>CM035170.1:97061057-97408159 GCA_020205615.1 Panax quinquefolius | reverse complement strand
AACTCATGAATAGTAAATCGTGAATAGTAACTCATGAATAGTAACTTCGTGAATAAGTAACCCCGCCATATAAAAAGTTCCAAATTTGATAAAAAGTTCAAACCAATATTTCGGCATAATGATATTGAAGAAATAATATCATTTATGAAGAAAATAATATCCCTTACTATCCCTTATCTCAAAAGAAGAAAGATTGTGACCTGGAATAACTTAATCTAACTCAACTTGCAGATATAGCAACACTCAAGATATCAAAATACTCACAAGAATACACTCGATAATATAGAGAGAAATAGAGAGAAAACTTCAGTTTCTGGTGTGATTTTCAATTCTAACCTAAGCACCCTATTTATAGGAAAATGCTTAGAACACCAAAGCAGAAAATTTAATAAAATATTATTATATTTATATAAATTTCCTACGTACACCAAGAATCTGAATTCAGCATGCATTCAACACTAGTGGGGCCCACCAACAATATAAAAAAGTTTTTCTTAATAAAAATTATTAAAACTTCAAAAATCAATTATTCCGGAACTTCAATAATTCATAATAAATAGCCCTTTTATCAGAAAATTCGAATCTCACAATTTTTTATAGGAAATTCAATTCTCTACAACTTTACAGAAGAAAGTTTTTCCAAATTCCAAATGAAATTGAAAAAATCCACATACGGACGATTTTACAGGCTATAATCAAATTTCAGCCAAGAAATGGGGTCCACCGACACACAAAACATGTGTTAATCATTTAATGCAACAAAAATACTCTTCCTCCTCATATACTCATATATCACACATTCATTGTAAAAATATCATCATTATTATATTATAATAATATAATAAAATATTATTTTATCAGAAAAGATAAAATATCAATTTTCAACAATTGTCACTTTAAAAATTTTCTCCATCTATATCCACATAAAATGAATATTTTCCTCATCATATAAATCAATAATTAATTATTCAAAAATAATATTACAGAATCACAATATTGACAACCAGACAGTTCCTAGGAAAGAGGGGGCTTTCCAATAAGAATTTCTCCTTACTGGCGCACAATTAGGTGACCAAACCTCTCCTTAGACAGAACTTTCTAAACATTGCCAATAATGCTATCTAATAATATTATTCAAATAATATAAATTATTTATTTGATAATGGAAAATACTGTGCAGTGACAATTATTAAAACAACAATAATATAAAATATTAACGCAGTAATTATTGAATCAAAAATAAAATATTGAACAGTAATTACTGTAACAATTATTGAGTAATGCCTTCTTAATTAAGAATCAATAATTAACTTTAAACTTTTATCAATTTAACCATTTACTGAATAGTAATTATAAGAAAAAATTGAATACTTTTATTTCATAAAATTCGAGGTCTTACATAATTTGTGTTCGTGATACTAAAAAATATCCTTGGCCGTAGTGCAGGGGTGATTCGATGATGTGGATTATTTATTAAGCTGAGTCCCAGCGATAAAAGGGATGAAAAACCCTTTTAAATCATAGAAAATAGTAGATTTTATTCTCTACTTGACTCTTCTAATGGATTGCTTGTTCCACTGCAGTTAAACTTGATATTTATTATATTTTATCAGTTTAACATTGTTGAAGGCTAACGATAAATTATTCTGCATTATCTTAGTCATAATATTTCTTACTGGGCTAGTTGAGCTCACCCTTTTGCTTTCATTGTTCTCTTCAGAAAATGAGAACGTAGCAGGGACTAGTCGGGGAACAGAGTGATGGTCCTAGATGGTGCATTAGTAGTCCTCACTATTTTGTGAAATAGTGTGATAATAATTGTAATGAGAACTCCTTTTGAGTTTTTATACTCTCTAGTAGACAATATTTGTATTCAAACTCACAGGTTATGTTTTGTCGTATTGTACACGACGGTTGTATAATTAAGTTGTATTTGAATTCAATACCTTGTATCTGGCGAACCAAGATGGGTGATGTATACCGGTTTTGGGGTCGTCACAGTTGGTATCAAATCTTAGGGATATGATCCCTAGCTAAGATGTGAGAATAGAACTAGGAGGGGAGAGACGGGGAATTCCTTCGCTAGTATGACCTACCTAAGATTTTTTTGCTATTTAATTAGTTGGTCAGAATATAGGGATAATATGTTACATGTTAATTAACCTTTTGTTTTGTGGCAGTATCTGAAAATGACATCTGAGAATGTTGAGAATAGCAATGGAGCACAAAGCACCGCCGATTCACCACATATCAATAATCGGGATAATGTGCATCGTGAAGGCGACAATCCTCATGCAAACAACAACACCGACCAAATGATGAATGATCGAATGTTCGGAGGCTTTATACGCAATTCATGCAACAAAGAAAGCGAGAAGCGGCTCTGTCCAAAATGTAGGTGGAAATCTTTGAAAACTCTCGGACGGTCACCGCTAAATGTTTCAAGAGCTGGGACCACCGGAGTTTATTGGAGAGCCAAAACCACTTAAGGCGAAGCATGGATAAAGTAGATCACCAAGATATTTGATGTCTTAGGATGCTCCAGGAGAAAAGGCCCCTTTACCGCCTTTATGTTGCGAGGAGAGGCGGATTCTTGGTGGGAATCGGTAGCGTACTCAACTGCCGACCGAAGTTGTCTTGGGAAAAGTTCCAAGAACTATTCAACGACAAGTACTTTCCCGAAAGTATTCATCACATAAAAGAGGTAGAGTTCATCAAGTTGGAGCAGAATAATATGACCGTGTCGCAGTACGAAGCAAAGTTTGCTGAGTTATCTCGATTTGCGTCCCACTTGGTGGATAATGAACACAGAATGACGCGGATTTTTTTAAGAGGTTTAAAGTCGGAGATACGTCAACATCTTATTTCTTATAAACTGTGTTTGTATTCAGATGTTGTAAATAGGGCTCAATTAGTAGAGCGCGATAACGAGTCAACGTAACCAAAAGAGAGCAGCAGACAAAATGATAATACCAATGAGAGCAGTCATCAAAGCGATGACAACAAGCATGGAGGGAATCAATAGGCCAGAAGTGGTAACCACTTCGATGGTAATCAGGGCCAAAATAATAAGAATGGACATTTCAAGAAGAGGAGATTCAACAATGATGGAAAGACGTCAGCACCAGCACTCGTTGTTAAGGAAGGAGAACGACCACCTATCATATGCTTCAAATGCTGAGGGGAGGGACACATTAGTCCAAACTGCGCGATGCCGTCCAAAGCATGTTATAATTATGGAAGAAAATGTCACTTAGCCCGATTTTGTCGTTCAGCTAGGATGGAGGCACCAAAGGTCATCCCAGAAAAGTCAAAGCCGGTAGTGCAAGGGAGAGCGTTTGTTGTGACCTCCCAGAAAGCAAGGAACCCGAATGAGGTCATCACGGGTAAGCTTATCATAAACTCTAGCGAAGTCTATACTTTATTTGATACCGGTTCTACCCATTCTTTTATTTCTCCTACTTGCGCTCAACGATTAAATTTGACTTCGGAGAAATTAGACTTTGACTTATCTGTGGAAACTCCGTTGGGAGAAACCTTTATTACATCCACTGTTTATAAGTCTTGTTTGGTTCAAATTGGTACCCTCACATTACCTGTCGATCTTATTTCTTTAAAAATACTTGCGTTTGACGTAATTCTAGGAATTGATTGGTTAACTATTCATCATGCAAAAATTGATTGTTTTCGTAAGGTTGTTAGTTTTCATATTCCTAATCAACCTATTATGCGAATTCAAGCGACCAAACCATTAAAATCAATCACGCTCATTTCAAGCCATAAAGCTATTCGTTTATTGAAAAACGGATGTCAAGCTTTCTTAGCTCATGTCACAGATTTAAACAAAAATACGTCAGTTTTGAATGATATTTCTATTGTTAATAAATTCCCTGACGTATTCCCTGAAGAACTTCCTGGACTACCCCCAGAGCGTGAAATTGAATTTTGTATCGACCTTGAACCCGGTACAAAACCCATTTCCAAAGCCCCATATCGAATGGCTCCTATTGAACTTCAGGACTTAAAGACCCAACTGCAGGAATTGTTAGACATTGGCTTTATTCGTTCTAGTACTTCTCCTTGGGGTGCTCCTGCTTATTCGTGAAGAAGAAAGATGGGAGTATGCGACTTTGTATTGATTATCGGGAGTTAAATCATGTCACCATCAAAAATAGGTACCCATTACCACATATTGATGACCTGTTTGACCAGTTGCAAGGAGCCAATTTTTTTTCAAAGATCGATCTTCGTTCCGGATATCACCAATTGAAGATTAGAACATATGACATTCCAAAGACTTTTTCGGAACTTCTGATGCAGACAGCATTATGAATTCCTAGTCATGTCCTTTGGATTGCCTAATGCTCCTGTTGCCTTCATGGATATGATGAGCAACACTTGAGGCTGACACTCCAAAAGCTTTGTGAATACAAGCTTTATGCCAAGTTGAAGAAATGCGAGTTCTGGCTTGAGGAAGTAGCATTCCTTGGGCACGTAATATCAAGTCATGGAATATATGTTGACCCGGCAAAGATTGAATCTATTCAAAGCTGGAAGCAACCTAAATCAATGACCAAAGTACGTAGCTTTCTCGGTTTAGCTGGTTATTATCGGAGATTCGTGGAAGGATTTTCTCGAATCGCTACTCCATTAACTCAGCTGACTCGGAAAGATACAAAGTTCGGTTGGAGAAAAGAATGTGAGAAGAGTTTTCAAGAACTCAAGAGGAGACTCATTTTAGCACATGTTCTGACAATACCATCTGGCTTGGAGGGATTTGTCATCTACAGTGATGCTTCGGGCAAAGGGTTGGGATGTGTTCTCATGCAACATGGGAAAGTTATAGCCTATGCCTCAAGACAACTCAAAGAATATGAGAGGAATTATCCTACTACGTGATCTAGAGTTAGCAGTTGTTGTCTTCGCACTTAAAATTTGGAGGCATTACTTGTAAGACCCCGAAATTTTTAAATAAAAAGGAATTTCCTTTATTTATTATTTTGAAATAGTAAGGGTTGATTTGATTAATGTGGATAGTTAAGGGTTAAATACGCAAATATTTCAAAATAAGCAAGTGGTTATAAAATATTCATTATCGTCGGGGAATATTCGTTTGGTGCGTGGAATATTAAATCTTGTCGAGAATATTAAATGCTGACGACGTAGCGACCATGTGTGGCCCCATAACGGAAAGCGATTGGATGAAGAAAGCGACAAATATAAGTTGTTTTTAAATAGCGTAGTTATTCTTCTAATAATCTTGTTGGAATACCCGGTGATTAAAACACACTAATACGGCGTTGTTGAACGATAGCACTGCAGTATTGCACCAATTATTGATTCTTACGTGAAAGGCACTTTACTCAATAATGGTTACACATAATTCTTGCTCAAGATTTTTTATTGAGTTAATAATTCTTTGCGTTGATATTTTATATTCTTTGTTGTTTCAATAATTGTCATTACAAGATATTTTCATTATCGAAGCAATAATTCATATTATCTCGAATAATATTATTAGATAACATTGTTGGCAATGTCTAGAAAGTTCTATCTAAGGAGAGGTTTGGTCACCTAATTAAGCGGCGCAAGATGAAGAAATTCTTATTGAAAGCCCCTTTCTCTGGAACCGCACGTTGTCAATATTGTGATTACGTAATATTATTTGTGAATAATTAATTATTGATTTATATGATGAGGAAAATATTGATTTTATGTGGATATAGATGGAGAAAATTTTTAAAATGAAAATCGTTGAAAATTAATATTTTATCTTTTTCTCGATAAAATAATTCATTTAAATATATTATTTTAATAATATATTAATAGTGATATTTTTACAACGAATGTGGGATATATGAGTATCTGAGGAGGAAGAGTATTTTTTTGTTGCAATAAATGTTTAAAACATGTTAAACATGTCGGTGGACCCCATTTATTGATTAGAAATTTGATTATAACACAGTAAAATCGCGGTTTGTGGATTTCGGTCAATTTCTATTTGGAATTTGGAAAAACTTTCTTCTGCAAAGTTGTAGAGAATTGAAATTCCTATAAAAACACGCGAGATTCAATTTTCTGATGAAAGGGCTATTTATTATGAATTATTGAAGTTCAAGTCAAAAATAATTGATTTTTGGAAGTTTTAATTGTTTTATTTAAGAAAAACGTTTTTTTGCAATCCCACATGTGATATAAATGTGCTGAATTCAGTTGGTCTAAGGTGGGCTTGAATTTGTTTAATTATATTATTATTTTATTAAATTTTCTCGCTTTGGTGTTCTAGTATTTTCCTATAAATAGGGTCTTGGGTTAGAATTGAAAATCACACCGAAATCAAGTTTTCTCTCTATATTATCGGCGTATTCTTGTGAGTATTTTGAGTATACTTTGAGTATTGCTAGACGGTGCAAGTTCCTTGACTATATAATTTTATTCTAGCTAAAGCGATCTTTCGAGGTAAGGGATATTATTTTTTTCAGAATGATATTATTTCTTCAATATCATTATCTTTGAAATGTTGATCTGAAGTTTTTATCAAATTTGGAACTTTTTCATGTCGGGTTACTATTCATGGGTTACTATTCATGAGTTCTTATTCACGAGTTACTATTACATGATTCTTATTCACGAGTTACTATTCACGAGTACTATTAAGTGAAGCGTGAAGATGTTTTTGTGGAATTTCTATCTTTTGGTGTCGGAGTTACTATTCACGTGTCTGGCCTTTATTCACGTATATCTGACACTATTCACGTTATCACGATCTTATTCATAGAAAAATAAAATTTCTTCTTTTAAATCTAAAACATCTATTACGGATACTAACTCGATTGTATCCATGTTTTGATCATTCTTGAATTTTACACCACTATGATTATTTTTGAGGTATTTTTGATGGATAAAACCAAGTACGAATCCTTAATCCTTAATCCTTGTCATTTTGTTTCAATTGGATTCGTTTCTTTAAAAAAAATATTTTCATCATCCTCGGTCTTAAATGATGATATTATGGAATATCTTTGGCTGTAGTGCAAAGATGAATGATTTCTTAAGAATATCTTTGGCTTTGTAGTGCAAAGATGAATGATTTCTGAAGAATATCTTTGGCCGTAGTCAAAGATGAACAGTGGTTAAATGAACATGACCCGGTGATGAATATCTTTGGCCTTTGTAGTGCAAAAGATGAATATTTGATTCGGATGTATATTGATTGATGTTACGGGGATAAAAGATGAGCGATGAACTTTTAAATTCATACATAGAAGATAGTAGTTTGCATTCTCTACTTAACTCTTCTAATGAATTATTATTTCATTGCGAATATTGATTTAAAATTTGTTGTCTATTGTATTCTATTATATTTTTCCTGTGTGAAGACTAACGATAATTTGTTGTATATTATCTTAGTCATAATATTCTTCTTGAGCTAGTTGAGCTCACCCTTTTCCTTTTTGTTCCATTTTTCTCTCGGGAGGCGAGAATATAAATGCGATGCAGCCGGGGTATGGAATGAAGGTTTTAGAAAGGATTGTTTAGTAGTCCTCACCATTTTTGTAAAATAATGTATCAATAAATATGATGAGGATTTATTTGAGTATAGATATTGTCTAGAAGATAATATTTGTATTCAAACTCACAGCTTTCTTGTTGTAATAATAAAGTTGTAGTTGTTTACGTACCATGTATTGACAACTCGAAATAGGTGATGTATACATATTTTGGGGGCGTCACAATTGGTATCGAGCTTAGGGATATGATCTCCGGCGGAGATCGGGAATAGAACTAGGAGGGAGAGACGAGTAAATCCTTCGCTAGTGTGTCTACCTAAGCTTATTTGTTAGTTGGTCGATATATAGGATATTATGTGATATATTGATTTCTTTAATTAACCCTTGTTTTATGGCGATTATTTGAGAATGTCGATTGAGAATATTAACAATGGAAATGAGGCCGTGGAGATGTACTCTCACCAACGAGGAGAACGTCTACAACAGTGGGCAATGTTCCTCCCGTGAACAACACCATTGAAAAGCGAGATGATGAGCGAGGGGATGTTTAGAAGTTTTTTGCGATTCATACAAAATCGATTTAGGGAAACTTCGTGTTCAAAATACGAGGAGGAAATGATAGCAATTCACGGGTTGTCACAAACCAAGCGGTTCAAAGAGTTGGGACCACGAATTTAAGGGAAAGCCGATCCGATCATGGCGGAAACATGGGTCAAACAAATTACCAAGATATTCGATGTCTTGGGATGTACGGAGAAACGTAAGGTTCCATTCGCCACCTTTATGTTCCGTGGTAAGCGCAGACTCTTGGTGGGAGTGCGTGAAGCGTACCCATCCGGTACTTTTCAAAGATGTCTTGGGAGACGTTTGAAGTTATTTAATGACAAATACTTTCCCGAAAGTGTTAAATCATATGAAGGAAGTGGAGTTCATCGATTGGAACAAAACAACATGATGGTGTCTCGATGATGAGGCAAAGTTTGCGAGAGTTATCGTGTTTGCACCTCATTTGGTGGAGAATGAGGAACGATATACGCGGATGTTTCTTAGAGGTTTGAAACCCTATACGTCGAGATCTCATTTCTCATAAATTTTCTCTTTATTCAGATGTTGTAAATGAGGCTCAATTATTAGGCGAGATAACAAAATACGGTCAACTGAGGACCACAACCAGATTGTATCGTAGAGATAGCGATCAGCAATGAATAATGATAACTGCGGAGAAAGAAGCGAATTTTACGAAATGGTAACCACTCTGGTGGTAATCATGGCCATGAAAATAGAAGAAGCGAGTCGGGAGAGATTTTAAAAAGAGGAGATTTAACAACGACCATGTGAAGATGATAGTCTTAAGGCAATGCCCGGTTCTAAGGAGGAGAACGACCACCCATCATATCTGCTACAAATGCGGAAAAGGGGACATATCGGTCAAACCGCCCACAACAGTTCAAGGTATGCTATAATTGTGGAAAGGAAGGACATATCGCTTTCGAGATTATGCGATGATGAAAACCTAGTTCAATGAGGACGGTGACTCAAAAGACTGTCCCGAGAAAATTCAAAAGTCAACAATTCCGGGAAGAAGCGTTTGTTGTGGTTCGGTCATAATCGCGAGAACCCAAACGAGGTGATCACGGGTAAGCTATTTATAAATTCTTGCGAAGTTTATACCTTACTTGATCTGGGTGCTACCCATTCATTTATCTCTCTCCTGCATGTGCTCAACGTTTAAACTTGACTCAGGAGAAATTAGACTTTGACCTATCTGTGGAAACTCCGTTAGGAGAAACTTTCATCACATCCACATTTATAAATCTTGTTTGATTCAAGTTGGCACCATTACCTTACACGTTGACCTTATCTCTTTAAAGATACTTGCTTTTGATGTGATTTTAGGGATTGATTGGTTAACTACTCATCATGCCAAAATTGATTGTTTTCGTAAGGTTGTTAGTTTTCATATTCCTAACCAACTGTTTTTACTGCATTCAAGCAACTAAACCATTAAAATCGATCATTTGTCATATCTAATCATAAAGCTATTCGTTTATTAAAAAAGCGGATGTCAAGCTTTCTTAGCCCATGTTATGGATTTGAATAAAGACACGTCAAATTTGAATAATATTCCCGTTGTTATTGACTTTCTGACGTATTTCCCGAAGAACTTCCGGTCTACCCGTAACGTGAAGTTGAATTCTTTATTGATCTTGAACTCCGTACAAAGCCCATTTCTAAAACCTCATATCGAATGGCTCTATTGAACTTCGAGGAGTTAAAGGTCCAACTACAAGAATTGTTGGACATCGGTTTCATTCGTCCTAGTACATCTCCTTGGGGTGCTCCTGTTTTATTTGTAAAGAAGAAAGACGGGAGTATGCGACTTTGTATTGACTATCGGGAATTGAACCATGTCACCATCAAGAATAGGTATCCTCTACCTCGTATTGATGACTTGTTTGACCAGTTGCAAAGGGCACAATTCTTTTCAAAAATCGATCTTCGTTCTGGATATCATCAGCTGAAGATTAGAACTGAGGATATTCCAAAGACTACCTTCAGAACTCGGTATGGGCATTATGAATTCTTAGTCATGTCTTTCGGACTAACTAATGCTCCTGCGGCTTTCATGGATATGATGAACCGAGTATTCAAGGAATATTTGGATCAATTCGTTGTTGTCTTTATTGATGACATCCTCATATATTCCAAAAGCCGTGAAGATCATGAGCACCATTTGAAGTTGGTACTCCAAAGGCTTCGTGAAAACCAACTATATGCCAAATTGAAGAAATGCGAGTTACGGCTTGAGGAAGTAGCATTCCTTGGGCACGTGGTGTCGAAAACATGGAGTATCTGTTGATCCGTGAAGATTGAAGCAATACAAAGTTAGAGCAACCGAAGTCGGTGGTGAAGTCACGTAGCTTTTGGGCTTAAATTTGGTTATTATCGGAGATTCGTGGAAGGGTTTTCGAATCGCTACTCCATTAACTCAACTAACTCCGGAAGGATACAAAATTCGTTTGGAGCGAAGAATCGAGAAAAGTTTCCAAGAGCTTAAGAGAGACTTATTTGGACTGTTTAACAATACCATCCGGTTCGGATGGATTTGTTATCTCAATGATTTGAGCAAAGGGGTTAGGATGTGTTCTCATGCAACGTGGGAAAGTCATAGCCTATGCCTCGCGATAACTTAAAAAGAGTATGAGAGGAATTATCCTACTCATGATCTAGAGTTAGCGTGATTGATCGTTTTGTATTAAAAAAATATGGAGGCACTATCTATATGGGGAGAAAATGGAGATATATTCGGACCATAAAAGCCTTAAATATTTCTTCACTCAAAAGAACTCAACATCGCAGCGCGACGTTGGCTCGAGCTATTGAAAGACTACGACCACACTATTCAATACCATCCCGGTAAAGTAACGCGAGCGTGGTATTTACGCATTGAGTAGAAGATCATATCGGAACGAGCGAGTGCGATGATGTCAAGTATACGCGTAGAGCCAACTTTAATAGAAAAAGTTAAGGTTGCTCAAGCCACCGGCCGGGAGTGATGCGTGATGAAGAAGAAAGTACAAGAAAGAGCTATTAGGAAGCGAGAATTGATGAAGAAGGAATACTTGAGTTCACTCTAGACTTTGTGTTCTAACGACTCGATTTGAAGTACAAGATTATGATGGAGGCACCACAATCGCCATTTGCAATCCATCTGGAAGTACTAAAATGTATCGTGATCTTGACATACATTTTGGTGGAACAATATGAAGAGAGAGATTGCAAAGTTTATCTCGATGTGTTTAACTTGCCAGCGCGTAAAAGGCGGAGCATTTTGTACCTAAGGGTCCATTGCAACCACTTGAGATTCCTGGAATGGAAGTGGGAACACATTACTATGGATTTACGTTCACGGGTCTTCCTACGGTTTCTCAAGGCATCAATGCTATTTGGGTTATTGTTGATAAATTAACCAAATCTGCTCATTTCTTGCCGATCGGAGACTTATTCCTTGAACGTCTTGCTAGTATATGCGTGAATGAGATTGTGAGGTTGCATGGCATGCTGTATCCATAGTTTGGGATCGTGACCCAAGATTCACTTCAAGATTTTGGGTTAGCTTGCAAAAAGCTATGGGCGCGGATTTGCGATTTAGTTCGGCATACCATCCCCAAACGGACGGACAATCGAGAGGGACTATTCAAACTCTTGAAGATCTATTAAGACTCTTTGTCCTGAGACTTCAAGGGTAGTTGGAATAAGTATTTACCATTGGTGAAATTCTCCTACAACAACAGTTATCGAGCAAGTATAGGTGTGGCTCCATTCAAGCATTATATGGACGAAAATGTCGTTCTCAATATGTTGGGATGAGGTGGGTGAAGCAACATTGTTGGGACCCGAGTTATTACGTATATGACTACTGAAAAGATCCAAATGATTCGACAAACGTATACAAATGGCACAAGATCGACAAAAGAGTTATGCGGATCTTCATCGAAAGGGCGTGGAATTTAATGTAGGGGATCATGTATTGTTGCGAGTTGCTCCATGGAAGGGAGTTACAAGATTTGGGAAGAGAGAAAGCTCAATCCATGATTTATTGGTCCATTTCAAATTCTTGACCGAGTAGGAAATGTAGCCTATAGACTTGCGTTACCTCCGAGTATGTCTCGTGTTCATAATGTGTTTCACATATCTCACTTCGTAAATATGTGAAAGACCCGAACCACGTTATTGAGTTAGACCCAGGACGAGATAGCCAGAAGACTTAACGTATGAGGAGGTACTGTCAAGATCTTGGATAGGAAGGAGCATGTCCCTACGCTTGAGGTCATACCACAAGTTAAAGTTTTGTGGAGGAATCATGCTATAGAGGAAATGACACGGGAATTGGAAACGGAAATGAAAGCGAGGTATCCTCACCTTTTGAAACACCGAGTACGTCGTCAATTTCGAGGACGAAATTTCATAAGGAGGGAGTTGTAAGACCCCAAATTTTTAAATAAAAAGGAATTTCTTTTATTTATTATTTTGAAATAGTAAGGGTTGATTTGATTAATGTGGATAGTTAAGGGTTAAATACGCAAATATTTCAAAATAAGCAAGTGGTTATAAAATATTCATTATCGTCGGGAATATTCGTTTGGTCGTGGAATATTAAATCGCTTGTGGAGAATATTAAATGCGACAGTATGACCATGTGTGAGCCCCATAACGGAAAGTGATTGGATGAAGAAAACGACAAATATAAGTTGTTTTTAAATAACGGCATAGTTATTCTGCAATTATCTTTGTTGGAATACCCGGTGGTTAAAACACACTAATACGCGTTGTTGAACAAGAAGACACGGTATTGCACCAATTATTGATTCTTACGTGAAGAAGGCACTACTCAATAATGGTTACGATAATTACCGCTCGATATTTTATTGAGTTAATAATTGTCATGCGTTGATATTTTATATTCTTTGTTGTTTCAATAATTGTCATTACACAATATTTTCACTATCGAAGCAATAATTCATATTATCTGAATAATATTATTAGATTAGATTGTTGGCAATGTCTAGAAAGTTACATCTAAGGAGAGGTTTGGTCACCTAATTGCTTGTGATGAAGAAGAAATTCTTATTGAAAGCCCCTCTTTCTGAGAACCTGCACGGTTGTCAATATTGTGATTCTGTAATATTATTTGTGAATAATTAATTATTGATTTATATGATGAGAAAATATTGATTTTATGTGGATATAGATGGAGAAAATTTTAAAATGACAATTGTTGAAAATTAATATTTTATCTTTTTCTGATAAAATAATTCATTTAAATATATTATTTTAATAATATATTAACGGTGATATTTTTACAACGAATGTGGGATATATGATTATACGAGGAGGAAGAGTATTTTTGTTGCAATAAATGTTTAAAACATGTTAAACATGTCTGGTGGACCCCATTTATTGATTTGAAATTTGATTATAACAGTAAAATCGCCCGTTTGTGGATTTCGGTCAATTTCTATTTGGAATTTGGAAAAACTTTCTTCTGCAAAGTTGTAGAGAATTGAAATTCCTATAAAAACACGCGAGATTCGAATTTTCTGATGAAAGGGCTATTTATTATGAATTATTGAAGTTCCGAAGCTCCGAAATAATTGATTTTTGGAAGTTTTAATTGTTTTATTTAAGAAAAACGTTTTTTGCAATCCCACATGTGATATAAATGTGCTGAATTCAGTTGGTCTAAGGTGGGCTTGAATTTGTTTAATTATATTATTATTTTATTAAATTTTCTGCTTTTGGTGTTCTAGCGTTTTCCTATAAATAGGTGCTTGGGTTAGAATTGAAAATCACACCGAAAATCAAGTTTTCTCTCTATATTATCGGCGTATTCTTGTGAGTATTTTGAGTATACTTTGAGTATTGCTAGACGGTTAAAGTTCCTTCAAAGACTATACCCTTAGATTCTAGCTTAAAATCTTGATCTTTCGAGGTAAGGGATATTATTTTTTTCGTAATGATATTATTTCTTCAATATCATTATCTTTGAAATGTTGATCTGAAGTTTTATCAAATTTGGAACTTTTTCATGCTCTGGGTTACTATTCATGGTTTCTTATTCATGAGTTACTATTCACGAGTTACTTATTCAGCGAGTTCTTATTCACGATTCTTATTCAAGAGTACTATTCATGAAGCGTGAAGATGTTTTTGTGGAATTTCTATCTTTTGGTGTCGGAGTTACTATTCACGATATCGGCACTATTCACGATATCTGAGACTATTCACGTGTCTGATCTTATTCATAGAAAAATAAAATTTCTTCTTTTCGTCTAAAACATCTATTCGGATACTAACTCGATTGTATCCATGTTTTGATCATTATTGAATTTTACACCACTATGATTATTTTTGAGGTATTTTTGGGCGTGGATAAAACCAAGTACGAATCCTTAATCCTTAATCCTTGTCATTTTGTTTCACCGGATTCGTTTCTTTAAAAAAATATTTTCATCATCCTCGGTCTTAAATGATGATATTATGGAATATCTTTGGCACGTAGTGCAAAGATGAATGATTTCTTAAGAATATCTTTGGCTGTAGGTGCAAAGATGAATGATTTCTGAAGAATATCTTTGGCCCGTAGTGCAAAGATGAACAGTGTGTTAAATGAACATGACCAATGATGAATATCTTTGGCTTTGTAGTGCAAAGATGAATATTTGATTCGGATGTATATTGATTGATGTTACGAGGGATAAAAGATGAGCGATGAACTTTTAAATTCATACATAGAAGATAGTAGTTTGCATTCTCTACTTAACTCTTCTAATGAATTATTATTTCATTGCGAATATTGATTTAAAATTTGTTGTCTATTGTATTCTATTATATTTTTCCTGTTGAAGACTAACGATAATTTGTTGTATATTATCTTAGTCATAATATTCTTTATCGAGCTAGTTGAGCTCACCCTTTTCTTTTTTGTTCCATTTTTCTCGTGAAGCGAGAATATAAATGAAATGCAGCCTGGGTATGGAATGAAGGTTTTAGAAAGGATTGTTTAGTAGTCCTCACCATTTTGTAAAATAATGTATCAATAAATGTGATGAGGATTTATTTGAGTATAGATATTATCAGAAGATAATATTTGTATTCAAACTCACGCTTTCTTGTTGTAATAATAAAGTTGTAGTTGTTTTTGTACCATGTATTGACAACTTTCGAAATGGGTGATGTATACCTATTTTGGGGCGCCACATTACTTGTATGGGGAGAAAGTGGAGATCTTTACGGATCATAAAAGCCTCAAATATTTCTTCACTCAAAAGGAACTCAACACGCGACAACGACGTTGGCTTGAATCGTTGAAAGATTATGTTCATACCATCCAATACCATCCCGGAAAAGCGAACGTGGTAGGTGACACATTAAGTAGAAGATCATATGCAAGAATGCGAGTACGATATTGTCAACGCAGAGCCCATTTTGTGTGACTTGCAAAAGGATGGAGATAGAATTAAAGACTCAGGGGACCCATGTGATGATGGCGAATATACGAGTAGAACCAACTTTAATTGATAAAGTTAAAGTCGCTTGCCTACGATATGGAGCCGATGCGTATGAGGAAGAAAGTTCAAGAAGGTGCTTTATCTTAGAAGCAAGAATCGATGAAGAAGGAATACTTCGAGTCAACTCCAGACTTTATGTTCCTAACGACCCTGATTTAAAGTATAAAATCATGATGGAGGCGCACAACACACCGTTTGCAATCCATCTTGGGAGTACCAAAATGTATCATGATCTTCGTCATACATTTTGGTGGAGCAATATGAAGAGAGAGATAGCTCTGTTTATCTCAAGGTGTCTAACTTTTCAACGAGTTAAAGCGGAGCATCAAGTACCAAAAGGTCCATTGCAACCACTTGAAATTCCAAAATGGAAGTGGGAGCACATTACCATGAATTTCGTTATCGGTCTTCCTAAGGTTTCTCAAGGCATAGATGTGATTTGGGTCATTGTTGATAGATTGATTGTAAGACCCCAACTTATTATAATTAAAATCGAATTTCCTCTAATTATATTTATGAATAATAAGGTATTAATTTGATATAATTCCCTGGTTATGGGTGAAATGTGCAAATTTTGCAAAATATGCAAGTGGTTATAAAATAATCATTGTTGTCGGGGAATATTCGTACGAAGGCGCAGTCATTTATGGGCCCCATAACAGAATAACTGTCGGATGAAGAAAATGACAAGTTTGAGTTTTTATAAATAACGGCGTAGTTGTTACCGTTAACACTATTGGAATACCCGGTGGTTAAAATACAGTAATACGCTTGGATGCATAGTATTGATGAATTATTGATCCTTACGTAAGAAGACACTACTCAATAATTGTTACAGTAGTTACTGTTTAATATTTTATTTTATTGATTCAATAATTGTTGCGTTGATATTTTATATTATCATTATTTCAATAATTGTCAACGCACAAATATTTCCCATTATCGGATCAATAATTCATATTATTTGAATAATATTATTAGATAGCATTATTGGAAATGTCTAGAAAGTTCATCAAGGAGAGGTTTGGTCACCTAATTGCGCTACCAATAAAGAGAAATTCTTATTGAAAGCCCCTCTTTCTTAGGAAATCACGGTTGTCATAAATGTGATTACGTAATATTATTTGTGAATAATTAATTATTGATTCATATGATAAGGAAATATTTATTTTATGTGGATATAAATGTTGGATATATTTATTGTGGTTAAAAATAAAGGGGTTAATGTTGAGGTGTTTTATCAAGATTTTGTTTGAATGAAGGTATTAAAAATTAAACCAAATTTTTCAGAGATATATTGTGTGAGTTATAATTTTTAATCCGAATAGTTAGATCGTTGTAATTTTTGGATATGTTATACATATATAAGTTGAGTATATGTCCACAAATTTTGAACCGTTAAAAATGAACGTATGATTTGTTATGAATTTTAAGAGGTGACTGATTCAGAAATTAGGTTTATAAATGATTTTGGTGGAAAATTCTAAAATTGAGTGGGCCCCACTTGTGGTTGGTGAAGAAATATGCTGAATTTATTTCAAATGTGGTGGGTGGGAATAGTAGCAGGTAAAGCCATCAGGTTGTAGGTCAAGTCTGCTAACATTTTCCTATAAATAGAGGGCTAAGTTAGAATTAAAAATCACACCAGAAACAAGTTTTCTCTTTCTCTAGATTATTGAGTGTATTTTGTGAGTATTTATATACTTTGTGAGTTTTTATTCATCAGTGCAAGTTTCCTTCAGCCTTATACCGATATTCCGATCGGAAGAATTGATATTTTGAGGTAAGGGATGTTATTTTCTTCATATGATATTATTTCTTCTATCATTATCATTACGTCAAGTATTGATCTGAATTTTTATCAAATTTGGAACTTTTTGTGTCTGGATTACTATTCACGATACTAGACTATTTATTCACGAATCTGACTATTCATTCAGAAAAAATAAAATTTTCTTCTTTTTGTACAAGATGTCTATTATGGTTACTATCTTTGATTATATCCATGTTTTGATCTTTATTTTTGAATTACGCTTCAAAATTTGTATTTATGAAGTATTATTGATCTTGGATAAACTGCTTATACTGAATCCATACTATTTGTCCTTCCGTTTCATTGGATTCGCTTTTCTTTAAAATATTTTCATCATCCTCACCCTAAATGATGATATTACTAAATATCTTCTACCAGAAGTGCAAAGATAAATGATTAATCGATGAATATCTTTGGCCCGTAGTGCAAAGATGAACAGTGTTGAGATGAACATGACCATTCTTGATCTGAATGAATATCTTTGGCATGTAGTGCAAAGATGAATATTTGATTAAAGATGTATATTGATTGTTATTACGGGGATAAAATATTGATGATGGACTTTTAAATCTTAGAAGATAGTAGAACTCATTCTCTACTGACTCTTCTAATGGATTCTTGCTTCACATTGCAGTTGTTGATCTAAAACTTGTTGGTTATTATATTTAATCGATTTTTTCCTCGTTGAAGACTAACGATAATTTGTTGTATATTATCTTAGTCATAATATTCTTTTATCGGGCTAGTTGAGCTCACCCTTTTCCTTTTGTTCCATTTTCTCGTGGAGGTGAGAACATAGCGAAAACTAGTCGGGTGCGTATTGATGGTTCTAGAAAGATGTTTTAGCGTCCTCACTATTTCTATAAAATAGTGTTTGAATAATTGTAACGAGGACTTATTTGAGTGTGGATATTGTTTGTGAAAGACAATATTTGTATTTAAACTCACGAGATGTGTTGTCGTATTTTGCACGACAATTATATTATCAAGTTGTAGTTTGCTTTCGTACCATGTATTTGGCGACTCGGAATGGGTGTTGTATACCTATTTTGGGGGCATCACATTGACCAAGTCTTCTCATTTCTTATCGTTAAGAGAAACTTATACACTTGAACGCCTTACTCAGATGATGTATAAACGAGATTGTAAGACCGCATGGTATCTTAGGTATCCATAGTTTCGATCGAGACCCAAGATTCACTTCACGATTTTGGGTTAGTTTGCAAAATCTATGGGCACAGACTTCACGATTTAGCTTCTAAGCATATCATCCTCGGATTTTACCGGACGATGAGAGTGTGACGCCCCAAAATAGGTATACATCACCTATTCGAGTCGTCAAATACATGGTATGTAATATAAATACAACTTAATTATACAACCGCCGTGTAAATACGATAAAACATAAGTCGTGAGTTTTAATACAAATATTGTCGCTCAGACAATATTCAAACTCAAATTCAATATTATTACATTTATTTTCCACTATTTCACCAATAATGAGGACTACTAATGCCATCATCCGTCCGTCACCCGCTCTCGACTAGTCCCCTCGCTACGCTCTCATTTCACGAAGAGAACAATAAAAGTAAAAGGGTGAGCTCAACTAGCCCAAAGAGAAATATTATGACTAAGATAATGCAGAATATATTATCGTTAGCCTTCAACAAAGGTTAAACCGATACAATATAACAACCATCAAGTTTAACTGCAATGAACAAGCAATCCATTAAAAGAGTCAAGTAGAATAACATCTACTATCTTTTATGATTTAAAAGGTTTTCATCACTTTTATCACGGGACTCGACTTTTAATAAATAATCAACATCATCGAATCACCCCCGACTACTGGCCAAGGATATTCTTTAGTATCACGACCACAATTATCCATTCACTACGGGCCAAGAATATTTGTGTATTCAATAATGGTCATGATCATGCCAACAACTATCCATAATTGCACTACGGGCCAATTAGGACTTTTACCACATCATTTATAACATTACGGTCATGATTACACCGAATAATCCTTGGTCATAATCATACCAAGTCCATCTATGCACTATAGGCCACAGATGACTTTTAACAAAATATAAACATGAGGATGATGACAATGATATAAGAATTCAATCAAACAAGTTCAAGAATTATTTTATCCAGGAACTAATACCGTCCAAATTGTCAACATGATACTGCTTTGTAGAGTAAAATTCAAGAATGGTCGAAAAAATATTTCCATGAAAAGATCTTTGGATGAAGCCTTGAAATATCAAGGATATTCCACTAATTTCATGGAGTATAGAAGTTAAAACTTTAACCAACCGAGTATAATAAGGAATGGAATAACAAAAGAAATCACCGGGCATGCGATAGATAATCGCGAGCGGTTATTCCAACAGTAATAATAAATAACGGATCAGTCCCAAGAAAACGCATGCATGTGATATTCCAAATGTAATAATAAAGACGGAATCAGTCCACATGACAATGCATGCATGTGATATTCCAACAGAAATAATAAAGATTTTAATCATGTCCCATAAAAACGCATGCATGTAATATTCCAAATGAATAATAAAGAAGAATCGTGTCCGTGAACGCATTTTACGTGATATTCCAACGTAATAATAAAGAAGGAACCGTGTCCCAAGTAGAACGCATTGCAGACGGGATGTTCCAACGTAATGATAGAGAATGGAACAATAAAAGAATTTCACCAAGTATAGGGTAGTCCATATACTGTGTTATTCCAATGTAATAATAAAGAATGGAATAATGTAAGTTCTCTTCATGTATAAGAAAGAAATAATAATCCCTACCTTTAGAAAAATTTGGATAATTGGAATAGTGAGGTAGCGAGACTTCTCTTCTTCTTTCTATAATTTCTCTCTATAATAATCGCCCAAAGCTTTTGTGAATTGGTGAGAAATGAAGGAAGAATGAGCTTCTATTTATAAAAATATAGTTTCGATAATTACTTACGTTTGGGGCTCGAAAAATTTTAAGACAATACCTCCAAATTTTCCTTTATTTTTAATTTAGTCATGGAAGTATTATCAAACTTGCACCACCTCCCCTAATAGTAAATAATGTGATTCAATAGTAAATTATGTGAATCAATAGTTCTGTATATGTGAAAATACGAATTACAAGATAAGTACTCTCCACGATACCTCCATTTTTAACTTAGTCATGCAAGTATTATCAATCTTGCACCAACTCCCCTAATAGTAATGTTAATGTGAAACAATAGTATACACATGTGAATAAATAGTTATAATCATGTGAAATAATAGCAATCAATTGTTCATTTATCCCAAGTAAATACCGATTAATCAATATAACCTCCAAACATCAATTATTATCGAAATAATTGTCGATTTTCACTAACACAAATAATTCCAACACAATGAAACCATTTTTATCAAAATATAAATTTTGAAATTTCAAGTTTGACTTTTTTCCAAAAAAGTCAACTATCGACTTTTCGACCAAATAGTGAATTCCTAAAATTTTGTGTTTATAGACTATTTTACTAATTTCATCGTTCCTTGACTCAAATATCACGTTCAAGCGTCTCCAAATTCAACTCCTAACACAACTTCAATTTTAATAACATTCATTAATATTATAACTCACAATATTTATCAACCGTGTCGCTCTCGTGAAAGAGGGGGCTTTCAATAAGGATTTCTCCCTATTGGCGCCGCAATTAGGTGACCAAACCTCTCCTCGATGTAACTTCTAGACATTGTAAATATTGCGCTTTATAATATGAATAACTTTAATAAATCCTCAAGTATTGATTTAATAAAAACATTTTATGCAGATGATAATCGACCATAATCGAATCCATAATATGATAGATATGATGCAAAATTATCAGAATAATAATTGAGTATAATTGAGTGACTTCTCACGTAAGCATCAATAATCAATACTGCAGTGCTACTACGCAACCACGCCAGACATCAGACTTTTACTACCG
Source organism: Panax quinquefolius (assembly GCA_020205615.1). Classification (NCBI taxonomy): domain Eukaryota; kingdom Viridiplantae; phylum Streptophyta; class Magnoliopsida; order Apiales; family Araliaceae; genus Panax; species Panax quinquefolius. The sequence continues at coordinate 97,386,775 of CM035170.1, read as the reverse complement.
GGTAGCTCAACAGTTAACGGTAAAACTTCCGCCGTTATTTTCATAAAGTATTTTTGTCGCTTTTCTCGATCCGACAATAATTTCGCTTGTGGGGTCCACCAATGATTGTGTCGTTATATTTAATATTCCTGTTAAAACGAATATTCCCTAACCAATCGAATATTATATAACAACTTGCATGTATTTTGCAAAATTTGTAAATATTACCCACAACTATAACATTATATCAAATCCACACCATACTATTCAAAAATATATTTCAAGAAAATTTAATCTTTATTCAAAAGTTGGGGTCTTACAGAGAGGACTATTCAAACTCTTGAAGATCTATTAAGACTCGTGTCCTCGACTTCAAGGAAGTTGGGACAAGTTCTTACCATCAGTGGAGTTTTCCCTACAACAACAGCTTATCAAGCAAGTATCGGCATGGCTCCATTTGAGGCGTTGTATGGAAGAAAGTGTTGTTCTCAAAGATCTTTGGGATGAGGTAGGTGAAGCAACATTGTTGGGACCGGAGTTGATACGTATGACTACTTTAAAAGATTCAAACAATCCGACAACATATAAAAACCTCACAAGATCGACAAAAAGAGTTATGTTGATCTTCATCGAAAGGACGTGGAATTCGATATAGGAGATCATGTGTTGTTACGTATTGCTCCATGGAAAGGAGTTACGAGATTTAGAAAGAGAGGGAAGCTCAATCCTCGATTCATCGGCCCATTTTTTCCTCGATCGAGTAGGAACGTGGCTATAGACTCGCTTTCTGCTTGAGTATGTCTCGTGTTCATAATGTTTTTCACATATCTATGTTACGTAAATATGTGAAAGACCCGAACCACATTATTGAGTTAGAACCAGACGAGATAGAGGAAGATTTAACGTATGAAGAGTTACCTGTTAAAATCTTGGATAAGAAGGATCATGTTCTACGCTCCAAGGTTATACCTCAAGTCAAAGTTTTGTGGAGAAACCACGATATGGAAGAAATGACTTGGGAGTTAGAATCTGAGATGAAGTCAAGGTATCCTCATCTCTTCGACATACCAGGTATGTACCCTAATTTTGAGGACGAAATTTCATAAGAAGAATAGGTTGTAAAACCCCAACTTTTATGAATAAAGAATAATTTTCTCGAATTATATTTTTGAATATTATGGTGTTGATTTGATATAATGTTATAGTTGTGGGTAATATTTACAAATTTTGCAAAAGTAAAGAAGTGGTTATATAATATTCGATTGGCTGGGGAATATTCGCTTTACGAGGGAATATTCGTATGCGACGGCAAGACAATCATTGGTGGACCCCACAACGGAAGTATTGTATCATAGTTAAAAATGACAAAATTATCTTTCTATAAAAATAACTACGAGGTGTTACCGTTAAAACCGCTTTGAACTACCCTAGTAGTAAAAGTACAAAGAATAATCGCGTGGTTGCATAAGAGAAGACACTATTGATTATCGATGCTTACGTGAGAAGTCACTCGCTTATACTCAATTATTGCTACATGAGTTCGCATCATATCTATCATATTATTGATTAAATTATTGCTACAAGATCATCTCGCATAATATGATATATTATTAAATCAATAATTGAGACGACAAAGTTATTCATATTATTATTTATAATATCGACAATGTCTGAAGTTTTGTCGAGGAGAGGTTTGTCACCTAATCATGCTACCAATAAGGAGAAATCCTTATCTAAAGCCCCTTTTTCCGGGAACGACTTCGTTTGTTAAATATTGTGAATTATAATATTAATGATGAATAAGTTCGTGTTGATTAAAGATTAATTTTATAGTTCCATCATGTTGGACTTATTTGTGTTAGTATAATTGATGTCCGGAGGATATATTGTTCAATCGGTATTCGGGACACTTTTCATGCCGAGTTACTATTCACGAGTTACTATTCACGAAGTTACTATTCACGGGTACTATTCACCGTAAGATATATTTCTTTTCTCGTCCAAATCATTTTTGGGTACAATATTATTCCATGAGGAGATGTGCTAATTTTTCGTGATCATTGGTCAAAGATATAATAGTCAATCAATAAGGACCGCTGGTGGAAAGTTATAATAGTAAATCAATATGGATCATTTGGTTTAAAGTTTTAATAGTAAATCGGATGACCGTTGCTTTAAGTTTTAATAGTAAACCAATATGGACCATCCGCTTAAAAGTAAATCAATCTGGACCGCTTATGAATTAGTTACTTATTCACCCCATTTTCCTATAAATAAGCTCATTCCTTCATTATTTCTTACGAATTTCATCAAACTCTGAGAGAGAAACTAGAGAGAAAGAAGAAAAGTATTTTGTTACTTCACTTTTCCAATATCCAGCTTTCTTCTAAGGTAGGGAATATTATTTGTTTAGAAACTGTAAGGGTATTATTTCTTTTGTATTCATGAAGAGAACTTTTGTTATTCAATTATTTATTATTCATTGCTGAATAACTCAGTATACGTGGCTACCCTATACTTGGTAAAATTCTTTCATTATTCCATTCTTTATTATTCTGCTGAATATCTTGTCTGCGTGCGTTTACGTTTAACACGGTTCCATCTTTATTATTATTCTCGTTGGAATATCCTCAGATGCGCGCTTAACGCCGGGACTTCGGTTCCATTCTTTATTATTCCGTTAGAATATCCTCGTCATGCGCTTTTACGCCGGGACCGGTTCCGTTATTTATTATTCTCATTGGAATAACCTTTTGCTGCAAGGATCTATCGCATTTACGGTGATTTCTTTTGTTATTCCATTCTTTATTATACTAAGTTGGTTAAAACTTTGACTTCTATACTTCATGAAATTAGTGGAATATCCTCGATATTTCAAGCTTCATCCAAAGATCTTTTCATAAAAATATTCTTCCGAGCATTCTTGAATTTTACTCTACAAAGCAAAGATTATGTCGTGTTGACAATTTGGGCGTTATCGGTTCTAGATAAATTAATTCTTGAACTTGTTTTATTGAATTCTTATATCATTGTCATCATCCTCATGTTTATATTTTGTTGAAAGTCATCTGTGACATGTAGTGCATAGATGGACTTAGTATGATTATGACCAGGGATTATTCGGTGGTGTAATCATGACCGTAATATTACAAATGATGTGGTAAAAGTCCTTATTGGCCCGTAGTGCATTGATGGACAGTTGTTGGCATGACCATGACCATTAATGAATACACGAATGTCCTTGGCCCGTAATGCATGGATAATTTGTGGTCGTGATACTAAAAAATATCCTCGGTAGTAGTAGTGTAAGTGATTCGATGATGTGGATTATTTATTAAGCTGAGTCCCAGCGATAAAAGTGATGAAAAACCCTTTTAAATCATAGAAGATAGAAGATTTTATTCTCTACTCGACTCTTCTAATGGATTATTTTTTCCGCTGCAGTTAAACTTGATATTTATTATATTTTATCAGTTTAACATTGTTGAAGGCTAACGATAAATTATTCTGCATTATCTTAGTTATAATATTTTTTACTGAGCTAATTGAGTTCACCCTTTTTGCTTTCATTGTTATCTTCAGGAAATGAGAACGTAGCAAGGACTAGTCGGGGAACAAAGTGATGGTCCTAGATGGTGCATTAGTAGTCCTCACTATTCTGTGAAATAGTGTGATAATAATTGTAATGAAGACTCTTTTTGAGTTTTTATACTCTCTAGTAGATAATATTTGTATTCAAACTCACAGGTTATGTTTTGTCATATTGTACACGACTGTTATATAATTAAGTTGTATTTTAATTCAGTACCTTGTATCTGGCGAACCAAGATGGGTGATATATACCGGTTTTGGGGTCGTCACACTTCATGGTTAGAAAAGTCAACAAGATGTTGTAACTGTTTTTTCGTAAGTCGAGGGGGGCCTGCCAACACATTTTCCCAAAGCCCCGAACTAAATATTTGTGTGGATTCCATTAGTTGAGTATATATACTGCTGCTCTATTTGTGTACAATTAGTTAGTACTCAAGAATCAAAACATGGTTCAACTTCCAAAAATAGTAAAAAAATAAGTTTAAATATATTTTACTACCATAAATTATTACTCTTTTTCTACTTCAATTATTCACATTTCAATTTTATCGATTAGATGATCAGTAAATTATTAATTTTACTACCATAAACTATTACCCTTTAAAGACTAACACGTCATCACTGGGCTTGAACGTGAAAACCCATAATCGGATTCCTATAAATACTGATGACATGACAACCTAGAAGTAAAGTTAGTCTCACATACTCTATTTTTTATTTATTACTCTACGATTTAAATCACGAAACTTTACACGTGTTGCTGACAACAACCAAAGAACCTTGTTTCTGGATTACTCTTAGTCCACAAGATATTTCCGTTCGAGCTCTATATCCACAATAGCACCTTAGAGAGTCACCCATCGAATCAACATACTCCCCTGATTCCAGCTCATCTTCCATTCCAATACAATCCATTCGCATATGGAATTAGATGAAAGGAAATCCTAACCTACTTTTTGATCCATGCTTTTTAGTCGTCGATTAAGGATTTTTCTTCTTTTTCGTTAGATTAGGACTTTTTTTGTTATCGATTAGGCCTTCGTCCACTATGGCTTCACGTTTTGAGAGGGAGAATTTTTGTCGATTTGGGTGATCGATCGATGGATTGAAGGAGATGTTAGTCTGAGAATTATTTTGTTTTACTTTAATATAAAATAAAATACAGTTTGCCAAATTTACCATTGATTAAACAATGACATAAAGCACTTTTTTACCACTGTGATTATAGTGTTTTAACTAATTAGCCATTGTGCTTTTAATTTATTCAATTAGCCCACTATATTATTTAAAAATATGCAATTAACCTATTCCGTCCAATTTTGCAAACAGACGTTAAAAAATATCCAACGTGACAATTCAAAAGTAAAATAAAAATAAAAGAAATGACATGTAAATATTGATGTGGCTCATCTTCTTCCTCAGTCGGGTCAACCCGACCCGTACACATTCTAAAAGGGTCAAATGCTGGTGTTCCCTCACAGATCTCAATTGCATCCCCAATTTCTATCTCTGGTTTCTCTCTCTGAAAAAATTGAGCTCAAATGGCTTCACCAACCCCTGGCATAGTACCGGCACTCGCTGGTTCCACCGATCTCTGGCCAAACCATGGTTTCTTCGTTTCTCTCTCTGATTCCCTTAATTCCACCTATGTCTCTCTCTCCTCCAAATGGGTTACTCTCCCATCTCTGCCACGAATTGAGCTCAAGCTGCTCAACCACGAAATTAGTAAACCCCTAACAAACCCACCGACTGCTCTGTTCCGTCGGAGAAAGTAGAGACTGTCAAGAATGGATTTTGAGAAGAGGAAGAAGGCGACGCTAGCATCTATAAACACACCAGAAGAAGATTATACAGACAAATCCCCTAAAGGCACAATAGATTCCCCAATTATACCCACCCAATTTCTTCACCACCAGTTCTTGCTCCGGCCGAATCTCCATCCTCTCTCAACCCACCGCCGCCGCCGTCTCTGCCGCGAAGAAGGCCAGAGGTGGTACATGGGTCTTCATATCCCACGACCCAGTTCATCCTGATGCAGTCCTCAACCTCCTATTCCCACCTCTCGAGTCAACTCAACACTCACCCAATCCCCCACAAGACCTGGTCTTTCGATTTGAACCATTGATCATAGCAGTGGAATGCAAAGACATATATTCAGCTCAGTCTTTGGTATCGATTGCTATTTCTTGTGGGTTCAGGGAATCAGGGATTACTAGTGTGAGCAAGCGTGTGATTGTTGCAATTCGGTGTTCGATACGATTAGAGGTACCATTGGGTAATACCCACAAATTAATGGTGTCCCCTGAATATGTTAATTACCTCGTTGAGATTTCCAATGAGAAAATGGAGGCCAATAGGCGAAGAACTGATCATTTTCATACTGCATTGTTGAGCAATGAATTTCAAGAACCCAAAACTAATGTGGAGAGTGGTGATAGTGTTGATTCAGAATGTGTTTGAGGCTAAAAAGTCTGAATCTTGCTTAGAATAAACCACATCCTAAATATTATAATATTAATTTTTATTAATATTATAAATATTATAAATATTTAGGTGAAAAAAGAAATAAAATAAAACATAAAAATATTTTTGATTTTAAAATTTTATAAGTATTTTAAAACATAAAAGTATTTTTATTTTATTTTTTAAAATAAAACATACATATTAATTATAAATATTATAATATTAATTTTATTAATATTATAAATATTTAGGTAAAGAAAAGAAAAAAATAAAATATAAAAATATTTTTATTTTTAAAATTACAATGTGGGCCAATTGCATTTTTTAAAGTCAAGAATTCAACCAATAAGAAAAAGAATTTTGGACCTATTTCGCTTTACGCGTAGGAAATAATAATTTTTGATTTTTTTTCAATGTCACGCGTGTAATTATTTGACGTCCGTCCAAGAAATTGGATGGAATGGCCGATTGAACATTTTTAAAAAGTCATAGCGTTAATTTAATCAATATTTTAAAAAGATGACGATTAATTACTTAAAACACTATAACCACATGTGTAAAGTGTTTTTTTTACCGTTAAACAATCTACATTAATAAAATGACAAAAAAATTATTTTTTAAATATACATCAGCCGAATATGACCCCACTTAGGGGGCACGTCATTAATTTTTGATGTGTCAAGTGAATTTTGATAAAAATGAAAAATTAATATTTTACTTATTTAATTGAAAAAATTAAAATGTAAATTATCGAAGTAAAAATAATAATAATTTAAGATAGTAAAATATAATTAAGCTTAAAAATAAGGGGTCAAGAATGAAGATAGTAAGACAGATGCATATATAATATACATGCATATGTGTGTATATAGTCGATGAATGCACATTCATTAAAGAAAACACATGTACATAATTAATGCATGTGGTGATACTATCCATCTATATCTATATATACACTATCCATTTATATCTAAATATATATGTCTATTTTTTCTATCCAGTTTAAATTAATCCAACTATTTTAATTAATTATAAATCTATTGCTAGTCTATACACTTCCAACACTTGCTAGTCATTTAGTCAAAATTTAAATCAAATCACGTGCAATAGCCTTACAAATATTTTGAAAATTCAAAAAAAGGACATCCACAAGGCCCAAACACATCGACCAATTATTATTATAATTAAGTACTTCCTCCCTTTTGTAGTAAAAAAATTTATTTATAAAATTTCCGGATATTAAAATTTTAATTTTTTTTCATGTTTACTCTTAGAAATTGTTAATTTAATGACAGTGACAGACTGACAGTACATTGAAATCAAAATAATATTATAATAAAATTAAAATAATAAATTAATTTGAGTATACAGTATAATTATACATTATTGTGAATACAAAAAATTCTTCTTCTTTTTTTCCTTCTGAATGAACAAAAAAATTGACAAATGTAAATTTTTTTTTTTGTCCTGTAGAATGAAAGATTATATATAAACTAGAGAGAGAGAGAGAGAGAGCACGACACCACAAAAACATAAATACAAATCTAAGAGCCCCCAACACAAGTTTGTGGTGGAGATCCATTCTCTCCACACTCCCACTATACACTCCAAATAATCAACAAAAACCCGACACCCCAAAATTCCATTGACACATACGCACTGGTTGTCTCTCCTTCCCCAGGTGCAGTATCTCCCTCACCTTCACCGGAGAAATCAAACCCTCCGCCGGAGTACCAAAATATTCCATTCATACCCTTCTTCATATCATACTTTTGTGATTTTTGCATGCAACACACACACACATATTACAAATAGCTAGTTGCACCAACTAGGTAGTGTTATAGTGTACATATATATGTATATATTTGATAGTTTGGATATATTATGCTTGCTGTGGCACCTTTGAGGAATACTAGAGATGAAAGAGAAGGAGAGAAGATTGAGAGTTTTTCGATCGTAGGGGGGGATGATTTCCTGAACTTTTCCGGCGATAATAATTTGCTGGAAAGTATTAATTTTGATGACCTTTTTGAGGGTATGGAAGATGAAGATCACGTGCTGCCGGATTTGGAGATGGACCCGGAGATTCTTGCTGAATTATCCGTTAGTACTGGAGGCGAGGAATGGGAGTTGATGAATACAACATCGGGATCCTGTGAAAAAATAGATGAAAATTCAAGAACTAATAAAGAAGAGGAAGAAGACAAAGTTTCGGGGTCAATCTGCTTGATTAATCATAGTCAAGGAGATGAATCCATTGAAGCAAATCCATCAGCTAATAAGGGAGCTGGTAAAGGACGAAAATCATCTAAGAATCTTCAAGGCAAGAGAAAAGTGAAGGTAATTAATTAGAGTTATAAATTAATAGGTCAAGTTAACATGAGCTACGTATTATTTTTAGGGCTTAATTTCTTTTTTATATATGTTCAATATTGTAAATCCATGTATTCTCACTGGGAGATATTCTCTCTCCTCCCTCCTCCTCACTCATATTTATGGATCTTCACAAACTTCATGGGCCAGCAAGATGCTGAAGCCTCACCGATTTTTCACGAGAATTATGAGTTTTGTATATCCGAATCCTATGTATAATTAATTTATTTTGAAAGAAAATTTATAAAGTATATATAATAAGCTTTTTATTTATTGTCAATTAATTTTGAGTTGAATGATTCATACTCAGAGCTATCATCTAAAAAGAATGAGTTAGGATTTTGACCAGGAGAGAGGAGAGAGAAATATGATTATTTGATTTTAGATAGAATTTTGGGGTGATGCATATATATACGTATATGATGATTAAAAAAAAGGAATTAATTCTTGATGAATTGTGTGTACTAGGTGGATTGGACACCAGAACTGCACAGGAGATTTGTGCAAGCAGTGGAGCAATTAGGGGTGGATAAGGCAGTTCCTTCAAGAATTTTAGAGCTCATGGGAATAGATTGTCTCACTCGCCATAACATTGCCAGCCATCTTCAAGTACATACTACTACTACTACTACTACTACTACTATTCTGTTTTCCTTTTTCCTTTTATGATTAATGTTTGTACTTGCTATATATTTTCTTTGTGTGCATATAGAAATTCCGTAACTTATTTTGGGATTCATTTTCCTTTGCAGAATATTTGTCCCACCTAGCTGCTGTTTATCCTCATTTCAGAAATAAGAAAATTATATATATATGGACTGGTCTTTAAAATATCTGTACCTACCAGTAGTAATAAAGATTTCACAGTACAATCTATATATTGGAGTAATATTTTGTGTAGATAAACTAGACAGTATTTTGTTTAGTAGCTAGCGTTAATTACTCGAAAAGAAAATATTCTTAATTGAGGAAATATATATAAATATATTGAAAAGGAGACTCAAACTTTTGAGCTGAATTTGTGTATTATGCAGAAATATAGATCTCACCGGAAACATTTGTTAGCTAGAGAAGCTGAGGCAGCAAGCTGGAGTCAGAGGCGGCAAGTGTATGGCTCTGCCACCAACGGAGGAGGATGCAAGAGAGAGATGATGATGAGTAGTCCTTGGCTTGTACCCACCATAGGCTTCCCTCACATGGCACCTATTCCTCCTCACTTTAGTCGGCCCTTGCATGTTTGGGGTCATCCTTCCATGGATCAATCCTTAAAGCATATATGGCCCAAACATCTGCCCCCTTCATCTAGGTCTCCACCCCCACCACCACCTACATGGTCACTTGCAGCAGCTCCATCTCCTCACCTTCCACCACCACCACCATCAGAATCTTCCTTCTGGCAGTACTCCCGCCACCATCACGTAAGATATATATATATATATCTTCCTCTCCCTAAGTTTTATTGTTATTATTCTCTTCATTTTAAAATATAAGCCTATTTTTTTACATTTGAAAGACGATTTATAATTAATGTGATTCATTAATTAATTATAAATACTAATAATTTTTTAGTTAGATAGCTTATATAATATTAATTTCTTAATTGCATTAACTAAAATAAATACATGTCATTTCAAATTTGAATATATTTTAAATTGACAGCGAAAAATTTATGTTGATATTGTTAAGATATATGGAACCTAATATTCTTAATTTTAAATATAATCATGTATTCATTTAGTTTTATAACACAATATAAATATTATTTTTGAAGTCAATTTGAAATATTATTAAATTTAAAAAATTACATAAATTCATTTAATTTTGTCTTTTCTAAAAAGTACTAGCTACTAATTATAATTTAAAATGCATTTTATTAATTTTAAATTTAAAAATATTTTAAATTAACTTTAAATTATCATATACTACTAATTTGTATTTGGAAGGAAGAGAAGAGATGGAGTATGATGAAGCAGCCTAGCCATCTCTCTCACTTGTTTCATTGATTTTATAAAAGCTTAATTAAGTAGCCGATCACTCTTGAGTTAATTAAGTACTCATTGATATCTCTCCCTAATTAATTATATAATCTGGCACCAATTCTAAATGTAGGTTCCAAATTCTCTAATACCGGGAACACCTTTCTTTCCACCATCATTATTGGCAGTACCAACGGTAACTACTCGTACCATTTTTAAAATTTTTATTTTCTTTCTTGTAATTAAGTGTATACATGCATGTGCCATTATTTTGGATTCATGTAAAACATATATATATATATATATATATATGATATTGGCATTAATTTGTTTTGTGGAGTCATGATTTTGGCTTTATATATTTGGTTACAACCGCACGCAGAGATATCCTGCTCCAGTACTACCGGTCCCCGGCATTCCACCCCATGCCATGTACGAAGTAGACCCCACTGCTGCTGCTGCTGCTGCTGGTGCACCTCCGGCCGGACAAACATCCCTCCTCCCTCCTTTTGACTTTCTTCCGGTGAGCTAGCTAGCTACACCTTAATTGATCACTAGCTATATTTAGAAGATTAATTAATTTATATATTATTCATAATTTGGATTGTGACAGTCAACGGAGAGCATAGATGCAACAATTGGAGATGTTTTATCAAAGCCGTGGCTGCCGCTTCCTCTCGGACTTAAACCTCCATCTACTGATAGCGTTGTAGTGGAGCTCCACCGTCAAGGAATAGAAAAAATTCCACCTACTTGTGCTTCAGCCCAGCCTCCTAATTAATATTTAAACAAATCTAGTCCATCCAGAAGAAGCCTAGCCGGCCGGCCGGCCGGCCTCCCTCCTCAATTAATTCGACCACCTTTAGATCGATACGTGCAAGTGCATGTGCATGTATATGTGCAAGAACAAACAATTTTCTTTAATTAGCCAGTTAAATTAATAATTAACTATGGTACTGGAAAAAGCTTACAATATATAAAAATATGAGTGTTGCTACTGTGCCTAGCTTACAAAATGATGCAGCATAGTGTAATTAGTGATTAACAATCATTTACAACCAACCACATAATTTTGTAATTTTTTTTTTTGTCACCAAAATACTATTATGAAAATATACACAAAGACTAATACATTTATAAAAGTATATGTAGGTAGGACGGGTCTATTAACTTTAAAAAGATAAAGTTTTGTTTGTGTACTTATTGAGATCTTCTATGATTATATTGAAACTTGTTTTGTACTTTGTCCTCTACTTTATTTTTCTTAGATTTGTATAAAAGCAAGTTTATACTTTTGACATTCTTTGAGGGAGGAAGTGAGTATATGATTAATATCTAACTAAAATTGCTCCATTAAAAGTGGTCTCCATCACAATCTTTAAATATGCACAAAATGATGTGTATAATTATGGTTAGTTAGATCCACATACATATTTGGAGATCATCTACTAATTATATTTTGACTAATACTACAGACACAAATTATTTTACAAACGATTGATGTGATATACTCAACCTCAGTATATTGATTAATAAATTGCTTCAATATAGTCTTCGACCCTACATAAAAAGTTAAGAGTGGTGCTAGAGACACAAACTATTTTACAAATATTTTACAAATTACTGATGTGGCATACTCCACGTCAGCCTATTGATCAACAAATTATTTAATGTAGTCTTCAGTCCCACACACTATGTTGATGTGGAGTATGTCACGTCAACAGTTTGTAAAATGTTTGTAAAATAATTTGTGTCTAGCATTATTCAAAAGTTAAAGGTGGAGTATGCCACATCAACAATTTATAAAAGGGTCCTTTACATAAGTATACAATAAATAGAAAGTAATTACAAAAAAAGTGCATCAATTAAAAAATTACAAAAAAATATAATTATTACAAAAATAGTACAATTCACATTAATAAGGAAACCTAAAATCAAGGACAAATAACTGCCATAGTTAAGAATTCAAATTCAAATATTTGGATCTAACAACAAAAACAAATTTAAATTAAAAATTATAATTCAAATTTAAATATTCAAATTCAAATGAAGATTGCAAATGATCTCAATCAAGACTTTCATTCATTAAGCTTTGAATTCTGGAAGTGGGTGACAAGGGCCATCTTTCCTAGGATTCGAGCATATGCCAATGAAGCAACTTTCTCACTATTGAACTTCTCCCACTTCTTCCCATTAAATGCCTGCAATTACGAATGAACCCAAGTAGATTATAAAAATGTTTTTGACACTCAAAAATACAAATTCAAATATTTGGATCAAACAAAAAATAAATTCAAATTCAAAATAATAATTCAAATTTAAATATTTAAATTCAAATCTTCATCTCCCTCACATACACTTTAAAATAATAGTCCGCTGCTACACCGCCGCAAATCAAAGTTGTTCAAAACGCCAATGAGAATAAGAAGAAGATTCGCCCTACAAAAAGTTTAAAAATAAATAAATGTAACTATTAAAGTTCTGAAATTTTTTTTATAACTATTTTGTTACTCATAAATAATAAAATGGTTACCTTTGTATGAATGGTTGGCTACCAACTCTATCACATTCAAAAAACGAAATTGGTAACTTAATAAAACAGAATTGGTAACCAAACTTTGGTCTGAAAGTTTGGCAACCAACTGCATAAAGGTTTGACTACCAACTGTATTACATGCAAAATAAATTGGAAACTTAATAAAAACAGAATTGGTTACCCACCGCATGAAAATTTGGCTACCAACTGTATCACGTTCAAAAAAAATTGGTAACCTAATAATAATGAATTGGTTACCTTGATATGAATGTTTGGCTACCAACTGCACTATTAAAAAAATTACAAAAGACCAAGCATCCGTCTTTTGCTCGGCCGACGAGGCCGCCTTTTGCGATGGTTGTGACCAGCGCGTCCACCATGCCAATAAACTCGCCCAAAAACACCAACGTTTCGCCCTTTGCTATGGTTACGACAGAGCAATTAAGCTTGCTGCAGTAGTATTAAGCATTTACGTTCACCATTGTAATTGTTGAAACATAATTTATTAAGCATTGCTCTTGAAGGATCCAAGAGCCTTAATTGTCACTGCTCTCGAGAATATATTGGTGGGTAGAATGCAAGAATGGCAACACCAATGAAAGGTCCAACCTGAATATATATATATATATATATATATATTAAGGTACGCTACTTACAGGGACATGGGAGTCTCTAGCATTTCTCTTAGGATCACTAGAACTAAGAGAAACTATAACTAATATATATATATATATATATATATATTAAGGAAGATTGTTTTAAATAACTTAAGGAGAGAGAAGAAACTATAACTAATCCTTAAATTTTAAGGAATTCTAATTGAATTATAATTCCCTAAATTAAGGAATCCTACTTACACTAGAATATGTAAATAAATATGAAAGTGTATTAGTTATGTAATTATTATATGAGTGCACTATTGTTGTAATTTTTTTTAAAAATGTAATAAAATATGTAAATCACCCTTTATAAAATATTTGTAGAATAGTTTGTGTAAGTTATTTTTTACTATAAAAGTTGGGCTCTATAACAACAGGTCTCTAATTTGTTCCCAATAAATTCTGTAGCCTTCACTATCAAGCCCACTCCCGTTAACAGGCCGGACTTAGTCGACCCACAGCCCAACAACTTGGAATACGCCTATCTTGAATACCGGGTATGGACTATATTTGATTTGTATCAGCCTATCAGGAGAGGAAAAATAGAGTGAACATTCTTTGCTTGGTGAAAACGAAACTCATATTTCCTCTGCAAATCATTTGTAGCTGCGAGCTCTCTTAGGGTTTTAACATACTTACACAACTGTTACTGAAGTAACGGGTTTTCTGTTGATTGATAAATCTTTCGTCTCTCTCAGTTCTTTTACTCTTTGATTCTAGGGTTTCAGCTTGTACTCGATTTACTATGGCGCCGGATCCAAACAGTGCCAGCGGCAGCGGAACAACCCGAGATGAGGCATCAGTTAAGGTTCCTTCCAAGGACCCTAAGAAGAAGGACGAAAAGAAGGATGAGGATCTCGTAAGTTCCTTGATTTGTTTGGTTGCGTCGATGAATTTCTTCGTTTTTGCTTTGGAATTGTTAATTTGATTGAAACTTGTGGGTTTATAGTCGGAGGAGGATTTGGCGTTGAAGCAGCAATTGGAACTGTATGTGGAGAGAGTGCAGGATTCCGATCCTGGGTTGCAGAAGGTTGCCCTGGAGAGCATGAGGTGTGTAAAGCTTTCGATAATTAGTGTTTACCAAGTGAAAATTGTGTTAATTTGAATACAAAATTGAACATTCTGGGTCAGTGAAGTGTTTAATGTTCAATTTTCCGTGTGTTGTTCTGAGGAGAAATGAACTTGTAAAGTAATGACGAAATTCGTGTTTATGACAGTTCTGAATTAATTACATATGATTAGTTCAACTTCTTACGGTGATAGCTTGAAACTTTGATTGGGCACATTGTTTCATGACTGAGCTCTGTAGGTGCTTTTTGGAGTTAATTTCTTCTATTGGGTGTCATGCTAAAAGTAGTAGCATGTTCTTTTGTCGTAAATGGTTTGATAAGGTGATTCTTTCTTAATCAGGCTGAATTATTATGCAGTGTTGGCAATTCATTCTCTATTCTTTACAGTGGTGTCGCTCTTATTAAAGAGTATTGCCAATTCATTAAAGTTGTATATTGGCATTGGTGTAGCTCTTATAAAAAAGTACTGCCGATTCATCAAAGTTGTATATTAGCTTAAATGAGGGGACTAGCGTTTGAACTACATCGCTAGAAGCTTTTGCCGAACAATTTGTTTTAAATAATAAGTTTGATGTGCTTTCAGAGTAAAAGGATGCTTTCATTGTGCAAGAATTTAATCATTCATTTAGTTGGGATTATGCAACAACTTTTCTGTAATTAGGAAAAAAATAAGCAATTTAAACATACAGAGTAGCTAGGTCAAATACTGTTGATCTTCCCTTTTATGGGCTTTATTGGAGTATTTTCTTGGGTGGCTAATTGGGATGGAAATCCGAAGTTTGGAAATTAGAACCTCATTTTCTTAACTGCTTGGTTGTAGACTTCATTTAGTGTTAAGTTATTGTAAAACATCCAACTGAACACTTCTCCTTCAGGCTTCAGACCTTAAGTTGCACATCTTATTTTTCAGAACAGTAGAAGCAATTTAGCAGCTTGCTTTAATTGGCATTTCTGCCATTGCATTGTAAGCAATGATATAGTTGATAACTGTGTCACATTTGGATGATGATACAATGCTTCGTAAAACTAATTATGTATCTACATATGCAATGACGTGTTATGCTAGTTTTATCTGCAAGGTAGGCATTAGTTATTCCTGTGTGCGCTGTTATCCTTGTTATCTTTACACCTGCTCTTGACATTTAATGGTCTGCATCAGTTGCTGGGCAAACATAAAAAATTTGAATGGCCTTTGTCTCGTATAATTTTATGTGTAACCTGGCATAGTTTTTATAATGTAGGCAGGAAATTCGGACATCAACAAGCTCTATGACTTCAGTTCCAAAGCCATTAAAGTTTTTGCGTCCTCATTATGGAACTCTAAAGGCACATTATGAAACACTGACAGCTTCAGATATAAAGGTATCTTGTTCTGTTGGACGTTGATATTTTTGTTCTTTTTTCGAAAAGGTTAAGCTTGGTTGGACTTTAATATCACTTGTATCCTAGTAATTTATAATCTATCTGATTCACATTCTCCTTCCAATGCAGAAATTACTAGCGGACATACTTTCAGTTTTGGCCTTGACCATGTCTGCTGAAGGAGAACGGGTATATATATATTCTCTTTAGGATTTAGCTTTTGTATCCAAGAATCACTTAAACTTTGTTAAGTTTGGCTTACTTGATTGTCTATAATATCCATTGGCATGCACTCTTATGTGGTCTGCTATGTTGCGGTGATATGTTTACATAGGGCTTATGATTGCACATTCTTAAGCATAATCATTAAATAGAAAGTGTAGGGTGTTTAATGTGGTTTGTTCTGTGGCCTTTCTTCCTATTTTTGTTGTATATTGAATTCGTTTTTTGATATGTTAATTATTCCAGGAGAGTTTGAAGTATAGATTATTGGGTTCTGAAGGTGATATTGGTTCGTGGGGCCACGAGTATGTAAGGTGAGCATCTTCTGACCTTTTGCACAGTTGTATTCATGTATTATCAAGTCATTATAGCTCTTAGTTTTGTTTTTATGTCCTTCGTCCCAAATTAAGTGCCCAATTTTGATTTTTTTTGGGGGTCAAATTGACTATTTTTTGAATTAATAATTAAGCACATGTAAACATGTTTTTAAAATTATTTAAATTGGGGTTAGTAGTAAATTGCATATACTTTTTTGTGGTTAGAATCTCTACACCAATTTTTGTGTGAAAAAATAGTACAAAAAGTAGTTATGAAAATGATCAATTTGACTCAAAAAAGTCAAAACTGGGCATGCAATTTGTGACGGAGGGAGTACTACTTCTATGTGCAACCTTATTTGCAGTGTGAAGTAGAATCAAAGCTAAATTTTTTGTCATGTGCATTATGTTGATTAGTTTTCTACTTACTATTGTAAGGGCTTATAAGGTCTTGTACCGTCTAAATATTACTCTTAAAAGGAATATTCATCTTGGCACATTTTTTTGGTTGCCTGATATCAAATGCATACCTGATTTGAAAGCCATATAAAATGTACAGCAAAATATATTTAATGAAACAGTAGATCGTGAATAACAGGAAGTTATACGAATGTTGAATATAACATATGTGCTCTTACCTATAAAAAGACATGTTTGTATACACACACATTTCTATACACGTCTACTGATCTACGGTTCTATTGACAAGAAACCACCACTTTTGCATTTGTCAAGTAAGTGACGTTTCAATCATCTTATCGAACAGAATGGAATTTTTAGTATCAAACTACTAAAACATCCTTTTTAGATTTCTTGGTTCTGTTTTCCCATTTAAGCCCTTCTTTTTGGCCATAACATTTATAGAATTATAGGATTCTAGTAGACTACTAGTTGTCGAAATTCCATTTTTGCCTTAACTAATGGTGATTTCTTTTGATAGGAACTTGGCTGGAGAAATTGCGCAAGAGTATACAAAACGGCAGGTTAGGATATCTAACTTCTGGATATGTTAGGGAAATGCTCAGTTTTCTGTCTCATTTTTTAATGTGATCTTTGTGAGTTGAATACTCAAATCAGCTAAAGAGGAAGATTTCTCCTATTCAAATTGCTAACGTTCTTTTGGATATGTTACATAAGTATTGTAATTTCGGGAATTGTACAAATTGTTGTCGCACTGTATCGTGGGACATTTGTGACAAATACTCAAATTAACCAAATTGGAATAAAAGGTTTTCCTCTATTGAAGTTGGGAGCGTTTCCCAACTTTTTGGTTTACAGTTTGAATTCTTCCTTTCGTCAGCATTTATGACCAGTATACTACCTGTGATGATGTACTCTTTCCTTTTGTATAGGAATAATTTTTATTGAGGAAACCTTGCGACTAATATATTATACTTCAAACCTTCGGTGTTTATGTGGTTTAGGTTTTAATTGCTTTAACTCATTCTAATGTGTGTTTCTTTGTTTACATAAAATATTTCAGAGTGAAGATGCGACAATTGATGATTTGATGGATCTTGTAAAACAAATTGTTGCTTTTCACATGAAGGTATGACTCGATCTAAATAGGTTTTTGTGTGGTTATACCTGCACAAATATGAATTCTAGGGAGCTGTTCTGTTCAGCTGAGCAGTCTTTTTATGTACAGCATCTGCATATAATAGTTAAGCTATGTGTGGATTACATATACAAGTAGGTTTAGTAACCCCTGTTTCTGCATCGCAGCATAATGCTGAGCCTGAGGCTGTTGATCTTTTGATGGAGGTATTACTTGTTGTATTCCTTGTGTATCCTTTCTTCCACTCTTCAACATATATATAAGTGAGCTTTTGACTCATTTCAGGTTGAAGACATTGATTTATTAATGGAACATGTTGACAAGACAAATTATAAGAGGACATGTTTGTACCTGACAAGTTCAGCGAGGTGGGTGGAATCCAACAGTTTTACATGAATTTATGAGGGTGACCTGACTTAGTTTTTATTTAATAGTTGAATATCTTTGGTGGTACAGTTTATTTGACTACCTTTCATGAAGTGCTTTGTTAGTATAAACCTGAGTCTCTTAATTATTATATCCAATACAATTGTAATGCACAGTAGAATTGGCTTATAGTTGTGCTTTATAATATGCATCTCACATCTGATTAAGGTACCTGGTTGGCTTATTCTCAAAGATTTCAGCATTGTGGATTATTGATGTCGCTTCAGGTCTAGAATAAGAACTTACATTATCTACCGAGTTACATGATTCAATTAGAATACTACTTAGGCAATAGCTTTATGATCCAGGTGTTTATCAAATCATGAAGTTTGATATGAGGCTATTCCCAAGAGTGGCGAAGAAGAAAATATGAGAGCGGGGATGTCTATTTTCAAGTGTTAGAATTTGATTGATGTGGATTGAAGACTTTAATGTTTATAAATGTTGTAGGTCTCTTTAGAAACCATGTGTGTTTTTGGCAATTTGGGTCTACAAGGACATTACTTTGAGAAATTGTAGATTTTTTAATAAAAAATCAAGGTAAATTTCCTTGTTGACCCAAATTGCCAGAAACTTGCTTGTTTCAGGTGTATTCTATAATATCTGCAAGTGCCAGCATCCAACACATCTCAGTCTATCATTTAATTAAGGAGTTGCAATTTTGGGGCATAAAAGGGGAAGTACTTGAAATGCAAAAAAAGTTGGATACTTGAAGTAACATATAAGACAAATGGCCTCCTATGGTAGAGATTATTAACTGATAAGAAACTGTAGCTAAATAGTAAATCTAGTAAAAATTGACCTAGAGAAATGGGGCTTAGCATTTAACACCCAGAATTGAAGGAGATAATATTAACTATTATACTCTAAACTTGACTGCTTAGATCCTAATATGCAAGAGAATAATTGCTACATTTATAAGTGAGAATATGCTGCTGTGTAAGTAGGCATTAGTCAAAACGTAGATTACTAGGAGTAACTACCAAGTTAAAGTAGGTAGGATTTATAATCAATATTCTAAAAATCCTTTAAGGTGTCAGCCTAGGTCTGGAATTGGTCCTCTACTACCTTGATTTGGTTGGGCGCTTCGCCTCTAGGCTCTGCATAGGTGGAATCGGTACTACTAATTCACATGACCTGAATAATCCTGAATTTTGATTATTTTTATTGGGTCATGACCCTTAAATTTTCGAGTTTATCTAAAAATTATAGCTTCCATCCTAATTTTTCTTTAATTTTTATAATACATCACATTTTTTGAATACTACAACTCTGAAATCTATACCAAAAATTTTTTAGGTGCTAAATGAGCTTTATGTAAAATAACTGATTTCTTATTAAAATCAAAAGAAGTGTCATGAAACGACTACAAATAAATTTGAAATAATGACTAATAATGGTATTTTAATGAAGGCTTTGAAGTTTTGCAATGCTTGAAATGAGTTTGTTGTGTACTTGTGCCTCACAAGTTTTTTTTGGGGTATGTTATTCATGTACAATTTTGAGCATTTTACATCTAATGAGTTATATCGTATATATATATATATATACACACACAATAAAAACACCTATGAAAACGCATAGGAAGACACATTGGGTTTTTAAGCTTTATATTGCTGAATATTTCCATCAGTTAGTTTCGAAGCCCAGCACCTTAAGTTCTCTTTTCTTGAAGATTTGTTTTCTTTGGCTCTATAAATAGGGTCTCTGGCCTTAATAGGGTGCCTCTTTCACATATATGAGAACAGGCTTACACATATTGGTGTTCACACTTTAATCTGTTGCTTCATCTTGCAGATACCTTCCTGGACCAGATGATATGTTAGTTCTTGATATTGCATACATGATCTATATGAAATTTGAAGAATTTCCAAGCGCGCTTCAGATCGCTCTATATCTCGACAACATGCAGGTTTGCCCTTCAAAAGTATTCTGGGATTAGTTCCTCTTTTGGTCTTGTCCAGTTGATAGCGCCAATCAGAAAATTTTTATGACCAAAGAAATGAAGCTGTACGCTAGATTAAGAATTTCAGTTTTTGTTTGAATAAAAGAAATTAAAATATTAGTACAATTTTTTTAATAAAAAAACATCAAAATATTTCTCCATATTGTTGTTTAGGATTTGTCTGATATTCATAATTTTTTTTGGCAGTATGTAAAGCAGGTTTTTACATCTTCAGGTGATCTGCTGCGGAAGAAGCAATTTTGTTACATCCTTGCACGGCATGTAAGAACATTTTAGTTTTTATTCATCTATTGTTCCTTTTACCCTTGTTGTTGATTCTTCTTTAACCTTCATCATTTATGTTTCTTGAAAATGTGAAGTCACTATTTCTAGCCGGAACACAGTTCTTAATTATGTTGTCGACTCCTTTATTCAAGCTGATTTTTCCATAGGCTGTATAGAAGGACATTATTAATGGTCGCATTCTTCCACAAAATTACCTACTGTATTGCTAGTATGATGTTATTATAAAAGTTTATGCTTGGTAGTCATTCTGCTTTTGGATACCGAGTCTAAAGTTACTTTGGAAATAGAGTGGAGATTACACAGATGATTAAAGAGGACCTTTGTTTAGGAATCCCAGTGTTCTAAAAGTCGGCCTAGTCGGCGACTAGGTCGGGGTCGGAGGCTCGCCGAGTCGACCAGGCCCTAGTCCTTTGATTTAGTCGCTGGCCGACTTAGTCGGGATCAAATCGTCGACTAGTCGGTAAAGTCGGGGTAAATCGGAACAAATCGGACTGTTGCTGCTGCTTCTTCGACCGACGCCGACGACTTCTTCTTCTTCGACCGACGACTGCTACTGCCGTCGACGACGCCGACTTCTTCTTCTTCGACCGACGCCGACTTCTTCTTCTCGACCGCAAGCGACTACTTCTTCTTCTTCATCATTGATTGCCGCGCCGCCACCGATCGGATCAGCAGCGGCAACCACGACGACGACGACTTCTTCTACGACTGCTACTGCCGACGACGCTGACGACGACTTTTTCTTCTTCGACCGACGCCAATGCCGACGACTACTTCTTCTTCCTCATCAGCAGTTGTTGCCGCCGCCGCCGACTGGCTCGTCTCTCTCTCTCAGTTTCTCGATTTTTTTTAAGCAGTTTACAAATACTGATGTAAGGCTTAGGCTTATAACTTATAAGGCATAACAGTTTACAAATAGTCAAATACTGATTTTTTTTTTGGTTTTAGTTAATTAGTTCCTTAGTGGGCATTAAAGAAAAGGTTGGATAAATTAAATTAGTTAATTTTTAGTTAATTTTTTTAGTTAATTGCAATATTTCATTTTAATTTTTAAATTTTTTCAACTTCAGTTATAAATTAAATTATTAAAATCTGACTGTGGGGTTTGGAGAGATGACTGATTTTATATTTTGATGATTTGTGTTACTTATGTTATTCTACTTATTCAAAACTTATGAAGGAGGAATGAGAATATATATATATATTTTAAAAATTGAAAATCCGACTAGCCGATTAATCCCCGATTAATCCCCTAGTCGCTAGTCGGTAGCCAACCGACATGGGACCGACTAGCGACTTTTAGAACACTGAGGAATCCATAATTGAAAAATAGAAATTATGGTCAACACCTGTATGTGCATCGCTGCTGAAGTGTACAGCATATTTCCATCTATTTATTATTAGTACTTGGACAATTTATGAATTTCTTCTATGCAGGGAATTACTTTTGAGCTCGATGATGAAATGTGTGAAGATGACGAAGACAGAGAAGCATTACAAGACATTCTTTATAATACAAAATTAAGTGAAGGCTATCTTACACTTGCTCGTGATATAGAAGTTATGGAGCCCAAATCTCCCGAGGACATTTATAAGGTTTGGATATTTTAGCTGTCCATTTTTGCCTATTAGTATATTTTTCGTCATGCTCGGTGCTCTCAATATTCCAATCGCTTTTATGATCAATAGTTGTCTCTAGTCTCAGACTGTAGTGCTTGTTAATACATGCTTGAAATACTTTTCTGTTAATTACTTTGAATGGAGTAATAACTATCAATTATGCGGATCATAGCGAGAAAAGTGCGTTCCAAAAATTTTCATTTTCCTTATTGTTTTAAATGTAAAAAGCTGGGAATTCATTTTCCTTTTTTCTTTTTAATGTAAAACAGTCATTAAATTCCGTGTCTTATATGATCTGCTTTGTATTCGCAAGCAAAGCTATATAACACAATAAGTTGGTTATAGAAGATTGTCAGATGTTCCCTTTACTGCCCCTAAAATATTTTCAATTGAGAAAAATTGAATGAATTACATTTTTATGCATTGGGATTCTTGAAAATCATGTTTTTCTTTTTTCTGGATTGTTTCAGGAGTACCTTTCCTGATTTATTTTATATTTTTTTTAACCAAACATGGTTGGATTTTTAAGGCACATTTGCTTGATGGCCGGGCTAGTGCTAGTGCAAGTGTAGATTCAGCCAGACAGAACTTGGCAGCAACATTTGTTAATGCATTTGTGAATGCTGGCTTTGGCCAGGTAAATACTTATTTTTAGAGCTTCATAGGTGTTTTTTTGGCCTTTTTGCTTTAGTTACAATCTTTACCCTTTTTATTGCAGGACAAGTTGATGACTATCCCATCAGACCCCTCAAGTGGTGGTACCTCAGGAAATTGGCTTTTTAAGAACAAGGAACATGGAAAGGCCAGTGCTGCAGCAAGTCTGGTATGTGCATCTTTACCTTCGGCCCTAGTGTTGTACTGATTTAATTTTGTTTTAAACATATAATCATTCTTTCCATTGTTTAGGGGATGATCTTGCTTTGGGATGTTGACTCCGGACTTGCCCAAATTGACAAGTATTTCCACAGTAATGACAACCATGTCATTTCAGGCGCATTATTAGGGGTTGGAATTGTAAACTGTGGCATCAAGAATGATTGTGATCCCGTGAGTTTTGCTTAAGATTTCTTTTAGCGCAAGGCATCACCAGGAGTGTTTATTATTTCCCTGAGATCTCATAATGCTACTTCTTACAGGCATTAGCACTTCTTGCTGATTATATTGACAAAGAAGATTCTTCTGTTAGAATAGGTGCAATAATGGGTCTGGGCCTTGCATATGCAGGTGCTCGGAATGAACAGGTGAAATTTCTTACTTTCTATTGTGAGGATTTACTGGTTTGTGTCAAATGTATTATATTATTATATATGGTTGATCTACATTTCACTTTTGACCCGAGAGACCCAAAAGTGGAATTGTTGTCTCTTTTCAACTATGTAGTGTTATCAACTTTGAAAATTGATCTTGTTTCTGGATAATAGTTCCTTTTATTCTTATGATATGTTCACCTACTGTTGTTTAATATTGAATTGACTTTTATTATTATTTGCCAGATTCGTAGTATATTGACTCCTATCCTTGGAGATGCAAAGGCACCTCTTGATGTGATTGCATTCACGGCAATCTCACTGGGTTTGGTATACGTGGGTTCCTGCAATGAAGAGGTTGCACAGGCAATAATATTTGCATTGATGGATCGAAGCGAATCAGAATTGGGGGAGCCTCTAACCCGCCTTTTGCCTCTTGGCCTTGGTCTCCTTTACCTTGGGAAGCAGGTATCTTAAAATTAAAATTACAAACTGTCGTGGCTTTCATGGTAGTTATACTGTCGTTAATAACTAGGAAATATTCCCTTCCTAAAATTTATCAAGATCCACTTTGACATTGCATAGGGTGTTCACAAAGCTCAAGTCAATGGATGTCGTCTTCTATAATTGATTTTGGGTCTGTAAGACAATTGTAATCTCCATTGAAATATAGGATAATATAGGAAGTCTGTTACCAACCAATTTCTAAATGGGCTTTTATTTTGGGTCATCTAAAACAAAGAAAATGAGGACAATAGTTGTGGACAAAGGAAGTTTTACTTTGCAAGTTTAATTTTGTAACTGTCTTTGAGAAAGTTCACATGGTTTTTATTAATCTAGAGTTAGCAGAAATGATATCATGATTTCAAAATTACTTAGTTGTATGGTTTAAATTGTTTTCGATAATAATTTTTGGTATTAAACAGGAAAGCGTAGAGGCCACAGCTGAGGTCTCAAAGACATTCAATGAAAAAATCAGAAAATACTGTGACATGACCCTGCTTTCTTGTGCATATGCTGGAACCGGAAACGTATTGAAGGTGTAATATTATATTGAGTCAATCAAGCTACAACTAATTCCTTTAGCTATATGAAATTTCTAACTGTCTCTCTGTCATAGGTTCAACACTTCCTTGGTCAGTGTGCTCAACATCTTGAAAAGGGTGAAACCTACCAGGGACCAGCAGTACTTGGAATTGCTATGGTAGCTATGGCAGAAGAGCTGGGTGTTGAAATGGCGATTCGCTCGTTAGAGCATCTTTTACAGTATGGAGAGCAGAATATCAGAAGGGCTGTTCCATTGGCTCTTGGTCTCCTTTGCATATCAAACCCAAAGGTTGATTTCTTTGGTATTGGCTAGATTGAGTACTCGAGAGATTACGAACTGAGATGACATGCTAATTTGTAATATACTTCAGTTAATATGCATGCCTAATTTGTTTCTTTACTTGCTGTTTTGACCAGGTCAATGTCATGGACACACTAAGTCGACTAAGTCATGACACAGATACAGAAGTAGCAATGGTACTATGATACAATGTTTAACATACATTATTGTTGCTTCTACAAACAAATAAAGAAAATCTTACATTGTTCTTACTGTTTTTACTACTAAGGATTCTAATACTACTACTTTTAGTTGAAAGTGAGAAATGAATTGTTGATCTACAGGCTGCTGTCATCTCCTTGGGGTTGATAGGTGCTGGAACCAACAATGCTAGAATAGCTGGCATGCTTCGGAATCTTTCAAGTTACTACTACAAAGAAGCCAGTCTTCTCTTTTGTGTAAAGCTTCTCTAATCTCCTTATGTGTGCACAGAAAGAAATACATATCCCGATCCTCATGCACACTTCCTGTATTTAATTCTTAGCATAGAGATTTCTTGTGGTAATTTAACAATTTGCACTTATGACTTGTTCAGGTGCGAATTGCTCAAGGTCTTGTACATATGGGAAAGGGCTTGTTAACCCTTGGTCCATATCACTCTGAACGGTTCTTATTATCCCCGTATGTATATTTTTTGACTATATTATTTTGACCCTAGATTTACATTACAAAAGTTAGAATCCTTTTCCTTGCTTTCTTCCAGGACGGCATTGGCTGGAATTATAACTTTGCTGCATGCTTGTCTTGATATGAAAGCCATTATACTTGGAAAATATCATTATGTTCTTTACTTCCTTGTTTTGGCAATGCAGGTTTGTTATTGATCTGAATCAGCTCATCATTATTTTTACCATTCCATTTTGGTACTGTTTATTTATTTATTTTTTTAATTTAGGCCTCCAACCAGGTGTTTAATTTGTGGTCATATTTTAATTTCACAGCCAAGAATGCTGTTAACTGTGGACGAAAATCTGAAACCTCTGCCTGTTCCTGTTCGGGTGGGGCAAGCTGTTGATGTTGTTGGACAGGCAGGTCGACCCAAGACCATCACTGGTTTCCAGACCCATTCAACCCCAGTTCTTTTAGCAGCCGGCGATAGAGCTGAACTAGCAACAGAAAAGTAATTAACATTTTCTCCTTTAGAAATTGTGTTGTACAGGAGGATGTATATGCATTTTTATTGACAAATTAGTGGTTTGTGCAGATATATACCTTTATCCCCCATTCTAGAAGGATTTGTTATCCTGAAAGAGAATCCAGACTACAAGGAAGAGTAAAAGATGCACTGGATCAGCAATTAACTCGGATGAGGCCTCACCCTTCACCCCCATGCTCTTTAAAAGTTGGCATTTTGTTTGAACGAGGGGTCCATGCCGAATTTTCTTGTAGCTTTTTTTTTTTTTTTCTTTTCCCTTTCCTTTACATTTCAGCAGCAACAGTAATTCTTGATCCATTACAAAATGAGAGTTGACGTTTGAAAGTAAGTTTCTATAGGAGAGGATGGACTTTAATGTAACCTTGAACCAGAATTATTGCAACCCACTTAGATGCTTGTGATTTTGTGGTATAATATTTGAACTAGGTACTTGTCATTATATGGTATCGTTAAGAACTGTGTAGCTAATCAAATGAATCAGGACCAACAGAACAGTATAATATTTGAACTAGGCACTCGCATGATTCTTAATATAATTTATGATTTCGGAACTGTATAGATAATGAACAGTAACTGCGTGATCGGATTAGTGGCATTTCAAAAAATATTCACACGTAGATTTAATCTATTGTAATGCTAGAACCAAGCAAGTCCCAAGAGTAAAAGCAGAAAAATATGCATGCCGATTACTTGAAAATTATGATGACACTACCTTCAACCCCAAATAACCTGGTCGACAGACAAGAAAACAGCATCAGAAATTTGCTTAACCACTTGTGCCAAAACACAAATTTCTTAAATTGTCCCATATAAATATAAAATTTGAAAGTAATAAATCTATTAAATATACTAAAATGCAAAGACATGATATTGATAACGACACCACCGCCATTCCCACAATTCAACAGGTGTCATGTCTAATTAATATTCCCCTAAATTTTAGATTTATAATCCCCTAAATCATTACAAATCTAAACTGTTTTGATAATATCATATTATCCTTTGTAATTTAATTATTATTTAATAAAATCACTACTTTATGCTATTAATTAATTTTTTGGATTTATAATCTTCTAATTCACTACAAATCTAAACAGTTAATAGCATAATGTCATTCTCTAATTTTTTTTAGATTTATAATCCCCTAAATCACTACAAATCAACTGTTTTGATATTATCCTTTGTAATTTAATTATTATTTAATAAAATCACTACTTTATCTCAACTACTCCATACAATGTATATTCATTTGTTTTTCTGGGTAAAATTTGATCATCGCACAACAATCTACCATCTTCTTATTATATTTTAATTTATTAATTGTACGTTTATATTTATTATTAAAAAATTGAATAATCTCGTCGCAATGCTCACGTTTATATTAGTATACTTGTATTTTAAACTCGGTTACAAACTTAAAATGGTCATACAAATTACAATTTCATACTCTTTTTTTTGGGTGCAATTGAGGGCAAAGCCCAAGAACCCCAAAAACACATCCCCTATTCAGAAACCCAAAAGAAATAGTCGTGTAAAGGTTCATTTAGCCCACGAAGTTTTTTTAATGGGCTGCGCATCATTATGGGCTTGTAATACAAGCTCGATATTTCTCCCCTTCCACACTCTCTCTCTTCATTCCTCTACGGCTCTACCCGTCTCTGTGTGCTGGGGTTTTAGGGTTTTACTTCTCCTGCTCAACGCTGAATTCTATCTTTATCTGTAACGATGAAGGTGAAGGTTATATCACGCTCAACAGATGAATTCACCCGAGAAAGAAGTCAGGACCTCCAGGTACTATCTTTTTTTATCTTCTCTCTTTACAATTCTCTGTGATTATTTCATTCCTACCTCTAAAAATCGTAATTGCTTACTTCCAAATGTTTTCTCAGAGAGTATTTCGAAACTTCGATCCAAACTTGCGAACTCAAGAAAAGGCGGTCGAATACGTTAGAGCTCTTAATGCTGCTAAATTAGAGAAGGTAAATGATTCTCTTACTGAAATTATTCCATTTTTAATAACCAGTTTCTTTTTGTTGTTGTTTGGTGAAATGGATTAATAAATATCTATTGTTTTTATTTACCCACGTCTGAAACTGGCCATAAATATCTATTAATTCACTGTATTTTCACTCTTTATGAATTTCCATGGGGTTCTACGTACTTCTTCTAGTTAGGTTCTACTATTTTGTTGATTCTTTAGAAAAATTATGTATTCAATTAGCTCCAACATATTATCCGTTAAATTGAAGAATCAAATGACTAATCTTAGACAGGAATTAAGCTTTCTATTCTCTATATTATTGAAAGCGATGCAATATAACGGTAGGTGAATTCAACTGTAGGTTCATTTAACAGCAGAATACCATTTAAATGGTTGGTCTTGGTTCAAGTGTCAAGCTCTTTCACCAGATAATCTTCAAGACTCCTGGGTCCATTTTTTCTTCTATTAGCTTAATTAGAGGGCATAAAAAAAGCATTGAATTATATGCATACTTTCAGTGTTAATATATCTGAGGATCACATGAGGAATATTTGGACTGATTTTTTTCTATTGAATCATCATGAGCCTCCTGTGAATTTGTGATAATTATCTCTTTGACAACAAACATAAGTATTTTCCTTTTTAGTTGTTTTTGTTCTCATTCTCATGTCCGTGTCAGTAGCTAGTTTATGGGAG
This sequence comes from Panax quinquefolius, assembly GCA_020205615.1. Taxonomy (NCBI): domain Eukaryota; kingdom Viridiplantae; phylum Streptophyta; class Magnoliopsida; order Apiales; family Araliaceae; genus Panax; species Panax quinquefolius. The sequence continues at coordinate 97,357,905 of CM035170.1, read as the reverse complement.
TAATTATTGTCATTTGGGCGATTAGGTGTTTGCAAGACCATTTATTGGAGCAATGGATGGACATGTAGATGCTGTTTCATGTATGGCGAAGAACCCAAATCATTTAAAAGGGATATTTTCTGGTTCGATGGATGGAGGTAATTTCTTTGTTTAATGTTTATAATGACTTTTAGCCTCATATTGGGCTGTAATTATTGAGTTTGTTGAATGTGCTATAATGGCCTAGTTTCGTGACCAATTTTAATAAGTAATTACGAGCTTAATATTTTGGAATCACTTAAGTTGTTTTTGAGAGAAAGTTTCTATCTTATCATAAGTATCCTCCAGGAAACTGGTACTCAATACGTTAGTTCATTAGTTCTATGGGAGGCTCAAAGAGAAACCTACTTTCTGTTACCAACTATAACCATATGAAATGTTAGTTTTTGGTTTACAAGGTTCTAATTCTGAAGCAAAGGCATTAATGTAGTTTTCGCTTATATTTGCAGATATTCGTCTCTGGGATCTAGCTTCAAGGTAATTTAACAATAGTTCTGCTCATTAAGTTCAAGTAGGAAAATGATTCTATTTTATTCTTTCACAATTTTTCTTTTCATATCTGTGTCATTCATCCGTTTTACAAGAGGGAATATGTATTTCAATTGCTTAATTTTGCAAGGAGTCACAACAGCAATTCTTGGTTTCCGTTGAATTGTGCATGAGCATGATTTAGTTGAATAGCTCAGCCATTCGTGCTAACTTTGACTGGATTGGGAAAAACTAGATGAAAGCAGCTAACCTCAAAATCCACCGTCTTAGGGGGTGCTTGATAAAAACTGAATAAATTTGAATCTGAATCTGAATGAGCTGAATCTGAATGTGAATGAAAAAAGTTGTTTGATAATTGACATGTCTGAAAGATCTGAATGACAAAACTTTATTATTTTACTCCCTCTAAAAAAATTCAAAATTGTTGTAAATTTATTTAATATTACTTAATATAATAGTTAATTTTTTTTTAATTTTTTAATTTTTTTTACTTCATTCAGCTGATCATTCAGTCATTCAGTTCAAAAAATCAGACTTAGTCATTCAGCTCGTCTATCTTACCGATTCAGCCATTCAGACCAAAACAAACACACTGACCGATTCAACTCCATTCAGCTCTAAACAAACACCCCCTTAGTTCATGATCCCTGTCCCCCCAACGTCTTGATGTCCTCTATCATGATTCATTCTATCTTCATTACAGAAACTTGGCTGCTCCTCTATCACTTTAGGTTTAGTTCTCAAGACGATATCCTAACTATTGATATGCACCGTATTTAGCATACAACATACTAGATACACCCTTACTTGATCACATGTCCCATTGTACGTAACACATCCATTAAACATAAATCCTAAAGTATCCTGATAATATTGATGAGCAAGCATCTGATTAATTTCATGTTAAAAACTCCATGTAGTGATCTCTTTGCTTGTAGTGTTCAATATAGAGTTGCCAAATACTCTTGTTGACTAGCAAACTGCGTATTGGATGTTTGTTAGTGTAACCAAATATGATACTCTTACGTACCAATGCTCTAAATTAGCATACTGAAATATTGCTTTGTTTATTTACCTGTAGTTGCACAAATATCAATTTTCTAACTTAATATTGGATAATTAAACATCCTTATACTAAATTATTTATAAAATAATCAACTTGTTGATTCAGCTAAAAACTTCTATGCGAAGAACTTATATAGAATTTACTTTTATTACATTTAGACTTTAAGCGAATTCCTACCTATAACACTCATAAAGCTACCCTAGTGTGCCAACTTTTAGCCTAATTAATGCACTGCGTTCCCGTATTAATTCCACTAATCAAAATGAACCACATCGAGGTAACACCGGGCTTCAATCAGAGCTACTAAACCATTACAAGACATTTTAGAGCTTTCCTTTCTGATGTAGATGTTGGGTTTAATTCTTAAACTTTCCTCAAGCGTTTCTTCTAGACGTTGTTTTAAAAGGAAAAAAAAATAAAAATGTTTACGCTTAGCTTAATTTGTCTGTTTTCTTTTTTATATTTAGACAAACAGTTTGTCAGTTTCCTGGTCACCGGAGTGCAGTACGTGGTTTGACTGTATCTACAGATGGACGTATTCTTGTGTCATGCGGAAGTGATTCCAGGTAAGCTAAACTTCTCCAGGACAACTTTAAAGTTGAGGCAGAATTTTTTTTAATTTCTTTCATTATGTATAGACAATATTTTGTAATATTTGTCTTTGTGTGGGGAAATTGAACATTATATTCCAGTGTCAAACTCTGGAGTGTACCTGATGATACTGTTATGGAGACAGAAGGCTCTTCTGATAACTCTCCCAAGGTTTGTGGTAGTTTATTTGTTCTCCTAATATCTTATATGATATATCCAAGTAAAATTTATTGTTCTAGTCTTATTATCTGAGCAAGTTGCTTTTTTAAAATTTCAGCCATTAGCAGATTATGCAAGGACAAATCCGAATTTTCGGTACGATTTTGCATTGTTTATTTATGTGGAAAATTTGACAAATATTTTGTCACGCCTTTGCATATTTTGAAGTATTGAAAATTATATCCTTTGTTTTTGTATAAAACCTATCTGTTAATGCATTTTTTCAAAAAAAAATAAAATCAGGGCTGTTGATCATCAATGGGATGGTGTCCTCTTTGCCACAGCTGGTTCTCAAGTGGATATATGGGACCACAATAGGTTTGAACATCTGTTGTTTTCACGTCTGTCTAAAATACTTGAAGGTTTTAATTTTATAATTTGTCTGCTTCAAATAGGTCCCAGCCAGTGAACAGTTTTGAATGGGGAATAGATACAGTGATATCAGTTCGATTCAATCCTGGAGAACCAAATATTCTTGCAACATCAGCTAGGTGTGTATGGTCTAGCTGTCCACATATAGATTAGCGACTGTTATTATACTTGTCAGTTTATATTTAATTCAAAAAACATATTAGGTTGTTATGATGCTCCCACTGTTCTGTCTAAGTTGTTTAATTGTAAATTTTATAGCTCATTGGTTGAATGATGATTGTAGAATATGTAGCATGCCTAGGATCCTTTGTTATTCATTAGATAACGTGGCAATTCATTTTCTTAGCAGTTGATATCTTATATATGATAATGATTCTTGCACTTTATATTTTAACCCAACTAGAACTTGATTGATGTTTTCAATTATTCATAGAAACCCAGTTGAAGGTGATCAGAGCCAGTTATGTATTCATATTTACATAATTGATCTGCATCCCACCATTCTATCTAAGTTTTTATATCATGAATTTTTTTATCTCACTGGTTGAACATAAGATATAGTTGTACGCTGGGATCCTCTCTGCCTCACTAAAGATTGTGGCGATACATTTATATTTTTTTATTGTGCTTTTTGGACTTAAAAGATTGATTTTGTATCTGATTAGTAACTTGTGGCACTTCAATTTTGAAACCCAAGTAGATTTTTTTTATTGATCATTTTTAATATTCATAGAAACTCACTCAAAGGTGACTAGTGCTAGTTACATACTCATAATTACAGAATTGATCTGTATTAGTCTCATAATTTTCAAATGTGGATATTATGTAAAAGACATTTACTCATGTTTTTGCAAAAGATCACGATAATGTAAAATTTAAAAGATCCCTACAATATGGTTACACCAACAACATGAGTTTGCTTCTATGTAATGAATTTCGTGTTTCTATCCTCTTCCTTTAACGATATCGCTCTATTGTCATTTCCAACTAACCTGTTCAGCAACATTCAACACCCCCACAAAAAAAAACACCAAAACCCTTCAACTCATCCCGCTTCAACGTTTGTTCATCTGATAACATGTGAGAGAGTTGTGGTGCTTGAAAATTGGATTGTGTTGCATTTGGTGGTTTTTTTCTTATCTTTTTTTGATTTGTAGTTTTTGGATTGGAACTATGACCTTGTGGTTATTCGTCATGGTCTCCACTATTTCTCCTGCCCCTTGGGGCAAAAAGAAACGTGGCATTCAGTGGCTTATGCCGAATTAGTGGTTGCTCTCCTGCATGCGGAAGGGGACTAGAGTTGGGAAGGGTACACATTGGTGTTGGTGCCTGAAACAAAATCAACTGTCTAGATATTTGTATGCTTGTTTTATCATAACTGTAAATCTATTATATAATGTGAATGTTGTATCTTTCTTAGTGAGTTTTTTATAAGAATTGACTCTACTTCTAGGTTTAAACCTTAATGATTCATAATTTTTGTATGCTACATTCACTAACTTAGTACTCTGCTTGTTATATAAGTAGCGATCGTAGCATAGCGGTATATGATTTGCGGATGTCATCACCAGCAAGAAAGCTTATCATGAGGGTAATTCGATCTTAAAGTCCATTGTACTGTATTTGTTTACTATAATCTAGTAAATGCTTGGCGAAAACTGACAAACACTTGCAACATGGGTAATTTGAAAAACTGAAAATCTAAGCCTTTTCTTTCTCTAGACTTCCCGGTGGCTTATCATTGTTCTGTTGCTACTACTTAAATTCAGATTATATATAAACACTTGGCTAAAACATATTTCCTTGTGCTACCAATTTGCGGTGATGGATTTCACAGAATTATAATTTTTCCATAATCAGCAACTTCCTCCATCACAACCTATTTTCTTTAAAGAAAGAAAAGACTAAGAGAATGACTGATTTATGAATAATATTATCAATAATAGACTCATATTGGCATCGTAGTTGACCAAATCATAATGAAATGAAAGGCTTCAGTTATTGTCGATCCAAGGCCTGGAAGCATTTGTACAACTTCAAGCATGCTGGCTGCTAAAATGTTTTGAGTTACTGTTGTTTACCAGTCATCAGTAAAGTTCCATTTCCCCTTTCTGATAAATACCAGAAAATTTCCGTGCATATGAGTTCTTTGCCTTGTGAAATTAAGCATTATAAATGAAAATAATTTTTGGTTTATTAAATGGTTCTTAAACTTCACAGGGATTTCAGTTTGTGTTGTTTTCTTGTTCCTCTAATAATAAATAATAGATTTCGCCTATTTCTTACAATTTTTTTCTCTCTCTTGGGAATGGATTAAAATAAGATTCATTGGGGTAGTTTCTGATTGTTTGCAATATGCTTCAGTCTTGAGTTTATGGAAATTTTTATGTGTTAAGTCGTTCTCTGTTTGTATTTTGCACATTAAATTGATTTTTCTTTTGCTGCAGACAAAAACTAATTCCATATCTTGGAATCCCATGGAACCGATGAATTTTACTGCTGTAAGTACAATAACACAAGTTATTTCCCAGCACCTCTCCCACTCTCTCTCCACCCCTTCCCTCTCCCCCTCTCTGCCTCCCCCCCAGATTGGCGCCATTTCTTAACTAATACGATGCTCTGTATAAACCTTGACGTGTAAAATTTAATGCACTCAACTAATCAGAAATTTTCTTATTCTTTATACCAAGATATTTAAACTTCATATTCTTATAGGCAAATGAAGATTGCAACTGCTACAGCTATGATGCTAGAAAATTGGATGAAGCCAAGTGTGTGCACAAAGATCATGTGTCTGCAGTGTAAGACGGGAAACTTCTTGAGCCATAGAATTGTTTATTCTGGAATTTTCTGTTACTTTCATATCATGATCTATGCTAATCATTTGCAGGATGGACATTGATTATTCACCAACTGGTCGTGAATTTGTTACTGGTTCTTATGATAGAACAGTAAGTTTCTCTTGTATATTGAACCACCACTATTTCTGTAACTTTCTGGTACAATTGTGTTAAGGCAACTGTGCTCTGATAGTCTGATGATAATTTCACTATGTAGGTGAGAATATTCCAGTATAATGGTGGCCATAGCAGGGAAATCTATCATACTAAGAGAATGCAGAGGTTTGCCCTGTGCTAAAATCTTTATCTACTGTTATGGTTTTTCCCCCACATGGATGATTGCTTTTTAAGTTAAATTTTAAAGCACAATCTGCAACCTCCATAATGAGACATGTGTCCTTTATCAAATTCAATTTCTGGTGTTCAGCAGATGATATCTTCACTCGCTGATGATTTGCATACTGACTTGATTTTTCATGAACTCAGGGTATTTTGTGTCAAGTTCAGCTGTGATGCAAGTTATGTGATTTCAGGGAGTGATGACACCAACCTTCGACTTTGGAAGGCTAAAGCATCTGAACAAATGGGAGTTGTACGACACTCTTACTCTTTCACTATATTATCATTTGAAGCTTGATGTTTACCTTACGGAATTGAATCTTTTTCATTTTTTATTTTTATGCTTCTGAGACTCCCCGGAAGAACTTGGAGTGGCTATATGATGGCTTGGTTCCAAGTATATTATTTGTTCGTATTGATTGGATTTTGGTTGTATAGGAAATGAATGCACAAAAGAGTGCATGATTAATTCATGGCCTTTAAAGACACATACTGAATTCATTGAGTTATTTACTGGTTGATTTTGTACTTGTTTGTTTTCTTCTACTGTCGGCTATTTTGTAGGTAAAATTTTCTTTATATACTTTATCTGTAATTAATGCTGCCATGTTACAGCTTCTGCCTAGGGAACGTAAACAGCACGAGTATCAGGAGGCTGTCAAGAATCGTTACAAGCATCTTCCTGAAGTTAAACGTATTGTGAGGTATTATTGAGTTCAGTTAAAAACTTGCTGTTAATGGAATGTAGATTTTCTTTGAACTGAATTCAGATATTTCACGCTTTACCTGTTGAGAATAAAGACGTGAAAAAGAACGGAATCAGATTATCACTGTGCTACCCCTAATTTCTTTCTAATGATTATGTGCAGGCATAGGCACTTGCCAAAACCAATATACAAGGCATCTGCTCTCAGACGCATTATGATTGACGCTGAGAGGAGAAAAGAAGAACGGAGGAGAGCTCACAGTGCCCCAGGAAGCATGCCGAAAGATTCTGCACGTAAAAGAAGAATTGTTAAAGAGATGGAATGAATTTCTTTACAGCAGCAGCTGCCCGGAGTTGCTGGTTCTGTATAACTGGGGCATTTGTCGGATTATGTATGATGATGCAGCAGGGTTTGGTCTTTCTCTGACCAAGTTGAATACCAGCTCAAAGCACATAAGCGAGGAGCTCAGCTATACATGCATCGACAGTTTTGGTAGATTAGTGATTCTATTATCTGTTTGTTCTATAGCATTATATCAGTTTCATGTAAAATGGATTTTCATCGAATTTTACAACCATGTCAGTCAATCGAACAGAATGATCTTTTGGTCTTCGTTTCCATTGTTTTTGAGTTCTGGAGAAATAAAGAAGTGAGAAATTTCCACTTGTACACTTGTAGGTTCTCCCTCCATCTAACTATCAGGAATGCTTGTAATTTATTTTGGTGGTGGTTTGCTTTGGGTTCATCAAATAAGACATGCCGCCAGTTTTCTTTTCTGGCTTAATGCTTTCTCTAACATTGTATTTGTAATTTCATTATCTGTTATTGAGTATTAAGTTCTCTTAAATTTCTTTGTTATTGAGTTTTTTAATGGACGGAAAAGTAAAGAGTTCTGCTATATAGAGAATTTCTTTTGACGAAGTATGATTGCGACGTAGATCAATTATATCAAATATATCGTAAAAGTATTAATTAAATTTATTTACATAGCTCGTAATAAAGAAATTGACGTGTAAAGTAAAAATATATATCATTTTTCAAAAGTAAATTGATGGACATAAAATTTAACCGTTTTTCTTGCCAACCTTTTCTATTAAAAAATAGACGGATTTGGGATGGAAAGCTGCATAATATAAAATCATCTTTTATAATCTCCATTATACCCTTAAAATTATAAACATAATCAAACTAATATAAGAGCGACTTAGTAATTTAAATGTGAAAAGTAAGTTTATATATATATATATATATATATATATATATAAATTCAGTACAATTTTTTATTCTTTTCTTTTTCATTATAAACTAAATTTCCATTCTTTTGTTTTGTCGTCCCAAACTATTAAAAAGTTTTGGAAAGAAAATAAGGATTTTACATTTTAACCTTGAGAATTTAGAAATAAGAGATTTTGTACTTCTCTCTACTTCACAAAAAATATCAAATGAAAATATATACCAAAATGCCAATAAAATTTCAGTTGCCTTTTCAGAACTCGCAAAGAGTGTCATGAGCCTAGGGTTTTAGAACTCTTCAACACAGGAGTAACACGATTGAAAAACCCTAACAGTGGGAGCACACGCATAAAACCTTTTTTGCCAAATTAGCATTTTCACGGTCATCAACATGTCCGTCGCCGCCGCTAGATCCGTCTTCCGATCAGCCTCAGTCCGTAATGGTGCGGCAAGATTAGCTTCTGGAGTGAAAGCCGCTCGATCTCCCTTTCGTATGTCCACCAGGAGACCACTTTCACATCGCATCTTCAGGTAACTAAATAAACATTAACACATATACATACACACAAGCCCAATTATACATGTAAACTGACATTTATCTTCATTTTCTTTTGAAGTTGTCCTGCTGAAATGAGTTCGATGCAACCCTTCCATACTGCGACTGCTTCGGCATTGATGACTTCGATGCTCTCTCTCTCTCGCCGTGGTTACGGTTGGCTTCCTGAAGGTAGTAAACTTTCTAAATTTTGGCTTAATTTCGATTTTTAAGTCCTTGAAATTTTTGATGATTTTTCTATGGTTCAATTGATTTTATTTGGGATTGCGAATCTATTTGTGTTCCTAAGCTGAAATTTTTGAGCACTTTGTTTTGTGCTTGAATGCTGGTATTCTATAAGAGTAGAAATTTTTTAATGTACAAGTGATTGATAATGTGGGGAGGACATGGTCAACTTTCAATCCAATTTTGAGTTCTTTTAGTTATTAGCTTCTTGTTTTCTAGTACTCTGAAGTGGTTAGTATAAATAATTCTCCTGAACTATTAAAATTGGTGAAGAGACTGTGTTCATCCATCTAGCATATTTAAAACTCACTCTTACAGGAAATCTAAATAATGTTTTGAATTCTTCTTTATTATGTTGTTTTTTCAAGTTATGTTTTTAGTCAAAATACTTCTTCCTAGTCTTTGTTTCAAGTTATTTTCATTTCATGGCAGCCTGAGTCCAATAATCAGTACCTGACTGGGAAGAATTGTGCCTGTTCAAGAATATTTTATAGATGTATCAATAAAATTGACTGTGACGCCCCCAAAATTAGGTATACATCACCCATCTTGGGTCGCCACTTACATGGTACAGAATTTAAATACAACTTACTAACATAACTGTCGTGTACAATACGACATAAACTGTGAGTTTAAATACAAATATCGTCCACTAGATATTATACAAACTCAAAAGGAGTCCTCATTACAATTATTATCACACTATTTCACGAATATAGTGAGGACTACTAATGCTATCTTCGGGACCATCACTCGTTTCCCACTCTTCGTCCCGGCTATATTCTCATTTCAAGAGAAACGGTGAAAGAAAGGGTGAGCTCAACTAGCCCAAAGAAGAAATATTATGACTAAGATAATGCGAATAAATTATCAATAGTCTTCAACAATGTTAAACCGATAAAATACAATGAGACAACCGGTTTAATCTGCGGTGAATATGCAATCCATTAAAAGAGTCAAGTAGAAAATAAAATCTACTATCTTTTAGGTTTTAAAAGGTTTTCATCATTTGTTATAAATGAGACTCGACTTTAATAAATATTCCACATCATCGAATCACCCTCGCACTTTCTGACGAGGATATTCTTTAGTATCACGACCACAATTATTCATGCACTACGGGCGAAGAATATTTGTGTATTCATTAATAATCATGATCATGCCAACAATCGTCCATCAATGCACTACTACCACTCGAGGATTTTTACCACATCATTTGTAACATTACGGTCGTGATTACACCGAATAGTCTCTCGTCATAATCATACCAAGTCCATCTATACACTACTGAATACGATGACTTTAAAAATATAAACATGAGGATGATGACAATGATATAAAAATTCAATAAAACAAGTTCAAGAATTATTTTATCCAGAATTATTAACGTCCAAATTATCAATATGATCTTTGTTTTGTAGAGTAAAATTCAAGAATGATCGGAAGAATATTTTCATGAAAAGATCTTTGGATGAAACGCAAATATCGAGGATGTTCCACTAATTTCATGGAGTATAGAAGTCAAAGTTTTAACTTAACCGGGTATAATAAAGAATGGAATAACAAAAGAAATCACCATGCATGCGATAGGCCAATGCATGCGGAGTTATTCCAACAAAATAATAAATAACGGAACCAGTCGGTGAAATTCACAAAACGGGATGTTCCAACCGAATAATAAATATGGAACCCGGATCCGGTGTAAAACACACGATAGGATATTCAAACGAGAATAATAAAGAGCGGAACCAAATTCCTGTAAAACACATGAGCAGGATGTTCCAATGTAATAATAGAAGAATGTCACCAAGTATAGGGTAAACCACGTGTCACAAAGTTATTCCAACAGAATAATAAGCGATGGAATAACAACAGTTCTCTTCATGAATAAGAAAGAATAACACCCCCTTACATTTGGTAGGAGATTGAATCTTTGCTGACGGTGTAGTAACAAAATACTCTTCTTCTTTCTCTCTTATTCTCTCTATACTTTCTCTCTATAGCTTGAATGAATTAAGTGAAAAATAATGAAGCCCTAGGCCTCTATTTATAGAAGATTTCTAGCTTAGCACCTGCTTGAGTGTGAAAATCTGCAAGTGGCTTGGCGGTGGTTTGGCCTTTGTAATGTGAAAACGACAAGTGGTTCGGCGCTTTTATAATGTGAAACGACAAGTGATTCGACGTCTGTAAAGGTTATTACTATTAACGAAGGTAAATACTATTGACGAAGGTAAATACTATTCACAAGGGTAATTACTATTAACGAAGATAATTACTATTGACGAAGGTAAATACTATTCACAAGGGTAATTACTATTGACGAAGGTAATTACTATTGACGAAGGTAAATACTATTCACAAGGGTAATTACTATTAACGAAGGTAATTACTATTGACGAAGAGACTCTTAGATGATGACATATGAGCCACCCATAAAATAATCAAACTTACCACAAATCATTTTTTTTTCATCAACACAAATTTATTCTTTCAACAATTATTAATCATTTATAACTTGTCGTCTCAATTATTGATTTAATACTATAACATATTATACGATGATAATCTTTGTGACAATAATTGAATCAATAATATAAGAGATATGATCGTGATTCATGTAGATAATAATTGAGCATAGCTAAGTGACTTCTCACGTAAGCATCGATAATCAATCTGGTGTTACTACGCACTACACGCCAGACATCGCATTTTTTACCAACCATAGGGTAGTTCAATGGTTTTAACGGTAACACCTCCGTAGTTATTTTTATAAAATATTTTTGTCGTTTTCTCAATCCGGCATAATAATTACATTAGGGGTCCACCAATGATTGAGCCATTGTATGCGAATATTCCCTAACAAAAAGAATATTCCCCACCAAACGAATATTTTATAACAACTTGCATACTTTGCAAAATTTATAAATATTACCCACAACTATAACATTATATCAAATTTATTCCATAATATTCAAAAATAATATTTATAGAAAAATTCATCTTTATTTATAAAAGCTGGGTCTTACAACCTCCCTTCTTATGAAATTTAGCCCTCGAAATTAGGGTGCGATACTGGTATGTCAAGAGGTAAGGATACCTTGATTTCATTTGATTCTAACTCCCAAGTCATTTCTTCAACATCGTGGTTCCTCCACAAATCTTTGACTTGAGGTATAACCTTGGGCGTAGAATATGTTCCTTCTTATCCAAAATTTGAGCAGGAACCTCTTCATACGTCAAATCTTCCGCTATTTCGTCCGGTTTCTAACTCAATAATATGGTTCGGGTCTTTCACATATTTACGTAACATAGATATGTGAAAACGTTATGAATCTGAGACATATTTGGCGGTAAAAGCGAGTCTATAGGCCGATTCCTACTCGATCGAGGATTAAAATGGACCGATGAATCGAGGGTTAAGTTTTCCTCTCTTTCCAAATCTTGTAACTCCTTTCCATGGAGCAACTCTTAACAACACACGATCTCCTATATCGAATTCCACGTCCTTTCGATGAAGATCGGCATAACTCTTTTATCGATTTTGTGAGGTTTTTATACGTTTTGGATCGTTTGAATCTTTTAAAGTAGTCATACGTACTGACTCCGGTCCCAACAACGTTGCTTCACCCACCTCATCCCAAAGATATCTTTGAGAACGACACTTTCTTCCATACAACGCTTGAATGGAGCCATGCCAATACTTGCTTGATAAGCTGTTGTTGTAGGAAAACTCCACCAATGGTAAGAACTTGTCCCAACTTCCTTGAAATCAAGGACCGCAGTCTTAATAGATCTTGAAGAGTTTGAATAGTCCTCTCTCGGTATCGTCCGTCTGATGCGAGGATGATATCCGAAAGCTAAATCGTAAGTCTGTGCCCATAGCTTTTTGCAAACTAACCCAAAATCGTGAAGTGAATCTTGGGTCTTGATCGAAACTATGGATACCGGCATACCATGCGATCTTCTGAATCTCGTTTATGTACATCTGAGCAAGACGTTCAAGTGTATAAGTTTCTCGTGATCGGTAGAAGAAATGAGTAGACTTGGTCAATCTATCAACAATGACCCAAATCGCATCAATGCCTTGAGAAACCTTAGGAAGGCCGTAACGAAATCCACGGTAATGTGCTCCCACTTCTATTACGGAATTTCAAGTGGTTCTGATGGACCTTTTGGTACTTGATGCTCGCTTTTTACTTCGTTGACAAGTTAGACACCTTGAGATAAATAAATATTATCTCTCTCTTCATATTGCTCCACCAAAATGTATGGCGAATATCATGATACATTTTGGTATTCCCGAGATGGATTGCAAATGGTGTGTTGTGCGCCTCCATCATGATATTATACTTTAAATCGTGGTCGTTAGGAACACAAAATGCGGAGTTGACTCAAGTATTCCTTCTTCATCGATTCTTGCTTGGCGTAGCACCTTCTTGCACTTTCTTCCTCATACGCATCGCCTCCAGTGTCCAGAGCTTGGCGACTTTAACTTTATCGATTAAAGTCGGTTCTACTCGTATACTCGCTATCATCACACGCGTCCTGGAGTCTTTAACTCTATCTCCATCCTTTGCAAGTCACACAAAATGGGCCTTTACGTGACAATATCGCTTTTCGTGATTGCATATGATTTTCTACTCAATCGCGTCGGCTACCACGTTCGCTTTTCGGGATGGTATTGGATGGTATGATCATAATCTTTCAATAGCTCAAGCCAACGTCGTTGTCGCATGTCGAGTTCCTTTTGAGTGAAGAAATATTTGAGGCTTTTATGATCCGTAAAGATCTCCACTTTCTCCCATACAAGTAATGCCTCCAAATTTTAAGTGCAAAGATAACAGATGCTAACTCTAGATCGTGAGTAGGATAATTCCTCTCATATTCTTTGAGTTGTCGCGAGGCATAGGCTATAACTTTTCCATGTTGCATAAGAACACATCCCAACCCTTTGCTCAAGCATCACCAGAGATGACAAATCCCTCCGGCGGATGGTATTGTCGAGCAGTGACTGAAATAAGTCTCCTCTTGAGTTCTTGAAAACTCTTCTCACATTCTTCGCTCCAACCGAAACTTTGTATCTTCCGAGTCAATGAGTCGATGGAGTAGCGATTCGAGAAAATCCTTCCACGAATCTCCGATAATAACCAAATAAACCGAGAAAGCTACGTGCTTCGGTCATCGATTTAGGTTGTTCCCGACTTTGAATAGCTTGATCTTTCTTTGGGTCAATGACGGATATTCCATGACTTGATACCACGTGCCCAAGGAATGCTACTTCTTGACCGAACTCGCATTTCTTGACTTGGCATAAAGCTTATATTCACGAAGCTTTTGGAGTGTCGACCTCAAGTGTTGCTTTCATGATCTTCACGGCTTTTGGAATAAATAAGGATGTCATTAATAAAGACGACCACAAAGTGATCTAAATATTCCTTGAATACTCGGTTCATCATATCCACGAAAGGCGGCGGGAGCATTAGTCGATCCAAAGGACATGACTAGGAATTCATAATGCCCGTCTTCGGAGTTCGGCGCCGTCTTTGGAATGTCGTGGTTCTAATCTTGATTGGTGATATCCTAACGAAGATCGATCTTTGAAAAGAATTTGGCTCCTTGCGGTGATCAAACAGTCATCAATACGTGGCAATGGATACTATTTTGATGGTGACATGATTCAACTCCAGATAATCAATCTGAAGTCGCGTACTCCCATCTTTCTTCTTCACGAATAGAGCAGGAGCACCCCAAGGAGAAGTACTAGGGACGAATAAAGCCCGATGTCTAACAATTCCTGCGGTTGGGTCTTTAACTCCTCAAGTTCATAGAGCCATTCGATATGGGGGCTTTGGAAATAGGTTTTGTCTGGGTTCAAGGTCGATACAAAATTCAATTTCACGCTCTGGGGGTAGCAGGGGAAGTTCTTGGAGAATACGTCGGAAATTTATTAACAATAGGAATATCGTTTAAACCGGCGTATTTTTATTTAAATCAGAATAACATGAAGCTAAGAAAGCTCGACATCCGTTTTTCAATAAACGAATAGCTTTATGGCTTGAGATGACCGTGATTGATTTTAATGGTTTGGTCGTTTGAATTCGCATAATAGGTTGATTAGGAATATGAAAGCTAACAACCTTACGAAAAACAATCAATTTTTGCACGGTAAGTAGTTAACCAATCAATCCACAGAATCACGCCAAATGCAAGTATTTTTAATGAAATAAGATTGACGGTAATGTGAGGTCTGATTTGAACCAAACAAGACTTATAAACAATGGATGTAATGAAGGTTTCTCCCAACGGAGTTTCCACAGATAAGTCAAAGTCTAATTTCTCCTGAGTCAAATTTAATCGATGAGCGCAAGTAGGAGAAATAAAAGAATGGGTAGAACCAGGTTATCAAATAAAGTATAGACTTCATTAGAGTTTATGATAAGCTTACCCGATGACCTCATTCGGTTCCTTGCTCTTTGGGAGGTCACAACAAACGCTCTCCTTAGACTTCTGGGTTTTGAATTTTCCGGGATGGCCTTTGGTGCCTCCATCCTAGCTTGAATTTGTCTTGATGAATCGACATAAAATCGAGCTAAGTGACCTTCTCTTCCTGATTATAACATGCTTTGAATGGCGTGCGCGCGATTTGATCGATGTGTCCCTCTCCTCGCATTTGAAGCATATGATAGGTGGTCTTTCTCCTTCCTTAACAATGGGTCTTTGGTCTTGACGTCTTTCCATCATTGTTGAATCTCCGTTTCTTGAAATGTCCATTCTTATTGTTTTGGCCTGATTACCACCGGTGGTTACCATATCGGCTGTTGATTCCCTCTACGCTTGTTGTCACCGCTTGATGACTACTCTCCGTGGTATTATAATTTTCTTAACACGCTCTCTTTTAGTTCGTTGACTCATTATCGCGTTCCACTAATCGAGCCCTATTTACAACATCCGAATACAAACACGGTTTATGAAATAAGATGTTGGCGTATTTCCGCTTCAAACCTCTTAAAAACATTCGCGCCATTCTCTCTTTTTATTGTCCACAGTGGGGCCGCAAAACCGTGATAACTCATAAAATTTTGCCTCGTATTGCGATACTGGTCGTATTGTTTTGTTCGACTTGATAAATTCCACCTCCTTCATGTGGCGAATACTTTCGGAAAAGTATTTATCGTTGAATGACTCTGGAACTTCTCCCAAGATATCTTGATGACAAACGAAGTTGAGTACGTTTCACCGATTCCCACCAAGAATCCGCCTCTCGCGCGTGACATAAAGGCCGCATGAAGGAACCTTTTGCTCCTCGGAGCATCCCAAGACATCAAATATCTTGGTAATCTGTTTTATCCATGCTTCCGCTAGAAGTGGTTTTGGCTCTCCCTTAAACTCCGGTGGTCCCAGCTCCTTGAATTGTTTAGCGGTGACCGCCCGAGAGTTTTCCGTGTTTCCACCTACGTTTTGGACAGGAGTCGCTCTCGCCTGCTGTTGCATAAATTGCATAAAGCCTCTGAACATTTGATCATTCATCATTTGGTCGGTCATTGTTGTTGCATGAGGATTGTCGCCTTCACGATGCACATTATCCACGATTATTGATATGTGGTGAATCAACGATCGCTGCGCTCCATTCTATTTCTCAACATTCTCGGATGTCATTTTCGAATCTTGCCATAAAACAAAAGGTTAATTGACATGTAACAAATTATCCCATCTTTCCGACCAACCAATAAAATAAAGACATAAACTTAGGTAGGTCATACTAGCGAAGGTATTCCCGTCTCTCCCTCCTAGTACTATTCTCACATCTTAGCCAGGATCATATCCTAAGCTCGATACTGTTGTGGCGCCCCTCAAAATTAGGTATACATCACCCATCTTGGGTCGCCACTTACATGGTACGTAATTTAAATCTGACTTACTAACATAACTGCGTGTATAATACAATCAAAATTGTGAGTTTAAATACAAATATCGTCCACTAGATATTATACAAACTCAAAAAGGAGTCCTCATTACAATTATTATCACACTATTTCACGAATAGTGAGGACTACTAATCTTATCTTCGGGACCATCACTTTCGTTTCCCAGACTCGCGTCCCAAATTTATATTCTCATTTCAAGAGAAACGGTGAAAGAAAGGGTGAGCTCAACTAGCCCGATGAAGAAATATTATGACTAAGATAATGCGAGAATAAATTATCAATAGTCTTCAACAATGTTAAACCGATAAAATACAATAGATAACCAAATTAATAAGCTGCAGTGAATATCTGATCCATTAAAAGAGTCAGTAGAAAATAAAGTCTACTATCTTTTAGGTTTTAAAAGGTTTTTCATCATTTGTTATAAATTTGAGACTCGACTTTAATAAATATTCCACATCATCGAATCACCCCTTGCACTACTGGCGAGGATATTCTTTAGTATCACGACCACAATTATTCATGCACTACGGGCCAAGAATATTTGTGTATTCATTAATGGTCATGATCATGCCAACAACTCGTCCATCAATGCACTACTACCATCGAGGATTTTTACCACATCATTTGTAACATTACGGTCGTGATTACAATCCGAATAGTCTCTGGTCATAATCATACCAAGTCCATCTATGCACTACTACAGCCCACGGATGACTTTAAAAAATATAAACATGAGGATGATGACAATGATATAAAAATTCAATAAAACAAGTTCAAGAATTATTTTATCCGAGGAATTATTAACGTCAAATTATCAATATGATCTTTGTTTTGTAGAGTAAAATTCAAGAATGATCGGAAGAATATTTTCATGAAAAGATCTTTGGATGAAACGCAAATATCGAGGATGTTCCACTAATTTCATGGAGTATAAAGTCAAAGTTTTAACCAACTGGGTATAATAAAGAATGGAATAACAAAAGAAATCACCATACATGCGATAGACCGCAGCATGTTATTCCAACAAAATAATAAATAACGGAACCAGTCGTCGTGAAATTCACAATCAAGCGGGATGTTCCAATGAATAATAAATATGGAACCCGGATCCGGTGTAAAACACACAGATAGGATATTCAGCGGAATAATAAAAGATTTTAACCGTGTCCTGTAAAACACATGCATGGATGTTCCAATGAATAATAGAAGAATGTCACCAAGTATAGGGTAAACCACGTTATCAAAGTTATTCCAATGTAATAATAAGCGATGGAATAATAACAGATTCTCTTCATGAATAAGAAAGAATAACACCCCTTACATTTGGTAGGAGATTGAATCTTTAAAAGCGATTAGTAGTAACAAAATACTCTTCTTCTTTCTCTCTATTCTCTATACTTTCTCTCTCTCTATAAACTTGAATGAATTAAGTGAAAATAATGAAGCTCTAGGCCTCTATTTATAGAAGATTTCTAGCTTAGCACTTGCCGTGTGAAAATGCAAGTGGCTTGACGACTGGTTTGACGTCTGTAATGTGAAACGACAAGTGGTTCGACGTCTGGTAAAAATTATTACTATTAACGAAGGTAAATACTATTGACGAAGGTAAATACTATTCACAAGGGTAATTACTATTAACGAAGGTAATTACTATTGACGAAGGTAAATACTATTCACAAGGGTAATTACTATTGACGAAGGTAATTACTATTGACGAAGGTAAATACTATTCACAAGGGTAATTACTATTAACGAAGGTAATTACTATTGACGAAGAGACTCTTAGATGATGACATATGAGCCCCCCATAAAATAATCAAACTTACCACAAATCATTTTTTTTCATCAACACATTTAATCTTTCAACAATTATTAATCATTTATAACTTGTCGTCTCAATTATTGATTTAATACTATAACATATTATACAGATGATACTGTGACAATAATTGAATCAATAATATAAGAGATATGATGCAGCAATTACTGTAGCAATAATTGAGCATAGCTAAGTGACTTCTCACGTAAGCATCAAAAATCAATACTGTAGTGCTACTATGCAACTCACGCCAGTATTCGTATTTTTTTACCACCGGGTAGTTCAACAGTTTTAACGGTAACACCTCCATAGATTATTTTATAAAATATTTTTGTCGCTTTTCTCAATCCGACAATAATTACATTGTGGGGTCCACCAATGATTGAGCCATTGTACGAATATTCCTAACAAAAGAATATTCCCCGACCAAACGAATATTTTATAACAACTTGCATACTTTGCAAAATTTATAAATATTACCTACAACTATAACATTATATCAAATTTATTCCATAATATTCAAAAATAATATTTATAAAAAAATTCATCTTTATTTATAAAAGCTGGGGTCTTACATTGACCATATAAAGAGTTTTCAAAGTTACATTAAGAAAAATTTGGTACCCATGAATGTTACATCTAATCTTGCTATATAGAAAGTTTTTCAGGTTACCCCAAGAAATCTGGTATTAGGATTAGTACATCTTGTTTTGGGTAATCACAACCAGGAGTTACTGGTTTTTTTTTAATCGCCTTCATACATAAACTCCCTTCCTGACAACTGTTACTGTTTATTCTTGCAAAGTTAATATATACTACTAGCAGGAAGGGGCCGTACTAGATAGTTTTCACGTCAGAGAGTACTTTAATCATTTCATCTCATGAAATTCTTATTCCGATGAATTACAGAGGAATTAGGGATTTCCTTTTATGTCCTGTTTACTTCAACACTTTCCTGTACTTCAAAGTTGTAGTTTTTGCTGAATAGGTCGCCTAACCATTGGGTTTTGTCTTGATTTAGGTATCTAGCAAAATTTTGTAGACCTTCCTTGATGTCCTGTTTCTCCTTTCAAGTATCTGGTAAGTTAAAATTGCTGGATATTATCTAAAACACCCTTAGATATTTAAGGAATTTAAAACCTCCCCTTCAGTAACTTTTTAATTTCTGAAACAGAGATATCAGGCTCAACGAAATAACACTATTGTATTATTTATATGTTAATTCCTATTCCCCCCTCCCCTTTATCCTGGATGGACACTTTCTGTCCCTAAACCTGGTTGAGTGTCATATGATGATACCCTATTGTTTGCTTTTGTTCTTCTGTTTCCAGCTGAAGAGTAAGTTTCCATCCCCATTTCCTATTTTTCTTGTTTTAATAAAATAGCACATGCTTCATTGTTTCCTGTTGTAGGCGTTGACAAGACTAGATGAAGATGGAGATTCAACTATGGAATGATTTGGATTTGTTATGTCTTGAAGCTTTTAAATTCTTAGGTCGCTTCTTCAATAGTATAGGCTCGCTGGCTATATTTAAAGATTAATAATGAAACATGAATTAATGATGTGTAGATTGAAAGCTTTAATATACAGTTGCTCTTTCGTAGATCTTGTTAAAGGATACATTGGTTTATATGATTCTGTTTTCACCTTTGTTTGAATTTGTTTTGTGTCCTTTGTATAATTTGATTGATTTTTCCTATTTTCTTCGTATTCTGGAATCATCTTTGGTAGCTTTTGTAATTGATGGACAGACTGGCACCATGTGCTCTGTTTTCTTTGTGTGCTTTTTCTGGGTCAGTATATATATATATATAGGGCTATATGTATATACACAGCTGTGTATTACACAGTCGGGATATGGCGACGGGTTTTTTGGGCTATGACGATAGTTCAGCCGTCGCTGAGCCCAGGATAGCTATGGCTACGGGTGAAATCGTCGCTATAGCCCAAAAAACTGTCGACATAGCCGACTGTGTACTACACAGTTGTGTATATACGTATTTAAGTTGAGTATCATTTAGTAATCATACCTATTAATTGTTATCTTTATGTAATCAGCTTGCAATGATGATGTGTGATGACTATTCAGAGGATTCGAGCTGTATTTTATTTACAAATTCCTACATTCTAAGACTGTGCCAGGGAGTAACTTAGAGACTCTGAATGAGCTGCAGAATAGCCAAAATGTTCTCCTGAGCTTCATAAGATGGATGTTTAACTAATCCTGTTTTGTTACATCAAGACATGCGGATTTAGCTTTATTTGTCTGCTGTTTGATACAAGATTTACTTTAAACATTTGGTTATGGTTCTATTTGTATTAGTCTCCATTGTTATTAATGCTCAAGGGACTAGCAAAGCTTTTGTTTAAAACTCGATGTGTTTCTTGGGTGTGATATGCCTATTTTTCATGACATTTCCCCCTTGGGTATGAGATGCCTATTTTTCATGTCATTCCCCCCCCCCCCCCCTTCCCCCTTCCCCCTTCCCCCTTCCCCCTTCCCCCCTTCCCCCCTCTTTGCCAATGAATACATATCCTTGTATTGGCAGTCTTGTATGATACATGGCTACATTTTGGCCTCGTAGTTATAGATCATTTGATGCGTTGCTTTGCTTATCTTTTATATTCTATATTTTATAGTTATAAATGAAGTTTGTCTTGTGTTTAAAATGTAAAAATGAAAGAACAAAATACAGGGAAAATCATTGTTTAGAAAACCGTAAGCATTTTCCCTTTTAGTAAGTAAGATAATGATGGTTTGCGTGTGTTTTTTCTCCTTTGATGGATCCGTTATTTAGGATATTGACTAGTCTTTTGGTTGATTGTTAGTTGCCAATATAAACCCCACCCATTCCTCGTTTAACTTACTGGTAAGTTAGTCAATTGACCAATACAGTGCTGACATGTATTGAGTTGGTCAATTGACCAAAGTTAATTTCATACTAACTACTCCTCATAATGA
Organism: Panax quinquefolius; assembly: GCA_020205615.1. Classification (NCBI taxonomy): domain Eukaryota; kingdom Viridiplantae; phylum Streptophyta; class Magnoliopsida; order Apiales; family Araliaceae; genus Panax; species Panax quinquefolius. Next base: position 97,336,519 of record CM035170.1, on the reverse strand, counting down.
TGAATCCATCCTTAAAATCATCTTAAACGAACGAAAAATTCATGTTGATATTAAATATTGTATGTGGAAACATGAAATATTTACGTCGTAATTAATTAATTTGACAAAAAATTAATGAACATATAGATCATTTTCCTCTATAAATGGAGGGGTAACCGTAATTCCTTAAAAGCCAATGGGTTTTAATGCCTCCAAAAAAGTCATCATCCATCCAAGTCACCTACCATCACCAAGGCCCCTTCCAATTTCATTGTCATCGCCTTTGCTTGTTGCTTCCTACTTCCTAGAACCAACTCCTATTTTATATGCCTTAATGACCACTTCCAAAACTCTCACAATATGCCAAACTTATTCCGCCTAAAACTCACGTGCCCGGCTCATGTCGTACTATCCTTCTCTTCCTCACCCAAAATTAGTCTTTATATTTGACCTAACTTGCTATTTCTACATAAATATAAGCTATCGACGAAAAGAGAGTTTGCTAGCCATGAGTGAAACCATGTCAAGTCCCAGCAGTGACTGGGCAAAATTTTACCAACAAAACCTTTCCGGACAAGCCCAGACGAAGCCGGCTGCCTTGTTCACCACCAGCAATCAAGTCTCGGATGCTACCATGGTCACCACCAATTCCACTAGCAGTAGCTTGTGCCCGGAAGGTCGCGTGTCGAAGCCCATCCGGAGGAGGTCAAGGGCTTCTAGGCGAACCCCAACCACCTTACTCAATACAGACGCCGCCAACTTCCGAGCCATGGTTCAACAATTCACCGGAGGTCCAGTCAATAGCCTTAATTACCCTAGTGGAACAAACTTCAACTTGGGTCAGCAAATTGTGAACCCTAATGCATTGATGGTTCCAAGGGCAGGGTACAATATTCTACAGCTCCAACAACAACAGTTTCATCAGCAGCAGTACATGCTTTCAAGGAACAACAACAACAATAATAATACTTTTCTTGAGAGGCTTCAAAGCTCTAGAGTAGCTCCAATGATGGATGTCTCCGGTAGTGGTGGTTGGTTTGGAATGGAGGGTGTATCCTCATCTGTGCCTCCGATTAGGTCTTCTTCCTGCAACAAGAATATTACAAGTGAGGATAATTACATGTCTGTGAGAAGGACATAATGGGAATGGGGTGATCAGTTAGGTAACTGACTTTTGAAAAGGAAACCATTGACCAATATAATTAATAATACTCGGGTAAATCACTCCTTAATTCCCAATTTAAAGCCTTAATTAGCTATATATGTTCTTGGATTTCTGTCTATTTCTTGGATTGTTTTTTTTTATTTGCTCGTATGTTTTGCTGTTAATTTAGTTTAATTTTTTTCCAATGGGCAGCATTAATTAATTATGTATGTTTTTTGATCCATATTTTCTAGAGGAAAATGGGATAATATTAATTTCTTCTTAATTAAAGGTTTATCGTATTATTGAATATATGTGTTGTGGATGCCTGGCCTGTTCATCATACACCTTATGATTCCAATGCTTTTCTCTCTTTTTTTTTTTCTTTCTTTCTTGGTTTGAACATGTTTCAGTTGTAACATGTGGAAGGAATATTATGTTTCACGATGTGTATACACTATACACTACTATTTACACTTGAATTCAATAAAATTAATAAATTGTGTTTATCATATTTTGTTTATTGTGTTTTGATTGGAGATCAAAATTAAAGGATGTTTGGAGTAAAAAATAATAATATTAATATTAAAGTTATAATAAAATTCTTTATTTAACCATTTAATTAAGCTGGTGTACTAAATTAAATTTGAAAAGAGAAGAGGATTGGATTGGATTGGATTGAGAAATGGAATGGGAAGGGGGATGAATGTGAGGTATGACGGGCCACATTACCATCAAAAGAAGAATATGATAATACATAGTCAAGTTTCTACCATTGTCTGTTGAGTTGAATGAGTGCATTTGAAAGTGTGATCACTTTACTAGACATTTTTAAAAATTAGTCTAATGTTTGGTATTACAAGTCTAATTCTGGTACAAGGGCGTTTTTAATTTATATAAAAAAAAATATTATTAATAATTATGACAATAATGTTAATTATCTTACAATAAAATATATTAATGCGTTATTATTGGTCCGAGTAGGAAAAATTAACTTAAACATAAAGAAAATTTATCTTGTCCAATGACCACTAGCAATTTTATTTTTATTTTAGTGGTAAGTTGGCATCCTCTTTTCATGTGTTAGTTTTCCTTTTATATAATTTACTCAATTTGACTTTTAAAGTCAAACGATAGATTTATAATAAAAGTTATTTAGGATGAAATATATTTTATGATTACTAATTTTATTATATATTATATAATTATAATAATTGTATCAATTAAAATTAAATAAATCACACTAATTTGAAGTTTAATATGTTGTTGATCGAATTTTAAAAATCAAATTGTATTTCAATTTTAAATGCAGATGAAGTATAATTAATTTAAACAAATTTTTTTGATGATATTTTCAATTAAAATGTTGGGGACTCACCTAATAATATACATTAGAAAATCTTCAACAACAAAAAAAAAAAACAAATCAAAGAAGGTAATAATATAGTTTACGTATGACAAACATTTTGTTCAATCAAATTGTAATTTGTAATATATATATATACCTTCTAGTATAAACCCAATACTTTTCTTCCCAGTCAATAAATCGATAAAATGTGGTCTGAATATATCACGGCGGTAAAAGGAAAAAGATAGTATACCAAAATTAAAGTCAATAAACATGATTTAAAAGGCCGACTATAAAGATTAGACATGGCTCAACATGATTAGTGATTTACTAATACCAACATTAACAGCCCTAAATTACTTCTAGCTAGGGCTACTAGGCCAAGTATGAATGAATGAATGAATTTATTACCTATTTAACCATGAATTAATTATAGAGTACATTTTTTCCCAACACACTGGGTTTTTTTTAGTTTGGAGGGATGAAATGGGAAGGAAAGCATAGGAGGAGGAGAATGGATAGAAAAGAATTATAATTAAGTTCACGATTGTGAGTTTTAAAAAAATACGAAATAAATGAGATTTTAATTAAATTTTTTCTTTTTTGTGAGTTTAGAAGTAGGGAATGGAAGGGAAATAATAATTATTTTTAAACTACACTATTACTATATTACCCTTACATATATAAATATAAGAAATGATATGATTTAATAATGTCTATCTAGCTATTAGAATTATTTTGCTTAGTCTTTTTTTTTTTGCTTTGTTACATATATATATATATATATATATATATATATAATGATGATTCATATCATCTATTTGCTATAGATCAAATAGTAACATATAACATCTTAACCATCCATTAGTATTTTCAAGGGCCTGGATTAAGTAATTCTTCTCGTCGTCCGCCAGAAGTCTAGTGGACAGGATTAACAAAAGTTTAGGTCGATTGTGCCCCCAAATAGCCACATAGTCAGTATAAAATACTCAAACTCCACTAGTATATCTAGCGGATGCATATTAACCCATCTAAACCCGATGTGAAATCGAATTGGGGGAAAAATTAACCAAACCGACAAAGCAAACTCTGCGATTTCTGCTCATGAACCCTAGCTCGCAATCTACTGTAGATCGGCAACAAGTTGTGAAAATTAACTAGCATTAAATCGGTAAGTTTGTAAATTGATCTCCCAAATCTAAAGTTGCTGCGATTTTCTAAGATTTCTCATGAACTCTAGTTCGCAATTGAGTGCAGATCGGCTTCAAGTTGAATTTTGTTTTATACTGGAGGCTTTGATAATAACAAATGGAAATAGGTTTGTGATTGGGAAAGTCTAGCCTCAACTTATCGTCCTCAGTATCATAACAAGGTATTCCTTTATATTTTTTGCATTAATTCAACTTCTTAGAAATCTTGTAGGACAAAACTGCAAGCACAATAAACTCAGTCCTTTTGACAATTGTATTGTGAAAAATTGTTGGTTATCACCAGTGTTTCCCTCGGTAGCATGCACTTTCATTTTATATATAAACAGTACAATACATAGTTTACTTGAGCCAAGCTGAAAGCTTCATTAAGTTTGTCATTAGTTCAAAAACACTGTGAGTAACACATCCTCTCTAACACAAAAACAAACACCAGAATACAAGAGAAAAAGAAATGAAAGTATGTCATTCCACCTATATTAAAATAAACCCCATAGGTGGTCTGAAAGCCTCATTGAACTGTTCTCTCAAATAGTATTTCCAACTTTCTAATGACATATTGACATTTAATTATTTGTACGCCCCTAATTCAGTACTTTATTGAATAAGACAATAATGACTAATGACCCTGCTTGTAAAAATGAAATTTCACATTAATGATTGCATTTGTTTCAATGATTTTGAGTGTTTGTAATTGTCTTAAGGAACTGAAACCATCGAATAAGTGATCACTAGCTTATTAGCATTTGTGATGGCAGTAATGCTAATTAAGTGTTAATGTAGTTCACCTTAGCTAACTTCAAACTTGGTATAATTATATTGAATTTGTGGTGTAAATTAGTTATAGAAAGCTTCTATGGTCAGTGGTTGATGAGAGAGAAAAGCTGTTGTCGAAATATGGGTGGAATGATAGTAAATAAAGAATTCTAGACATCTTAACTTAGATCTAGTATATTAATGTTTATTTTTGGGAAAATTTATAATAAACAGGATCTAATTTATTATTTAGAATCTTTATTATTTTTTTAATATAACGATATTAGTGATCTTGTCGGTTTAGTTATTGTTAGTAGTTATGTGTCTCATAATCACAATGGCATGAATGCTCTAGCTTATATCTAAATTTGATGTAATTTTTCTAAATTATTTAATATTTGACATTGTGTTGAATGTTTAGGTAAGCTATGGATATTAATCCCGGACCTTGTAATCCTAATGTCTTATGGGACCAAGAAAATCACGTATCATTAGACTTATGGCAAAATATTGTAAGTTTGTTAATGTATAACAAATTTCACTTAAAATTTTGTTACAAACGTTCATGTTGTGACAATTCATCTTCTTATATATTGTTTAACTTGTAGGATAGGGGTGTGTTAGAAATTTGTCAAATGTCTGTTAAATTAAGTGAATGGAAGTTGACTGAACAACAAGAATATCTACTGTAACAATTAGGTTTTGGTATATTTTGTCATCAAACTGTAGTATTAAAGATTGATGCATCTCTTGTATCTGCTCTAGTTAAGCGTTGGAGAAGTAAAACAAATACGTTTCACTTAAATTGTGGAGAGATTAGCATAAGTTTAGAGGATGTGGGATCGGGTTGCCCATATTAGTAAAACCTTTAACTTACGGAGAACTAGACCATCCCAAAAGCTATTTTGTAAGGGTTTTTGGGCAACAACTTGCAGTAGATGACTGGGAGCAATGCTATAAAAGGAAGAGGAAGAGGGGGAGGGGGGGAGGGGGGGGGAGGGGGGCAAATTAAGACATCGATATGGACAAGTACCTAATGATGCCACTCTAGATGATATGGTAAAACACACTAAGGCATATCTGTTGTATTTATATGGCGCTATTTTGTTTCTAACCAAAAGTAAAAATATTATGCATCCGAGATATTTGTTGTTATTGGAAAGTTTGCAAGACATAGTTACATATGCTTGGGTGGCAGCAGTTTTAGAGCATTTGTATAGGGGTTTGCATGATGCTACTCGCAAAACAGCTAAAAAATTCACAGGATGTGCAACCCTTCTTATGATGTGGACTCATGAAAGGTTCAACATTGGTCGTCCTAACCCTAGGCCTAAGTCTCAGAAGTTGATACCTAGCGGCATTATCATGGGCATACTCCTTTTTTGATCCTAATTCAAAAAATTATCAGCATCGAAAAAATCCACATCTCCATCTTGTGTTTTATCGAGGAGAGATTGATAATATGTTGGAAACATATGTGGTGTGGCGTCCATATCAGTTATTTGATATACGTTTGGCATGGGACTTTTTTTAGGCAAGCTTAGGTGGAGTCACTCGTGTTCCTTTGATATATTACGACATTGTTGAGTTCCAAATGCCTGACAGATTTATGAGGCAATTTGGATACTTGTAGTCGTATCCATCTAATGCTGAAAATATGGTGGAATTGAGAGAGGAACATAAATTATTTGAGAGAATAAATTATGAAAATCATAGGGCCAATTATATTCGATTGTGGGAGGCTTACATAAAGAGTTTAGAAGAGCAAATGTTGGAGGCTTTGCAGTATATATCTACCGAGAATTATATGACATGGTACAGAGAAGTTACTCGGAGACGGATACACCATCCTCGACCCTTTAGGCGTCAAGAGGAAGATTATGAACCACAGGCATTCATAGACCAATATGTGGCTGTAAACACTGTAAGTTGTTTAATTTATAATATTTATTAATGTTGTTGTGTTTTAAAATGTTGTCCTTGTTTTACTAATATAAATTTTATTTTATTTTAATTCTACATTGAGACTACAAAAACTATATTTGAGAAGTTTTTGTCAATTGAACTGCCATTTGAGTTATGAACCATGTATGAGACTTGGTTCAATACATTGTACCTGTCGTTCATGAATGATTACAAAGGGGTTCCAACTAAAAAAAATCCAACGCAATCTCAAGTTGAACAAATAGAGATTGACATGACGGGACCCCAGCCTACAGTTCAAGAGACTCAACGTAGTGTTAACCCTTCTACTCAATATAGTAGGAAATTGCCGGTTAGAAGGAGAAAGGGAACAAAGCACACTCACTTTGTAAAGTACTTAAAGATTGAGAAAATCACTTAGTTAAATCACCATTGGTTTAGTCCAACTCACGACCCATCATACTTTCCTCATATTCATCCATGTGATCTATACAATTTAGAGTTTAAGGATGTGAACTCTTAGACCCAATGGTTGGTTATGGGCGCATGTATTGGATGCATATTTGTTGTTGTTGAGAGACAGAGAAGCCAAGATGAGGAGTGAAGGTATCCAAAGATGGGTTCTATTTTATTTCATGCCAACGTACTTTACGGAGTTGGGCACCCAAAATTTACCGTGTGCCGGAGTAAGCAATGCAACCACACTCAAATTTTTAAGAAGTTACATCGATCCTCCAGTTGGTGCCCCAGTACATGAGTGTCATTACATATTCGTTCCATTCATCAACGAAAGTAATAGTCATTTCTGCCTATTTATTTGGAGTGTTAACAAGTGGAAAGTAATGTTATTTGACCCATTTTGTGATGACAAACCATTAATGCTATTGTCACAATTATATCAAAACTTCTTTGCGGTTGTGGTGAGTTCATTAATATATTACTTGTTTTTCATGTCATCACAAAGACATATATATTGTATATTGGGAATTAAATGATTGTCTTGTGGTTTATAGGTGGAGTTAATTCCTTTATTGCTTCATCTGGCAAATCCTAAAGCAAAATGGCCAAGATCGATGTCGAAAGTTGAAGTTTGTGAATAGGTCGAGACAACGGAATTCAGACGATTGTGGCGTTTATGTTGCAAAGTACGTATATTTCTTTTTGCACCGGATAAACATCATGAAGGAATAGAGGTGGACTCCAAACGAGGCTTTTAACTTTAGATTTAGAATAGCACATGAGCTTAGGATGTGCAAAGCTAGGGATATTCCTGAAAAATATCTTTGTAACGACCAAAATTTAGATTCGAATTCAAATGAAGACTAGTGAATGTATATTTGACTAACTTTCGTAATACGTTGTTTTATTAACTCAGGTGAATAATTTTAAAATTATTCCATTATTGTACTATCAGATGGTTAGAAATACTATCATATTTTCTTTCTTAATTTGTCATATCAGTTTGTTATATGCTTTGATTTAGACTTAATTAATTTTTGGACAGATGTAGTAGCTGCCATTGAGCAGGTGTGCCAAAATGCAATCCTGTTATTAGAAATATATTTGATGCTTGTATTGATGTTGTTGCTGTTGTCTACTGAAATATTTTTTAAGGCTGTACATTCATCACATAACCCAAGCTCTCATAATCTGAGTTAATTCACCCTTTTGTATCTTAGGATAATTATTCTCCTTCATGAGTAATTATATGGGGGCTAACTTTGTTCACTTTCCAAGTGTGGTTGTATTTTTCTTAATGAATCCATTCTTTCTCATCCCAGTTCTCTGTCTATTTATATCTCTTTTCCTTTCTCTCCCCATCCCTTATTTTAAAATTACTTGGTATGAAGTTGTACAAAGAGACTTGTTGGAATGAAATATAACTCCATACATGGTCCTGATATAAGCGATTATTGAAATGTAATCTGCATATCGTAGAATATTATGGTGGTTACATATTTTTATTTTTTATTGTCTTTCCTCTCTTTGCTCGTCCTTTGTTTTCTTTTAAACTTTCTATAATATTTATGTATGTGGTGGGTTTTTATTTTCTATTATTTTATTTTATTCTTTGTTTTTTCTTTATTTCGTTAATTTTAGTCTAATATCTTTCCCATTATTTCATATAGATTCATTTTCAGCCTAATAAAAGGTGTCGTCGAGTTGAGTTATAATATCTAGAAAATAATGCCAACTTGTTTTGTAATTTTACCATTCATGTTCCTTTTGTTCCATTGTCGTCTTCCTATTGTTTTGTGGTGAAGTTGGTCAGTTCATCAATCTTGCTCTTTTGGTGTAGAGAGCAACCTTTTTCTGCATAAATATATGTAATAGGATGACTTCTTGGGAATTTAAACCTTCATCTATAAAAAAATTCTCTTTGACACATTCACAATTCACCAGTTATGCAATCACTAACACCAAATTTTCTATTCTTTACTTGTAATTAATTATTTTTTTTTTACACGTAACCCTTTTGATGTTACACTTCTTGCAGCTGTTCAAGTTGGTGTGTTTGTTATTCAAGCTGGTGTGTTTGCAGCTCTTCAAGCTGGTGTGTTTGTCTACCTGGAAATGGATTGTCATGTAAGTTTATGCAGATTTATTATAGTTTTGGACTTATTAATGCAAACATAACCAGATCTAAAAAGATATTTTTTCTATTGCTTGATGACATTGTTAAAAATGGACCAGATCTAGTTTTGGTGCAGCCTGATGTTGATAAAACCAATCAAAGTTACTATAAAGAAACAAAGTTAAACTACTTGACAACAGATGGAACCCTTGGGCTTGTGCCTCTTCGTATGCTTTTCTTCTTTTTCTTTTTTATTCAAAGAAAATTAGGGCTCCATTTTAAAATTGTTGGTTGTTGGAGATGCTTCCGGGTAAAGATGGGCCTGTACATGATGTTCGATGGCCAAATTCTGGTAAAAGAATTTGGTGTTGTTTATGGGTGTATCTTTCTTCTTTTTAGTTTATTTTTTAGCTCAGTAGTGATTTTACTATAGTCATGATAAGAAAATAATATAATGATAATATTCTGCAGGAGCAGTTCACCTACAAAAGAAAAAGGAAAGTTATTTTTCCACTGCAGTTTCAATTATATGATTGCTTCTCAGTGCAGTTTTGAATAGAAGATTGAGGTCCATCTTTAGCAGGTCTTGCCAGTAATAATTATTTATTTTGCATTGTTTAATATTTATCATTTTAGCATATCCATGTTGTGTTATGACGGTGCTCATGCTTCATAAGCCATGTGCTTCTCTTAATAGAGACCTTATTGGATTTATGAGGGAGTTATCAGAACTTTTAAAAACTCCGGTATACATTCTCCGCCACGTAGTCTGAATCTGTTATGTACTTGTTCTTTTGCATTTTTCCCTTTCCTTGACATACTATATTTAAGCCTGCAATGGCAACTGTATTTGATAATAAGTGCAATCCACTACTAGAGCTTGGAACTGGCCTATACAACACCATCCTATGGAATCCAAAAGGGAAGTATTGTATCGTTTTGGAATCCACTACTAGAGCTTGGAAATGGCCCATACAACACCTCAAAAAGTTTACCATGTTAACAACCAAACTTCGATTAGTTCATCGTGATAAATGAAAAAGTAAAATATTATATAAAAAATAAAATAAACCATCGTGATAAATCAAAACATATAACCAAAATCAAATACTCTTGCAATTAAATAATCACACAACTTCATATAAAGATAACTTCAAACACTCGATTTTTCTTGACCCAAAACTTTGTTGTGGTTCCGCTTATCATGATTGGTAATCATATTGCATATTACACACTTTCTCAATTGTTTACGACTCGCAGCCTCTTCGATCCCACTCTTTATTCTCGTAACTTTTTTGCGCCCTTTTGTTTACGAACAAATAGGATCCAATAATGGCTCATCTTCAACGGGCTCATCATCATCTACTTGAATTTATGTCACCTCTTTTACATTAATTTCATCAGGGTCAAATTTCTTAACGATGGGTTGATTGTCAATGCACAAATGTACGGCATGGTTAAAACCATTAATTGAGCATGATCTTGTAGAAGCTAATCGTAAGAGCAGTGTCACCAAATAATTGTAACGCATCGTCTGAGATTCCTCGTAATTGGACATTTCCGTTAAAATCTTTGGTAATTCAGAGTTTACTTTATTACCATCTCTACACCACCAACTTAAAATGTATTTATCAGGTATCTTTGTAGTACTTTTGGCAATCATGTCTTAGAATGTGTCTACAAAGCATACCAGAATGTTTAATTTTTTTACAATTACAATTTATATCTCCAGTTTGAACATTACTAACAACAATAAAGTACTTACTTGATTCTTCTATGGTGTTTGTCTTGTACAATACATACGACTTTTGATCCGATGTTGTTAGATGTTGAAACTTCTTCATTATAATATACTTATGAGATTTTACTATCTCAATCTCAAAGTGTCTAAACATCTCCTTTGTATAAACAACTGCTCAATGAGTTTTCAACAGTGATTCAAGAGTCGTAGTTCGCGTCCGATGACTCGGATATGGATTTAGAATAATGGGCAGGATATATTTGATTTGGAATTAACCTGTATTTGATTTGGAATTATGTTCAAGATATATTTGTGTTGTTGATTTGGAATAGGATGGAATTGATTTGATTTGGAATAGGATGTATTTGATTTAATTTGGAATTTAATGTATTTTCTTCGATTTGGAATTTGTTGTTTCTTGTTGCTGTGATTTGGATTTGGATTTGGAACAGAATTTGGGATGTTTGATGTGCTTTTGTTGTGAGGTTGATTTCGTATGTAATGTTGCTGCTACATAGGATGTATGTGATTTGGATTTCGTATGTGTATGGAACAAGATTTGGAATGTTGATGTATTTAGATTTATTTTATATTTGATTTGGGGATCGTATGTGATTTGGATTTCATGGAACATGATTTGGAATGTTGATATATTTGCTATATACTAATGCTATTACAATATTGGCTTGCCTTGCATCCGCTAGAACTTCTAGTGGATTAATCAGTTTTTTGGGGTATAATTGTCCGGCAATTTCATTAACCCAGTCCGCTAGAAGTTCTAGCGAACGACGATTTCATGTTTTAAATCTAGATCCTTGATAACACTAATGGATGGTTAAGATACTATATGTCACTATTTATCCATAGCAAATAGATGTTATGAATCATTGTCTATATATATATATATATAGACTTACTTGTAGTATATTTATTTTTGTTAAAAAATATACTTGTAATTTGAATAATCACAAAAAACCATTTCGACAAGAAATTAGAATAATACAGAGATCTAAAAAAATTAATAATAATAACTTCATCGGTTATACCCAAAAATAAACAAAGCATAAAATTTGTTTTTCAAAATATATAAATGAAATTAAATAAAATAATTAAACAACTTAAGTTTATCATTGTTAAAATATTCATCTAAATACTAAACAATGCAAATATTCTAAATACTACACAATACAAATATCATCATCTATCTTCTGAGTTATTTTTATTTTTTGTTGATATATTCTCAAATTTCTTCTTGGATAAATATTATATGATGTATATGTCTTGTACAACGATCAAGATTTTGCTATACAATTAACAATCTCCTTCATATTTGATGTTTGTTTTGGGGGTTTTGTTTATAAATACACATAAATTCTATTGATTTAATTTGTAATTTATTTAAAAATTAGTTTGCTTTTGTAAATTATTTTTAAATAGAGTAGGGTTTTAGTTAATGCCGAGAAAAAAAAAAGAAAAAGAAGAAGGCAGCAATCTCACATTATTTTCTTAGTAATATTTACATCTTAAATAACAAGATAATTGATATTTAGTTACCAAAAAGTAAAGTTGTTTATATTTTTCTTTTAACAATTCCTGAATTCTTGTTTTCCCTTTAATTGTTTTATCCAAGAAATGTAGCTTTTTCTTTTACAAATTTTGCCCACACTGACACTGTCACACCCTTAACACACGGGAGTGGTTAATATGAAATTATTTTTTATCAATTGACCAATACAATATCAACACGTATACATGAGGTGATTTCTCCTTCTGCGTGTCAGTATTGTATTGATCACATGACCAACTTTATGATAAGCGAATTAGCAACACACACATCAACACTCTGTTTCTGAGTTTTGAACAGAAAAGAATAGAAAACTTGAAGTTTTCTTTTGTATTGTTTCTGAGTTTTTAATGGAAAAGGATAGAAAATTTAAAATTGAGGACATGAGTTGTAATTTAAAATTTATTATATTAAAAGTTGAGGATAATATGAGAATTATAAAAATATTACTTATTCCATTTTCTTTTCCGTTCAAATCAGGCCAATTTTGGACGAAAAACTTTGGCAGGGAAAGTGGCCAAGTTTTTTATCCATTTCTTTTCTTTTCCCTTTATTAAAAAACTCAGAAACATAAGAATTGAAAAGAAAACTTATATTTTTCGTCTATTTTTTTTTTTGTCAATTTTAAAATTCAGAAAAAGAGCGCAAATGTAAAATAAGAGAGATAGGTAGGTAGGTGTCGGACGGATATGATAAAAATAAAATTCTGACTAAAAAATAAGCTACACTTGTGAGTTGTGACCGACTAAAAAAATTAAATTTGCAAGTGCCTATTTGACAATGACAGGGATGACCCAAATTAATTGTGAATATTATAAATTATTTATTTGATTTTAGTCAATACAAAAATTTCGCAAATGGACTTCTTAATTAAAAAAAAAAATTCGACTCTTTAAACTAAAGGAGCATTATACTTGGTTGTAAATGAGAAAAAAATTGTACTTGGTTGTGGAATGCCTTGATAATTTGTTACTTTTATATGCATGAAAAATATATTCATGTAACGGTAAATTAAGATCATATTCATTTATACGTGCAATAGTCAGAGAGATACAGAGCCTAATCGAAACTGAATATTTATTGTGTCTCTGTCATCCATTTGCCACCAAAACCAATGCCAGTTGCTGCTCTTGCTCTTGTTGGGTTTCTTCTGTTTCCTTTTCTTCCTCTTTTGGTTCTGAATATTGTCTATGGTATCGAGCTAAAACCAGAGATATGAATGCTGTAAAAAAGACGGGAACAAAAAATAAATTGGAAGATTTGGAAGATTGGCATCATTGAGAGTCAGAGGAGTACGTAAATCAAACCAATATTTTTCTCTATATCCTATGAAGTTCTGGTTTTTGAAAAATGTACTGATGATTGAGACATTGTTTAAAGGGAATTCAAACACACCATAATGCCTATTTTGGTACAACAGTCCAACTAATCACATTACTTGCCGATACCAAAATATATGTGAAAAGCTCTAATTTTTAAAACATTTCTGGATGATTAGAAAATGCATTGGATTACATCCATGCATAATCTTTCTTTTTTAAGTGACCATGCTACAATATTTACCTGCAAAAATGCGTGTTTTGAAGGAAGTCAGATTCCAGAAGGCTGTGGCTGCTGATGCAGCAACAATCTTTTTGTGGGAGCAAACTCCCCATGCTTCCAACACCCTACGTCTCAGGTATGCAACTGTTTCATCAAAAGGCACTTTCTTTCAGCAAGAAATATGCAGATTCTAATTACAGAGGGAGATGTTTGTTTTACACACCTCTTTCGTTTATTTGAACAGAGTAAAAGGAGTACAGTTTTGGACCAGTAAAGCTTATAAAGAATCCTGACAAAACCCATTATTGATTATCAGTTATTATCTTTTAAAATGAAAATTTAAGTAATTACCATCATTTTTATAACATGGTAAGTAGCAGGGTATGAATTTAGAGTATTCTTACCAAGTGCACAGAGCCTCCACAGGGTTATGAGATGTCCATACTCAGCTCCTAGAAGTAAAAATGGAGCTACCTAATAACCATAAGAAAATGCAGCTTGTGAGTTCAATTTGAACAATTCTCTAAAATAATTAAAACACGTATAACACATACTTTGAGGGTCGTGGATGGATCCCCTGAAAATAACTCTCTTGTTTTACAAATTGCAAGATTTGCAGCTGGAAGTACAACTCTAGTTGCTTTCACTATGTCGTCTTCCGTAAGTTTAAAGTCACGCTTAATTTCAGTGTTATCCCTGCAAGTATGCCATTGTTATCCACTTATCAAATTGGCATAGTGAAATTACCAATATATCATATGAAGAAGGGTTCATACCTTTGACAGATTGAATTTGAGAAGAATGCAACTCCCAAAACCAAAAGGCCCAATCGAGATATCATCGAGAAAATGCTGTAAATATGATTTTGACAGGTTTTCAGATACCTAAGAGGCTAAGCTAAAACTATATCAACAGAATTGGAGAGTGAGAAAATTACAACTTTACCTAAAGCTAACTCCACTTGCAAAACAAGAAGATAGAAAACCAAGTGATCCAAAACCAAACCAAAGGCTCGATTTTGCAACATCATTCCACATAATCAGATCAGTTATCAGCTGCCCAATTCTATCCAGATTACAAGAATCGCCATCATTTCCTTTTAAGCCCAAACCAACAATCAATCATATATAAAAATAAATAAATAAATAAAAATCCACACTCACAAATAAGTAAAAAATACAATGAATACAATTCAGATCAACCGATCCATACCTGGAGACAGAATTGAAGTTCCCGAAGTTGGTTTCTCCTTCTTGGACCGGCCACCATTTCGCCTTTTTTTAGGCTTACCCATTTCTTCCAAGAAACCTAAATCTCTCTCTTCACGAATTTCTTGCTCGAATCGCCTCCGTGACCTTCGGTTATTCCTCGGTGAGGCACAGTTCAACAAGCCCACAGCAGCATTCCTAGTCTTGCATCGCCTTCGGGGTCCATTTGGCTCGCCAGGATCTTGATCAGCCATTTCGAGCCTTTCGCCGAGGCGGGTTCTTGATTTTCGGTGAGGGGAAGGTGAAAGGAGTAGAAGCTCGTGTAGTTTATGAGGATTTGGAGAAAGGGTATTGGAGGGTGATGTTATCTTTGGTGAAGAAGGGACTAGTTCTAGAGAAAGATTGGGGGATTCTTCACCAGTGAATTGACTGATTCCAGCCAAGCGAGAGACCGATTTGGTTCGGCTTTTGGGGTCGGATCGGTGAGAGGGAGGTGTAATTGAGTCCATAGATGAGCGTATTTGGTGGTTAGGGTTTGAGTGAAATAGAGTGAGGGTTCTTGGTTCTTGAATACTAGTTTAAGCAATAATACATAGCCGTTGAAGTTTGATTATTTTATTTTTGAATTTCAACCGCGGGTGAGTGGGTCTGTAACACACTTTTGTACTATTTCCATCAGCGTATTATCACATCATATTTGTCCAAAAAATTGAAAAAAATATAATAGTCGAAGGGGATTGATATATTCACATGAGACCGAAATTGTGATACAATCGTTTTTTGTTTGTGAAAATATTATTTTTTTAATAGAATTAAATATTTTTTTTTATAAAAATTCCTATTTTAGAAAGAAATATGGACTAATCAATTTTTATATCTAAAAACACGAAATTCAATTAACATTTAATTGAGTGACTTAATTTAGTTTATCGAATTGGTTCAAACGAGTTAATTTTTCATTTTCTATAAAACTTCGTCAGCACATAAATTCAAAATTTTAATAGTATATATTGAATAATAAAAAAAAAAACCATTGACATTTTCAAATGGAAAAGTCTTGCCAGACGGGTATTCTAGATAGGAAAATTGGATATTTTCCACTTTTTTTTTACTTGTGACTTTCAAAAAATATATAGTATTTATTTCAACATGAATTTTTACAAAATATAGTATTTTAGGTGTAATTTAGATACATATACAAGAACATGGTTGTACAGTCAACCCTGTTCTTGTATATGTATCTAACTTACACCTAAAACACTATATTTTGTAAAAATTCATGTTGGAATAAATACTATACATTTTTTTAGAGTCACAAGTAAAAAATAAATAAAATAAAAATGGAAAATGTCCAATTTTCCAGTCTAATAGAACTACTCTTTCCAAATTCATGCAACACCACCACAAAATCAACATATAAGTTAAAAATAAAGTCATGACTGAACACTAAAACAGGTCAACAGGTCCTTAACAATCTCTCACTCGTGTATGGACTTTTAAAAGTCATTTTGCCCAGTATTATGGAACAAAACTAAATATCATTTTGCTCTCATATTTTGGGCATCTTTATGAAATACAGAGAGTAGAAAGTAGAAAGATATTACATTCTAAAATAAAACTAGTGATATGAATCGAACTAGAAAGAGTAAACTTTTATTCAACACACAAGATTCAATACAATCTTGTTCAAGCTTACAATTTGATTTGATTCAAACACAGAATTATCATCATTTCCAGGGGCGGACCTGCCTTAGGGTAGGGGGGCACCTGACCCCACTGAATTTTCAGGGGGTTAGGGGTGAAAAAAATATATTAAGAGGGTCTAAAGTGAACATGTATACTAAGAAACATGACCCCATTGTATTATGTTATATATATACTAAGTAAGCAGGCACTAGGCAACAATCCCTAATTCCCAAATCCCACTAAGTCATTAAGCCAATTTTTCTATTCTTCTATATTGTGGATATAGAGAACCGATTCCAATTTTTCGAGTATAGAAGGAATTGGGGAATTAGCTCAAATGTTGGTTCAGAAAAGAAAGGATAATGTGTATCCCCAAGTCTATTTGTTGTTGAAATTGGCTTACTTACTTTTGCCATTCTTCTTTACTTAATCGTTGAAAGGACATTTTCAAACCATAAATATCGTGAAGAATGAACTCCAGTAACTAAATGGGAGATGAATGGATGAATATTCGCTAAATACACACATACATTGAGCGTGATATTTTTGTAACTATTAAAAATGAGGCTATATCATGCAACAATTTTAAGCAATGAAACCTCGAAAAATGTTATTATAAATAATATTTGAGGATTGTTTAGTTTTGTAAGTTATTTTATGAAATTTTTATTTGTAAGAATTTTTTTTTCCGAGTTTGACCCCACTGAACAATCCGTCTGGATCCGCCCCTGATCACTTCTTGGCATGCCTCAAATAAAAGGCTTTGATCCTCCTAAGGCCATCCTCGAGAGATGCAGGCTCAACAGCAAAAGTTATGCGTAGCCAATTCTTCAGTCCTACGGCAAATCCTGCAAGAGAGATGCTATTAGTTTAGGCTCTCATTCAGCAACCCACCTTCAACACTTGGCTAAATGCTATCATGCATTGTTGCATCATAAAGCATTGTTAAATGCTTCAATTATATAACACTAATGTTTTTCTCAACGCAAAAGAGAAACTTCTTTTTGTTAATCTTCATATTACAGATTGTATGCTTTACAAGGGGGGAGAGAATCTAATGAAAAATTCACATGCGTTCCTACCTGGGAGAACAATTACAGACTCCTCTTTAGCCAACTTCATACAAAAATCCATATCATCATTTATGCCCTCCAATAATGACAGATTTAGCTTTACCTGCAATGAAAAAGAATCATAAACTGAGGGATCTCTATGTTTTACTTTTAATATGTTGATTATTGATGTCAATAATCAGATAAACCCTTACCATACAAGACATGGATCCTTCTGGTTTCTGCGGGCAAGTAACACAAGGAATCTCCTTGAGTCTATTGTAGCAGACATCTGCATCCTCTCTGAGTAAGTTGATAATTGTTGAAAAGAAGCCGTTTGTTGTCCTCTCAAGGATATGAGGTAATGCCCCCCCTGATACATGAGACAAGTTTGATCTTTTTCCTCCCTTTCTTACTTTACTGCTCATTTATATAATTGGAAGCAAAAATACTTCACATTCATGGAATTAGCAAGCACGAGGAAGCAATTTATATGCTTAATTAGAGTACCATTTGACAGCTTAAACAAATAAATCCAAACATCCAAAGCATTGAGTATTAAGTTTTAATATCTCCATTATGTTAAGTAGCTTTTACACACACTGAATTGGCCCAAACTAATTAAATTTTAGATTTTTTTTTTTAAATGGTATACTTCACAAAGAAATCAAATTGATGTCAAGGATAGACAATATAATAAGATTGCATTAATTAGTTACGACTCCAAGGAGACATACTCCTACAGAGATGCCAGACGAATACTTCAACATCGAATGGACAGAAGTTGAATTTGGAAGCTAGTTCTATTCTACATTTAACAGGAAAGGTATCATTTTCAAAAATAAACATCTCAAATGGCATACCTGAGTGAAAGTTGCAGGTTCTGCACTGATACTGATATAGCTCTTGATCGACTCAACAAGCTGAGACAAAGTAGAAAAGAATATTTAAATTATTATGTCACTGATCAGGGGCATTGACATTTATCTTTATATGTGATTGTCCATTTATGACTAACTGTATTGTAACAACTTCATCTCAGAAAAAAAGTTTCTCCATTCATTTTCTGGCATGTATAAGATAGACAACTGGTAACTCGTCAATATACACTGTAGCTCTTACTTGTAAGCAAATTTATATGCATGTCTTCGGATTTTAAGCAGTCCATATGTGCAACATATATTCAACTCTCTCTCTCCCTGCTGGCTGCCTGGGGTTGTTTTAGTTTATGAAAGAAGATTAGTACTATATAACTATCAGTCTTCGTTGTATTATCAGTTCATGTCGTTTTATTTTTAATTTTGATCAAATCAGTTCATCTCATTTTATTATTAACTTCAATAAATCATTTCATATCTCAATATTTGAATTTTGGTTTAAAGAAGCATAGACGACGAGTGGGCTCCAAATGCAATGGCTTGTTCAAGTTTAATGGCATGTCAACCATCGCGAATCACCTCTAGCAAAAAGGTCTAGCTTTATATAATTTGCAATAAGGTGCATGCATAATATGCTTTTGTCAAAAAACTACACGGATTTTCTTTCAACATCTAATAAATATCAACCAAACTGCTTAAAAGCTGGAAGTTTGTATCAATTCAAGCAAAATATGGCAAAAAGTGAAGTTACTATTGTTGACGTACTAATATTTGCAAACTTAAGCTGCCAAATGGTACTAATTAAGCATTTGGTAGAATTCAGTTTATACACACACCTAACATGGGAGGAAACCCCAAAAAAACTACAGTTTGAAATGCAAGCTTCAACGAGAGGCTGAAATCCTGATCTCCCATGGCTGATGCAACTTGTGAACCTACAATCTGGGAGAGATCTACATGAAGTGATGGACTCCAAATCTAGAGACTAGAGTGTACACTCAAGGGATTGTGTTAGAAGTTTGACCGAGTTAGAATCCATTTCAAACTTAGAGAGTTTTCCTTGATACGTTGTAAACAACATTATTCCATTTTTTTATGAGTACTCGTTTCTTTTGAATGTGATCAACAATGGAAGTTTTAGTAGTCATTTTGTGTTTCAGTTAATTATGCATGCCAACTTATTAGTGCACTGAACAAAAATATTGGAAGAGGATGAGTTGTGTGTGTGTCTCTCGGAGTGGATGAGTGCAGTGTGTTTGAGAGAGAGGGAGAAGGAGAGAGAGAACCCCATATTTCTGTAAAATGCCATTCAGATTGTTTATCGCTATCCAACCAAGCCGCCAACCAGGAACAATCCATCTCTTTGATATTGTCCCAAGTGTAAGAACAGGTGTGACTGATCCAAACACTCCTCCTGGCACAAATGGTTTACTTCCAAAACATAGGTGGTTATAAACTTCATCCGCAATTACAAGAATCCCAAGCCTTCTCGCAGTCTCTGCGACCTTTTGAGAGAGAAAAGAACAAAGAAAAGAGAAATTAGATCAAGAGACCAACAATCACCTTAATAAAATTAAAAGACGTAATATTGAAATAAAAAAGGACTTTTAGTTCGCACACAATAGTATAGCTTACCTTTTGTAAGTGTTCATATGTAAGAACGTTCCCGCAGGGATTCCCTGGGTTGATTATAACTATAGCAACAGTATTACTATCTGCGAGTGCTTCCACACCATCAACATCAACCTCCCAGCCCTTTTCTGAGAGAAGATTAAAGTGCCTAACCTCAATATTGCTAAACCCGGCACGAGCTTCATAGAATGGATACCCTGGTCTAGGAATCAATATATTGGCGCCGGGACGAGCAAGAACTGATATTATGACTTCAATTGCATGATGGGCACCAACAGTCAGGAAAATATCATCAGCTGATAATTTATATGGAAGATCCTTAGAGAGATAATCTGCAACTGACCTGTTTAACAAATTATGTATATACATTAACCAACTGAATCAAGCAGATACGCGAGAATAATTCTGCTTTAACAATTCCAAAATGAGAGCTCCATTTTACTTTAATAAATGTCCATATTAAGATTGTTAATGACACTTTTAAACATAACTCTTTTTAATAAATTTTACTAATTAGTCTAAAAAATTTAATTCTAGCACATTTCCAAAAATAAGTCCTTTTACTTTCTTTTTTGTTGTTGAATTTTTTACTTTTCATACTCGGCTATTAAATTTGGACTAGTTTTTGTCAATAATAAATTTTGAATGTCAGAGTTTTACGAACATTACCCAAATGTAACATTCATCACATCAAATGGGAGTATTAATTTGGGAGCAAACTAATTACCTCTTTGCTTCAGGAATTCCGGTGGCAGGGGCATAACAGTTAAATTTAGCAGAGCGAATAGCATGAACAAGGGAATCCACAGCAACAGGAGCGGTTTTAAAGGAAGGAAAGGACGAGGAATCCCCAAGGCCCAGATGAATGGTGGGCCTCTTATCACCTCCGTGGAGATTCTCCATTATCGTGGCTAACACCCCTCTCACTGTGAATTTGGAGGCGGCGTCCAGGGCTTTGTTCCCCTGAAATCCCCATTTTACTAAATCATTCTTCATCTAACGTAGTAGGAGTAGGAGGAGGATCCGAATGAATTTGGGTTTTGAAGATGGTGTTTGTTTTAAGTAATTAAGCTTATTATAGTCGCCGGTGCATGTTGAGCCCAGCGGAAGCGACAAAGGTTGTGTGCCTTTTTGTGTACGTGGGGCTTTGTGCGTTTGCGTGAGAGGCAAAGATCTGAGTCAGACTTATATTAAGTACTACCTCCGTCACTTAATATAAGTCAATTAGATGTGTCTCGTTTCTCTGACACTTAATGAACGGTGAGATTTATTCAAAATTATTTATATTTTAATAGATAAATGGATGGTAAAATTTATTTCAAACTTTGGACGGTCCAGATAATTTATTGAGTAAGTAAAAAATTTAAAATCATTTGTATTTTATTAGATAGATTTAAAAAATATTTTTATTTTTTAATATAAGTGGTTTGAGAATTTAAAGTAAATATTAATTATTTAATTTCTAATATTATTCCGAATATTAAATATAATTTTAGCTCTTCTTACTATTTTTTGTCAATAAATAATACATTTTTTAATACTGAGGATAATATAGGCAAATTAATATTATATTTAATGTTATACTATTATTTTTTTAATACTTATGTGCAATTCTAAAATGACTTATATTAATGAGCGAATATAAATTACACCAGTAGCAGTAATACTATTAGTGTACAAACCAAGTGTTGGTATGCTAGACGACCTAGATCCATTCATTTTGGGTCATACAAAACGATGCGGTTCCAATATAATTGGCGTCATGGTGCGCAACCACAAAATTACTTTCTCTTCTAACAAAAATACTAAATTTCTTGTTTATGAGTTCAGAAAATATTTTAATTTTTTAATTATATTATTATTATATATTAATATAATAAATGACATGATTTATTTTGAAAAATTAATTTAGTTAATATAAAATATTTAAATTTTAAACTAAAAATAAAATTAATTTTATCTCTAAATTCCTTCCCTTTATTCATAAAAAAACTCACATTTGAAAGAAATTTTAATTATTTTCTATTCCCTCGTAAATTATTTTAAAAAACTTCCGAACACAGTATAATTCAATAAAAGACGACAGTTTAATAAGGGTAGGCTACGTATTACAGGAACAATGTTTTGAATTAAACCGGCTTGGAACTGCCGGTTCAAATGGTTAAATCAACAATCGATTAGTAAAAAACGAACCGAACTCTTCAAAAACTGTTAAAGCCGGCGAACCAATGGCCGAGTCACAGTTTTATTCGGTTTGTAGCTTTGTTATACTCTCTCCGTCCCATAGTTATAGACTGATTTTTTTTGACACATAGTTTAAGAAAATCAATTTAAGTGACAATTTTTAACATAAATTTTCCACAGTCCATAACCATAGAAATTTAATCAAAGAGAATACAACAACATTAAATGTGGTGATAAAAATAATGACATTGAATGTTATTGAATGTTGTTTCTTCAAAAAAATAATAATGACATTGAATGTTATTATAAGGGCATAAAAGTAAAACAATGAACCAACTAAATTTTATAAATAGTAAGTAGCCTATATATCGGAACATCTCAAAATGAAAAATCAACTTATAAATATGGGACGGAGGGAGTATATAAAAAAAAGATCTAATTTAAATGATGCTCTCTCTCCACCATCTTCATAGCCTGCGTCCATGAGTTCTGACTCTTTAATTTGTTGCAGTTCTTTCTTACATGGAAAAGAGATTATGAGAGATAAAGAGCTAAGAATAAATACATGAGCTCCAAACTGCATTGAATCGAAAGAATGGAATGAAATCGGAATGATTCATTCCATTTTAGTTGAAATGAGTTATTTCATACTTTCTCTCCCTCCCTCAAGACCCTCGTGGCTCAATAATAAAAAAAACTACTCATAAGACTTTGGTCATGAAATCTCGGGCAAGAATATTAAATTTCAGTCGAAAATAGCAAAAAAAAATAATGATTCAATTTATTCTAATCGCACTCAAACATAATTTTTTTTCATTTTATAGGAATGTACGTGTCATTCCATTTCCACCTTTATTACTTCAATCCAAACGTAATAATAATCCCAAGAGAAATCCAAGTGCTCTCTATCTGTCCCTCTACATATGTATATGCATGGTATAAACATCTCTTGAGCTCTCTCTCCCTCTAAAATATAATTACGAGTACCCTCATATATTGTTAATGCTTCCTGTACTCATTTCTATTTGGGAGAGTTTCTGACAGTTGAGTCACCATTTTGTTATCATGTGCAGATCAAATTTATCTTACGACGTTAATACATAGAGAGATACAAGAAAATAGATGAGAGAGAGAGAGATTTTCACCAGAAAAATTCTGATGAAATAGGCAAATTTAGTCTCACAGAGGTAAATGTGAGGGAATCGATCAAGGGATATATGTGTCATTAGTTGTAAGTGCCTTCGGGAATCCTGTGGTTTTTTTATTTCTTATTTCCTAATACTATTTCAATTTTATTAGCTTTCTAATATTATTTTCAGTTGTTTTCTTATTATTGTTCAACACTTTTGCTAGAATTATTATACATGCATGACACTTAACATTGAGATACATGCATATGAAGTTATTACTTATTGGGAAAAATAATGTATAAAAACATCTCTAATCGCCTCTTCAATACTCAAATAGTTAAGTCATATCAAAAAAATTCTCTCCAACAGCCTTTTTAAACTGTCACATAGGTCAACAAACATTCTTCTTACTCTCCAAATCTGCAAACTCTTTCTCACTTTTCAAATCTACAATTAAAGGTTAATTAAAAATATTTATTACGCTTGATGGGTTAGATGTATAGCTCATTAAATTGAAGAGACTGAGACACAAAATATAAAAGTAGCAAATAATGTTATTCAACTTGTTACGTAGGTCAACAAACATTAATTTGAAGAGTTTGTTTTGCTACTACTCTTAGAGATGCTCTAACTAGGAGTAATTATGGTGTTGTTTCAAACTAAAACCGCATATAAAATTGCATTGATGCAATTGCATAAATTAAAAATCATAACATGAAATTGTTTGAATTGGTGCAATGCAATTTTAATAGTGCAGTTTTGGCTTTAAAACCATTTAATTTGGGGGAAAAAAACATGTCATACTTTTCAAATTCTAAATAAATCTCAAAAATATTGTTGACTTGGTGTTGTAAATAATATCTAACTACAAAAAGTTAAATTCTTGAAAACTAATCACCAATTAATTCAAAACTTTGAATCCCTCAAATTGAAAAGTTAAAGTTTAATTAGTACGTACCATACAACTCATGTTTCAAACTTAAAGTCTTAAATAATACAAAATTACATATTTTAAAATTAAATTTACAACTATATATATTTGAATAGAACTTAAACAACTCTAAAACATATATAAAAACTTGAGAAATATTAAAAAACTTAGAACTCTAAATTAAATGGGTGCAATTCCTTAAGAAGTGTGGTTTCTGTAACAAAACCGCAATCGTACATGTTGTGATTTCTAATAAAAAAACTACGTCGCCGAAATCATTGGTGTGGTTTTTGCGATTTTGCGTGATCTCAATTGCGAAATCGGTTTTTACTCTCCCTTATTTATAACCATAATAATTTTTACATACCCTCCGTATATATTTGATTGTTATTAACTTTTTTACCCCCATGCAGCATGAGCGGTATGTGATAGTAACTTTATTAAAAAAATAATTAGGATTGATTCATATTTGTTAATGGCCATAATCACTTGAGTAGAAACTTTTTGGTACACAGTTCCATTTCAAAGCATTCATTCAATCAATCAATTCAATATATATATATATATATATATATATATATATATATATACTCTTAGGATAAATTAATTACAGTAGTACTATTATTATTAAGTAGTAAGATCTGAGAAAGTCCTCTTTCAGTAGATGACGAGGGAGTCTAAATCTTTATTGTTTCTTGGCTGGCAATGGCATGCCTTTCGCAGAACGCTTTTACCCTCCCGAGGCCTTCACCAAGAGATGACGGCTCAATGGCGAAAGTTACACGCAGCCAATTCTTAAGTCCTACGGCAATGCCTGAGAAAATAAAACTAACTTCAAGGTTAATAAGAGAAAATTGAGTTTATACCAGAGGCTCAAGTCTTCCATTAAATATTCTTACCTGGAAGAATTATGACAGATTCCTCCTTAGCCAGCTTTACACAGAAGTCCACATCATCACTAATGTCCTCCAGTAGAGAGAGATTTAGTTTCACCTAAAATGTACGTACATTTCCTGTGATGAGAAAACTTAAATTACAAAAGATCGATCGAATCCTAGTTAATTCTTCTGCCCTTACCATCATAAACATAGATCCTTCAGGTTTGCTTGGACAAGTCATGCAAGTAATCTCCTTGATTCTATCGTAACCAATCTCTGCAGCTTCGCTCAGTGTATTGATAATTTTTGAAAAGAAATCCTCTTTTGTATTCCCAAGAATTTGAGGAAGTGCACCCTGATGGATGGCACAAAAGCTAAAATTCAGTTTTCCATTAGGGAAGAAAAAAAAAACAGAAGAAAGTAGTGTAGTATGTGCAAAATATTGCCCTCTATACCTTAAGGTACAGATATAAAACCATTAAAATGAATTTAGAAGAATAACAAACCAACAAGGGGAAAAAAATAGATAAAAGCATAATAAATTTTTGTGCACAAATTTATTTTGCAGATACAAAGTAAATCGAGCTAGATTTAATATAAATGTGAGTTCGTCCAAATATATCTGAACGATAACAACATTGTATGCCAGAAGCCTTCCAAATCACCCTTTATAATTATTATAACCAAAACGATAACAACACATCCAGAGTGACAGAGTTACCTAAGCTAGCTCTGATGTTATCATCTTTTGAAGGCATAGGTCTAGGATATTATATTAAATGATAATGCATAATTGGGTTGGTCATTGCATAATCCATATTCCAGTACATAAAAGTTTTTGTTACCTTACTGTATGATACACTTGTAGTGTACTGCCTATGTTCTCTAACCAATGTGAGAAATATATTCCATTCCGCATTTCAGTGAATGAGACAATTTAAATACAGAAATATACCAGTTCTAGTAGCATTTTAAAGATAGAAAACTTAATGACTATATCACAACCTCTTTTAGGTGTTACTGAAAAACTAAAGATTCAGGCACCTGAATGAAGGTTGCAGGATCTGGGGAGATATTAAGAATTTCCTTGATGCAATCGACAATCTGAAAGAAGAAACACAAACATAAGTTTTTCATCGTGATGCTAGGAGCATCATATTACTATTACTGGATAAATAATCAGAAGCGTGTGTAAATTTAGGATCACGATGTATTTTCTATAGCACAAAATAACTATTAGAATCAGATGGCATCCCCGGCTTACCCTAAACTCTAATTTCATCTAGACATAGTAATTAATAACAATTACAAGTAACTTAGTCGAGAGGTGGGGTGGTGTGGGGGGGGGGGGGGAGTTTGATCCTAAAAAAAGCTCATTGTAATGAGCTCACATTTATGATATACTAATATGCATGCATAATGTTCTCACTTGAGGGGAAATATGGAGTAAAAAAAATAATATGATCAAGAGAGAGAGAGAGAGAGAGAGAGAGAGAGAGAGAGAGAGAGAGGACCCCATATTCTTTGAGAATGCCATTGGGATCATTGGTGACAAGCCAACCAAGTCGCCAACCAGGAACAATCCACCTCTTCGATATAGACCCTAATGTAATGATAGGCGCAATTGATCCAAAGACTCCCATAGGCACAAATGGATTACTCCCAAATACAAGATGATCATAAACTTCATCAGCAATCACTAATATTCCAAGCTTCCTCGCAGTCTCAGCAACCTAAGCATCACACAAAAGCTAATATAACAACCCATGAATGTAACTGCAAAAGTATATGCACTTACAACACATAAATTAAAAATAAACCTTCTTTAGATGTTGATATGTGTAGACATTCCCACAAGGATTTCCAGGGTTGATAACAACCATAGCAACAGTATTCGCATCTGCAAGATCTTCAACTGCATCAAGATGAACCTCCCAACCTTTATCCGGAAGAAGATCAAAGTGCCGAACTTCAAGGTGGCCAAATGCAGCACGTGCTTCATAGAATGGGAATCCTGGTCTTGGAAATAGAATGTTGGCATTGGGGCGAGCAAGAGCCGTTAAAATGACTTCAATAGCTTGCGTGCATCCGACTGTCACGTAAACATCATCTGGAGATAACTTATTTGGAAGATCTTTAGAGAGGTACTCTGCAATGGAGCTATTTGAAATATAAAGATGCGGTCAGAGGTTGAACAGATGAAACATAGTCTAGACGCCATAACTAAGCATGCATACTGAATTACTGATTTATCATTTTCACTGAAAGAGATTTTCTTACTCTCCTGATGATATCCTACAAGCTAATTTTAAGTATTATAGCTAGGTTCAATACTTTAGTCTGCAAATATACCTTGATCCCAAAATTTTCAATGATTCTCCATCAAAAGACAAATCTCAAAATCTTGAAATCAAAGCTTAGTCCGAACACAGATCTAGTTGCTTAAGCGCATTGATAGATAAGGTTAGTAAAATTAATTAGACTGACTAGATAAGCTCTTCCATTTCCTTTGTTGCGAAGACTAGGCCGATGTTTGACGAATAATAAGTACCATGACCTCCTTGAACTACAGGTTTTCTTTGGTGAGCTCCAAGATACTCTTATATGACTAGCTAGTTACCCGTCCCCAAACTCATTACTATCTGGCATTAAGACATCCAAAGCTTGTGAGACCTAGCTATACTACATTATTTAGTAAACTAAAAGACACTGTACATGCCATATTAATTAGAATTGTTATGCGTAGGATTAGCACTGATGCCTTAACAAGTAGTGGTGTGGGACTACTATGAGTTGCCCCATGGAATAAATGTGCTTGTGAAGGGAGAGAGAAAAACAGTTGAGGGTAAGAGTCTTAGGCATGGCTTTGCAAAAAGATGGTCTGAAAACTTTAGATAGAGTGGAGGGCTCTCAGCTTTGGTGGAATAACTAAATCCGTGCTTGGTAGGACACTTCGCTAGCTACTAATAATAATAATAATTAAGAAATAGAGAAAAAAAAGGGTATATGATGCAAACAGAGCACGTGAGGACTGATGAAAACAGAGCACGTGAGGGACTTGACCAAGTCTATTGCGTGACCATCTCAACTTCCAAAACATCACAGTCAGCAATTTAAGGAGCCTTAGTTAGCTGAAGCTGTTAGAATAGCTCGGTTTTCTTTTCTTATTTGTTACTTTTAGTTGTTATTTGTTGCGTTATTTTTGCTATTTTGTTACTGTTGGATGGCTATATTAAGCCAGACATTTCAATAAAGAAGGCAGTGAGATTTGAAAATTAAAACACTTGATTTGGAGAGATTCCATTTTTCCTGAGTTCCAGTACTTTTCAATTCCAACGAGAGGTTGTGATATGAGAGTTTCTAATTAGCCTGAGTTTACACCAAATTGGTATCAAAGCGTTGTTCGATCTGAGCCCCTCACTATATGCCCCGAACCAGAAGTGGCCAAGCTTATAACCCCATGGATCAAAATTCCAACGCCGATCCCAACCCAAAGACAAAGCAAGCCTTCAAAGAACAATCGGACCAACTCTCCCCCAAACGGTGGACGCGGTCGCACGAAGGTTGGATATCATGGATGTGCGACGACACCGTGAGGAATTTAGGGAACCAAGAGGAGATCGGAGGGATCCACGGAGAGGAGAATGGGGTGAGGAAAGTGATCGGGAAGAAGAAGAAGAGGTGCAAATGGGCGGAATAAGAGGACGGAGAGTCTTTCATGAACAAGGAAATCGCCAGCGGGGTCAACTTGAAGCCAACCAGTATGTTCGAAGGGAGCCCCTGGATGAAGGTCGATGTCCCCGATTTTTTTGGAAAACTCGATCCTGATGCTTTCCTTGACTGGCTTACTGCTCTCGAAGATTATTTTGAATGGTTTGCCGTTTCAGAAGACCGCCGAGTAAGATTTGTAAGAATGAAACTAAAGGGTCCTGCTCGCGCGTGGTGGGGCAACGTGGAAGAACAGCTGCACCGAACCCGTCAACCTCCTATTTCTGAGTGGGGAGAAATGAAAGAATGACTACAGGGGAAATATTTACCGATCAACTACGAACAAGTTGTTTATGAGGACATGCTTCAACTAAAACAAGGAGTGAGGGCAACTGTCGATAATTATACTGAACGGTTTCATGAACTAACAGTACGAAGCAAGGTGGTGGAGACCGAAACCCAGACCTTGGCTCGTTACCTCAATGGGTTGAAGAGTGAAATAAGAAGAGAAATGTTGACAACGCGAGTCTATGGCATCGACGAAGCTTACCAAGTAGCCCTCAAGTAGAAAAAACAGATGAATTCAAATAGGGCGTGAGGTTCCCATTTGTCGAAGCTAGGACCAATGCACCAACAACAACTCCAAATTCAAAACCGTCATGCCGCCGGAGATGCCCAAAGGAGGAATGCAGTGATTGGAAGGAAAAGCTAAAGCGTTTGGCGAGGGACCTCAATGCTACAAATCTGAGGATTTGGCCATTTCGTGATGGTCTATCCCACTCGAGACCAATGAATAGCTTATGTTTGCGAGAATGACTGCTTTGCTTTCATAGAAGATATCGCGAGGAGATGAGCGATGATGTTGTAATGGAAAAAGTCGATCCTGAAGAAGAGCGATTGGAAGCTACTACACTCCCTAGCTGTGTCATTCAAAGAGTCTTGGCTGGGTACAATAACAAGTTCGAGCAAGGCGACTATGGGTGGAAACGAAATAACATTTTTCACACACGAGTCGAACATGGCAGCAAGGCGTTGAGTGTAATCATCGATAATGGCAGCGGCATGAATGTCATTTCTGGAGAAGTGGTTGAACGATTGGGGTTGAAACAAGAAGCACACCCTACCCCCTATCGTATTAGCTGGATAAATAACACCAACTCAATTTTCGTTCAGTACCGTTGTCTTGTTAAGTTTTCATTGGGAAAAAAATATGTAGATGAGTATGGTGTGATATCATCCCCATGACGGTATGTCACTTGCTCTTGGGGAGACCTTGGTTGTATGATCGGCGTGTCACTTATGACGGTTTTGAGAACACTTATTCCTTTATCTATCAGAATAAGAAAATTGTGCTCGAACCACTCCCAATCAATGAATTCGACGCCGTTAAGCAACCCACCTCAGTCCTTACCCTTCGACAGTTTTCCAAGGCTGTACCAAAAGAACAAATGATCTTTTTCTTAGTTGGTAGGGATGCCAACAGATGGTATGATACCAACCGAGCTTGCTGAGATGCTTCATGAATATCAAGATTTAATGCCTGATCAACTACCACACCACCTGCCACCCCTGCGAGATATTCAACACGTCATCGACTTGGTACCTGGGTCCACATTGCCCAACCTGCCCCATTACCAGATGAGCCCAATTGAGCACACCGAGCTTCAACGCCAAGTCCAAAAGTGGCTGGACCATGGGTTTGTACGCGAAAGTTTAAGTCCATGCGTCGTGCCCGCATTACTTACGCCAAAGAAAGATGGAAGTTGGCGCATGTGTCGACGGCAGAGAGCCATAAACAAGATAACAGTGAAATATCGATTCCCCATTCCTCGGCTCGATGACATGTTGGATCTATTGGGAGGTTCGGTCATTTTACTAAACTTGATTTGCGTGAGTGGGTACCACCGATTATCGCCTTAGGCACGGAGACGAATGGAAGATGGCTTTTAAAACAAAGGAGGGACTCTATGAATGGCTTGTGATGCCATTTGGATTGACCAATGCACCTAGTACGTTCATGCGAGTAATGACCCAAGCACTTAAGCCATTCTTGAGAAAGTTTGTGGTAGTGTATTTCGATGACATCCTCATCTTTAGTCATTCGGTATTAGACCATTTTGGTCATCTTCGTCAAGTATTAGATACCTTGCGAAAGGAGCAACTTTTTCTCAATCGCAACAAGTGCTCTTTTCTTAAACCACAAGCTAATTTTTTGGGATTCATAGTGTCACATAGAGGAGTGGAGGCTGATCCTTCAAAAGTTTAAGCCATCCTTGACTGGCCAACCCCTTGTTCTTTCTTTGATGTTCGAAGCTTCCATGGGCTGGCAACATTTTATAGACGTTTCATACAAGGATTCAGCACTATAATGTCTCCAATTACTGAATGCTTGAAGGCGAAGGTGTTTCACTGGACAAGCTGCGGCAGATAATGCATTTTTTGAAATTAAAAAGAAGATGTCCACCACCCCTGTGCTCAAATTACCTGATTTCTCTAAAGTTTTTGAGGTCGCCTGTGACGCCTCTCACGTCGGCATCGGTGGTGTTTTGAGTCAAGAAGGGCATCCCATCGCTTTTTTTAGCGAAAAGCTTAATGAATCACGACAAAAATACTCCGCCTATGATATGGAGTTTTATGCGTTGGTCCAAACGTTAAAACATTGGCGAACCTATCTCCTCCATCGTGAGTTTATCCTTTTCACAGACCATGACTCCTTGAAACACCTCCATTCTCAAAATAGGTTGAGTCCAAAACATGTTCGATGGTTTGATTACTTCCAACAATTTGAGTTCGTAATTAAACATAAAGCTGGGAAGGAAAACAAGGCTGCCGACGCTCTTAGTAGACGATCACACCTGCTGCCCATTTTTTGTGTAAATACTACGGGATTTGAAGCAATGAAGGATCAATACGCTACAGATCCAGATTTCATGGTTGTTTGGGCGGACCTCCAGCACGACCCGTCTACTGTAGTGTCTGGTTACTCTTTCAAAGATGGGTTCCTCACCAAACACTCTCGAGTTTGTGTGCCCGACGGGTCTTTGAGAGAGTTCATAATCCGTGAACTCCATGGGGGTGGTCTAGCAGGACATTTTGGCTATGACAAAACCTTTGCAGTAGTTGCCGATCGTTTTTTCTGGCCAAAGATGCGTCATGATGTTCACACTATTGTCAACCGTTGTCGAGTGTGCCAAGTTAATAAAGGGGTTAAGCAAAATTGAGATCAGATACTCCTATGCCGATACCCCAATCGACTCACGGGTTGATCTTAGCATGGACTTTGTGTTGGGCTTGCCCAAGACTCTTCATGATAATGACTTCGATGATGGTCGTTGTCGACTGTTTTTCAAAGATGGCTCATTTTGTGCCCTGCCGGAAGACTTATGATGCTTCGCAAGTTGCAACCTTGTTCCTAAGGGAAATAATACGCTTGCATGGAATCTCATCTACAATTGTCTCTGGTCGTGATGTGAAATTTGTGAGTTATTTCTGGAAAACTCTGTGGTCGAAGATGGGTACAAAGTTAGCCTTTTCCAGTGCGTTCCACCCACAGACAGATGGCCAGACAGAAGTTACAAACCGGAGTTTAGGCAATTTGCTGCGATGCCTCATGCAAGATCATACGACCCGTTGGGATTTAATTTTGCCTCAAGCAGAATTTGCCTTTAACAATTCAGTAAACCGAACA
Organism: Panax quinquefolius; assembly: GCA_020205615.1. NCBI lineage: Eukaryota > Viridiplantae > Streptophyta > Magnoliopsida > Apiales > Araliaceae > Panax > Panax quinquefolius. Next base: position 97,303,764 of record CM035170.1, on the reverse strand, counting down.
ACTGGGTGCACACCTTTTCAAATTGTTTATGGGTACAGTCCAAAGACTTCCTTGGATATCAGCTCTCTTCCTATGCCACTGCAGGTTAGCGAAGCCGCAATTGATTTTTCCAAATATATGTCCACTATGCATGATAATGTTCAGCAAAAGATTGCGATCCACATGGAAGAATACTCCAACCACGCCAATAAAAAACAGCGGGACAAAAAATATGCAGTAGGTGATATGGTTTTGATAAGACTTCGTTCCGAACGATTTCCTCCAGGCAGCTATAACAAACTTCATGCTCGATGAATAGGGCCTTTTCCAACCCTTAAGAAATTGGGCACCAATGCATATGTTATAGACTTACCCACAAGCTTTCGTATTAGCCCAGTTTTTAATGTTGAAGATTTGACAGAGTACTGAGGCGAGGCAATAACAGATGAACCACCAGAGGAGCCAGTGGTTCGAATTCCTACCGTGCCAGCAAAACGTGATGAGATTGATGCTATCCGAGATCATCAATTTGTTTCCACACGTCGCGGAGGATATCACAAGTTTCTGGTTAGCTGGAAGAACAAACCATTATCAGATTCTGTGTGGCTTCCTGCCAATGAAGTTTTGCGTTTGAACCCAGAAATTATGGAAGACTATCTGCAACGAAACTTGCCAGAGGCAAGTTCTTCTGGGAGGGTTGCAATTGATGCAAACAGAGCACGTGAGGACTGATGAAAACAGAGCACGTGAGGGACTTGACCAAGTCTATTACGTGACCATCTTAACTTCCAAAACATCACAGTCAGCAATTTAAGGAGCCTTAGTTAATTTGAAGTCGTTAGAATAGCTTCTGTTTTCTTTTATTATTTGTTACTTTTAGTTGTTATTTGTTGCGTTATTTTTGCTATTTTGTTACTGTTGGATGGCTATATTAAGCCAGACATTTCAATAAAGAAGGCAGTGAGATTTGAAAATTAAAACACTTGATTTGGAGAGATTCCATTTTTCCTGGAAGAGAGTTCCAGTACTTTTCAATTCCAACGAGAGGTTGTGATATGAGAGTTTCTAATTAGCCTGAGTTTACACCAAATTGGTATCAAAGCGTTGTTCGATCTGAGCCCCTCACTATATGCCCCGAACCAGAAGTGGCCAAGCTTATAACCCCATGGATCAAAATTCCAACGGTGTTGCGTTATACATGTATGTACTTTCTAGCCTGAGGAATACCGACGGTGGAGGAATAGCAGTTGAACTTGGCTGACCGGACGGCGTCGGAGATGGCATCTTCTGCAATAGGGGTGGTTCTGAAGGAAGGAAAGGCGGAAGGATCGCCTTGGCCGAGAGGGACGATGGGCCTCCGGTCAGCTGGGTTGAGGTTGTCAAGAAGCGTTTTGAGCACACTTCTAATTATAATCAAAGAGGCTTTGCTTTGCTCTTCGTTCCCTTTCATAAAACCCCATCTCTTCGTTTTCAATCCATTCATCTCCATCTCTTCTTCTCCCATTAGGAAAAAATTGGAAGAGAGAGAAAGAGGTGGTGAGAGACTGAGAATGAGACTGGCAAGCGAATCAACAACACAAGTAGTACATATTTTGTTGGGTAGGTCCACAAGATCACCCAAGATAACATGCCAAAAACCAAAAGTTGAAATGGAAAATAAAAGATTGGACAATCAATGAAATAAATGGCAAGTCTTTTCATTTCTCCTTTAAAAGACCTTTCATTCTCATTTTACTCGTGCTATATATCATACTAGTTTTAGAATAAAAAATTTCTTCCATATTATTTGAAGTCCTTCTATATAGACATTTTTATTGGACATTAATATTAGACATTTTCAGGGGGTTTTTTTTTTTGCTTGTGATTCCCAAAAAAATGTATAGTATTTATTTTAACTGAAATTTTTATAAACTATAGTGTTTTAGGTGTAATTTGGATACATATACAAAAGCGAGTTATGCAGCATTGCATATATAATCCTATTTTTGTATATGTATCCAAATTACACCTAAAACACTATATTTTATAAAAATTTCTGTTAAAATAAATACTATACATTTTTTGGGAGTCATAAGCAAAAAAAAAAAACTGAAACTGAAACTATCCAATATTCTGATCCAAATTTCATGTCTGCCAAGACTTATTGATTTATTTGTCGTTTACAACTTTTTAAGAAAATAAATTATTTACTTTCTTATATCACCCTTATCTTCTCTTATTGTCCCAAGAATGATTCTACCTCGTTTCTAAAAGATTATTGTTTAAGATTTTTGCACATGAATTAAGAAAGTCATTTAATACTATCATTTAAGAATAACAATTAAAATTTGTTTGAAATTCCATTATCACTACCTTTATGGAAAGTTAAAAACTATTAATTCAAGGGAGAGAATTTCTTGGGATAATAAGAGAATGTATGGGTGATATAGGAAATTAAATAATTTATTCTCATAGAAAGTTGTAAATGACAAATAAGTTTGAACATATTTTTTCTTCTAAAACGACAATCTTTTATAAACGGAGGAAGTAATATTAAATGATTTTCTTAATCCATGTGCAAAAACCTTAAACGATAATCTTTTGGATCTGAATCCTCTATGAGGATTTCTCTGTGAGGATCTTGTGAGGGTTTTGTTGTGGAGTTGACAACACATCAAAAAGGAGATCTAATGGCTCACAACTTTTTTTTTTGTCTGTGTATCGAAACGACGTCGTTTTGATAGGATTTTTTTTACAAGTTGATAAAAAATTAGAAGCCACCAAATGCCGTTTATTTTTACATATAATTATTTTAAATTTCTTGATTATTCTGTATATGATTTTTTTATATTTAATAACTTAGCTTACTATTAATATTAGGATAACTACAAACTTGGCTCAAAAAATGAATAAATATATCGATTATAATTATTGTTAATATTTTCGATGTGCCTTTAGTTATTTTTCGTTTATTATTGTTTTTGTTTGTTTGTTTATATTATTATTATAATTTGTATTTATCATTCATAAAAAAAGTTTACTCTCACCATTGAAAATATTATTATTATTTACACTAACCATTGGGCCGTCTGGGTCAACCAAGAAAATATTATAGACATATCAATTATTATTATTTGCATATTCCTTTATATCTTTTTTTTAATAATCGTTTTACTTTATCTCTCTTAATCCACTGCTAAACGGAGAGACAGTAACAATCACAACTCAAATACTATTTTAAATGTACTCTTTTTACTTTACTTCGTTTGTTTGGTAAAAGTAAACTGTGTTTCGTGGCTTCTAATTTTTTGCCAATTTGTAAAAAAAATTCCTATCAAAATGACGTCATTTTGTTACACATACAAAAAAAGAGTTGTGAGCCATTGGATTTATTTTTTTGATGTGTTGTCAATCCCACAACAAAACTCTCACAGGATCCTCACAGAGAAGTTCTCATAGAGGATCCGGATCCCAATCTTTTAGGAACACAGGTAATCCGAGAGAAAAAAGAAAATAGAGAGAAGCTTCTGCTCAAGCTTAAAAAATAGAAAGAAAGAAAGATAAGTAAATAGGTAGTTTGTTAGAGATTTTAATTATTTGTGGTGAGATAATATAAGTGTTTTCTTAAATTAGGATATTTTTATATTTTTTATGGTGAATTTTTCGGAGATCGTTCCGTAATTTTTATCTTTTAGCTTTAGAGGGTTTTTTCACGTAAAATCTTGATGTATTGTGCTCGATTATTTTTATCTCATTATTTCTTGCAATAGTTATTATTTTGATAGAAGTATGTACTGATATTTTGACCATTTAATTTATCAAAGACAATATTATTTTAGAGTTGATTTTTCCCAACATTTTTATAGTCACAAAATGACGATACCCATTTCTCTGTCTTTTTGTTCAATGGCAAAATAACAACAAAAATATACAGCTCATCTAGTGAAGTTAGGTCTGTCAATACAAGTTACTCCATTTGTCCCTTAATATAGGACGTTTTAGAGTGTTATAAAAGAATTAAGATAATAATTAGAAAATATTAAATATTGTATCAATTGTCTATAATACCCTTAAATATTACTTCATTCGTCCGTTAATATAAGACGTTTTAGAGAAGTTTTTTTATCCCTTAATGTAAGACCCCAACTTTTATGAATAAAGATGAATTTTTATCAAAATATATTTTTGAATATTATGGTGTGGATTTGATATAATGTTATAGTTGTGGGTAATATTTATAAATTTTAATTACAAAATATGCAAGTTGTCATAAATATTTGATTGATCGGGGAATATTCGTTTTAACAGGTAATATTCGTACGACGGCAGATTCATTGGTGGACCCCACAACGGAATTATTGTCGGAGTTAGAAAACGACAGAAATATCTTTTTCTAAAAATAATGGCGAAAGTTTTATCGTTAACTGTTGAAATACCCGGTGATAAGAGTACAGTAATACGCGTGGTTGCATAGTAGCACACGATATTTGATACTTACGTGAGAAGTCACTCAGTTATACTCAATTATTGTTACAGTAATTATTGCATAATATCTCATATTATTGATTCTATTATTGTCACAGTATCATCTGCACAATATTTTATATTATTAATTAATCAATAATTGAGATGACAAGTTATTCATATTATTATTTGCATTATTGACAATGTCTAGAAATTAAGTTATGTCGAGAAAAGGGGTTTGGTCACCTAATTGCGCGCCGATAGGGAGAAATCCTTATCGGAAAGCCCCCTCTTTCCTGGGAATGATTTGGTTATTAATATTGCAAGTTATATTATTGATGAATAAATGTTGTTAAAAATATTGAGGGGGTTTTTATGAAGTATTTGTTGTAAATTTGATGTATGATTTAGACCCTCACTTACCCATTTTTCAAAACTGTCGTCAGAAGTTATCTCAGTTTTTTTTTATATATATACGTAATATATATATATATATATATATATATAAAATAATAAAGTGGGGTTAGAATTGCCTTAAGATTGGGTGGGGTGGGGTGGGGGGGGGAATTTTGATTCACGGGATCAGAGGATTTCAAAAGTCACGTGTAAGACCCCAACTTATTATTAATGAAATTTAATTTTCTCTATTTATTATTTTGAAATAGTAAGGGTTGATTTGATTAATGTTGATAGTTAGGGGTAAAATACTGTAAATATTTCAAAATAAGCAAGTGGTTATAAAATATTCATTGTTGTTTGGGAATATTCGTTTGGTGGTGGAATATTAAATGCTCGTCAGGGAATATTAAATGCAACCACATGAACCATGTGTGGGCCCATAACTAAAAAGCGATTGGATGAAAAAAGCGACAAATATAAGTTGTTTAAAAATAACGGTGTAGTTATTACTGAATTAATCTTTAAAAATACTCTATTGGTTAAAACACGAAGATGCACACGGTATTGCACCAATTATTGATTCTTACGTGAAAAGGCACTACTCAATAATGGTTACGATAATTCTTTATTCAAGATTTTATTGAGTTAATAATTGTTGCGTTGATATTTTATATTCTTTGTTGTTTCAATAATTGTCATTACACAATTATTTTCATTATCGAAGGAATAATTCATATTATCTGAATAATATTATTAGATAACATTATTGGCAATGTCTAGAAAGTTACATCAGGAGGAGAGGTTTGGTCACCTAATTGCGCCAAGAAGAAAAAATTCTTATTGAAAGCCCTCTTTCACTGGAACCTGCCTCATTTGTCAATATTGTGATTTTGTAATATTATTTGTGAATAATTAATTATTGATTCATTTGATAAGGAAAATATTGATTTTATGTGGATATAGATGGAGAAATTTTTAATGTGACAATTGTTGAAAATTAAAATTTTATCTTTTTACGATAAAATAATTTATTTAAATATATTATTATATTATAATAATATAATAATGGTGATATTTTTACAACGAATGTGGAATATATGAGTATCTGAGGAGGAAGAGTATTTTTGTTTAAAACATGTTAAACATGTCGGTGGACCCCATTTATTGACCGAAATTTGATTATAGCACAGAAAATCGCCTGTTTGTGGATTTCGGTCAATTTCATTTTGAATTCGGAAAAACTTTCTTCTGGAAAGTTGTAGAGAATTAATTTCCTATAAAAACTCATGAGATTTGAATTTTCTGATAAAAGGGCTATTTATTATGAATTATTGAAGTTCAAAGTTCCAAATAATTAATTTTGGGAGTTTTAGTTAATTATTTTGAGAAAAACGTTTTTGCAACTAAGTTGGCCTCACATGTGATTCAAATGGGCTGAGATCAGTTGTCTAAGGTGGGCTAAAGAAAATGTGAAAAATATATTAATATTATATTCAATTTTCTACTTTTGGTGTTACTAAAGCATTTTCCTATAAATAGGGTCTTGGGTTAGAATTGAAAACACACCGAAACCGAAGTTTCTCTCTATTTCTCTCTCGATATATTGAGCGTATTCTTGTGAGTATACTTTGAGTATTGTTAGGCGGTGCAAGTTCCTTTGAAGACTATATCGTTATTCCAAATTTAGAAGTATTAATCTTTCGAGGTAAGGGATGTTATTTTCTTCTCGATGATATTATTTCTTCAATATCATTATCTTTGAAATATTGGTTGGAACTTTTTATCAAATTTGGAACTTTTCCATGCTCGGGGTTACTATTCATGAGTTACTATTCACGAAAGTACTATTCATAAAAGCGTGAAGATGTTTTTTAGGAAATTTCTATCTTTTGGTGTCAGAGTTACTTATTCACGTGATCTGGCCTTTATTCACGATATCTGACACTATTCAATTAGAAAAATAAAATTTCTTCTTTTGTCCAAAATATCTATTCGGATACTAGCTTTGATTGTATCCATGTTTTGATCATTTTGAATTTTACACCACTATGATTATTTTGAAGGTATTTTTGAACATGGATAAAACAAAGTACGAATCCTTAATCCTTAATCCTTGTCATTTTGTTTCAATTTGGATTCGTTTCTTTAAAAATATTTTCATCATCCTCGGTCTTAAATGATGATATTATTGAATATCTTTGGCACAAGTGCAAAATGAATGATTTCTGAAGAATATCTTTGGTAGTAGTCTGCAAAGATGAGCAGTGTTTAGATGAACATGACCAACCGATGAATATCTTTGGCTGGTTGCAAAGATGAATATTTGATTCGGATGTATATTGATTGATGTTACAAGGATAAAAGATGAGCGATGAACTTTTAAATTAAATACATAGAAGATAGTAGTTTGCATTCTCTACTTAACTCTTCTAATGAATTATTATTTCCATTACGAATATTGATTTAAAATTTGTTGTCTATTGTATTCTATTAGATTTTTCCTGTTGAAGACTAACGGTAATTTGTTGTATATTATCTTAGTCATAATATTCTTCTCTTTGGGCTAGTTGAGCTCACCCTTTTCCTTTTTGTTCCATTTTTCTTCTCGGGGCGAGAATATAAGCGAGTACGAGTGGGGTATGGAATGAAGGTTTTAGAAAAGAATTGTTTAGTAGTCCTCACCATTTTTGTAAAATAATGTATCAATAAATGTGATGAGGATTTATTTGAGTCTGAGATATTATCTAGAAGATAATATTTGTATTCAAACTCACGATTTCTTGTTGTAATAATAAAGTTGTAGTTATTTCTATACCATGTATTGACAACTCAGAATGGGTGATGTATACCTATTTTGGGGGCGTCACATCACGGGTTATATATATATATATATTATAATAAATTTTATTTTTTATTAAAAATAGAATATATTATATTTTATTATGCATAGTATTTGCATATTGTCTGCATAGTTTTTGCATAGTAAAATCAGAAATTTATCAAAATTTTGCCCGTGAATCGTTGTTCACCCGTGATTGTTATTGTGCGTCCAAATAGTATCATTTCATTCTCCTATAAATAGGATGCTTAGTTTAGAATTAAAAATCATACCAGGATCAGAGAATTCTTTTTCTATAATATTGAGCGTATTTCTTTCGAGTTTTAGGAAGCTTTAAGTGTAGAAAATAGTACAAGTTTTCTTTAAGAATATCCCCGCCCTACCAGTCAGAAGTACTCTCTTTTTAAGATAAGGGATATTTTTGTTCAATATTCGTAAGAAATAATATTTTCTTCCATACTCTGTAGTATGTAAGTAATATTATTTCGTTTCAGATTCTGAATTCTACACTCATTTTGTTAAAGTATGGCTTCTATACTCCTTGAAATTAGTTGAATATCCTTGAAATTTGTGATTCATCTAATATCTTTTCATAGAAATATTATTCTAAGCATTCTTGATAATTTTTAATCTTTTCATGTCAGAGTACTACTCACGGAATACTATTCCCGAAGTACTATTTATGGGGTACTATTCACTCAGGTACTATTCACCCGGGGTACTATTCATGATAAAAATTGATTCTTTTTCGGTCCAAATCATTTTTGATATAATATTATTCTTGAATTTTACTCCACAAAGCAGTATCATATTGACAATTTGGATATTATTGAATTCTGGATAAATTAAATTATAAATCTTTAAAATTTATCATTTGTTTTCATTTAATTGAATTCTTATATCATTGTCATCATCCTCATGCTTATATTGTGATGAAAGTCATCTTTTGGCCCGTAGTGCGTAGATGCCTTTGTTGATTGATATGATTATGACCGAGGATTATTCGGTATAATCATTACACCGTAATATTACAAATGATGTGATAAATGTCCTCATTGGCGTAGTGTATGCGATGATGGGCGATTGTTGATCATGATCATGACCATTGGTGATAACAAAAATATCCTTGGCCCGTACTGCATAGAAAATTCGTGGATGTGATACTAATGAATATTCTTGGTTCGTATTGCATGGATGATTCGATGATGTGGATTATTTACTAAACCGAGTCAGCGATAAAATTGATGATAAACTTTTTAAATCATAGAAGATAATAAATATGTATCATGCTCTACTTAACTCTTCTAATAGATTGCTTGTTCCGCTGTAGTTAATCTTGATGTTTATTGTATTTTATCAGTTTAACACTGTTGAAGGCTAACGATAATTTATTCTGCATTATCTTAGTCATAATATTTCTTACTGAGCTAGTTGAACTCACCCTTTTGGTTTCATTGTTCTCTTCAGGAAATGAGAACGTACCCGGGACTAGTCCAGGAATGGAGTGACGTCCGAGATAGTGGCTGTAGTACTCCTCACTATTTTATAAAATAGTGTGATAATAATTGTAATGAGGACTCTATTTGAGTTTGGATATTGTCTGTGAGATAATATTCGTGTGAAAACTCTCAGCTACATTTTTATCGTATTGTATAAATGAAGTTGTATTTAAATTTTGTACTATGTATTTGGCGATTAAGAATGGGTGATGTATACCTATTTTGGGGGCGTCACACTTAATATATGACGTTTTAGAATTCCAAGTAACCATTAATTGCTTAGTTTTCAATATTAATTACCCCAAGTATTAAATATAACTTTGGTTCTCTCACTATTTTTTGTCCAATAAATAACAATCTCTTTTTCCAATACAAGGACAATATAGACATTTGATATTATATTTAATGTTATACAATCATTTCCTTAATATTTATGCACAACTCTAAAGAATCTTATATTAAAGGACAGAGGGAATATCTTATCATAGTTATCTCATACTCTCTCCCACATATTTTTTCATAATTTTCTCCTAAAAAACTCATTAGTCTCATTTACTCATTGGTCTCTCTCTCCATCCCCATAAAATAACTTATCTAATTATTTAGTTTATCAAAAAAATAGGTAGAGTAATGAGGGGTAATTTTGAAAAAATTATGTCCAATTCTTCTAGATTTTAACTAACGTTAAATAATTAGAGACAATTGAAAAACTTTAAAACGTCTTATATTAATGGACGAAGGGAGTATAAATCATGGGTCAACTCAAATTTAACTAAATAATTGGGTTGGTTAACTATTTTGTAGGAATTGAGTTGGTTAAAGTTTGAAATTATATTTTTGAAATAAAAAAGTGGTCCAAACTGAATAAGTATATTTTAACCAAATTTTACGTCATTCTGACCGAGGAGGATCCCAGTTACCCTAAATACAAAAGCACTGTTTTGCTCGATGTCCTCCATCAGATCAATTCTACCACCACCAACAAAATCCAGAAGAACTAAAGTACGCATACAGACACCTTAATTAATTCCTATTATTTAAGTCTTGACGGACAGAAATATTAGACATTTTTATTTTTTATTTTTTTTGTAATTTTTAAAAAATGTATAGTATTTATTTCAATTAATTTTTTTTTTATAAAATATAGTATTTTAGGTATAGTTTGAATACATATACAAGAACATGGTTGTACAGATACTATACATTATTCGAAAATCACAAGAAAAACAAAGAAAAAAATGAAAAATATTCAATATTCTTGCCAAAAAAATATATCCATGTAGAAGGACTCTTATTATTAGGGACTAAATTATGATATTTTTTTTCTTTCCTTTATCAGCATTAGGACTGGCGCCCCACTTTTTTTTGTTTTCCATATGGTTAAATTTAGGTACGTTCTACAATTTCCACACCAAATTCCGTCCGATATAAATTTTACGCCCACAATATCTAATCAATTAACCAAAGTATTTTATACCATTATTAAAAGCCCATATCAATTTATACAACATCCCAAGTATCGAGTATAACGTTATTGAAAGCCTAAATCTCCTATTAGTAAATGGAAAAAACTCATATTAGCATACAATTTATATGCAACATCCCACATCAGATTATATACAATTCACACTCATTTAACCCCAAATCAGTTTTTACCATCAATCAACACAAGTATCCAATTTAATTAGAACATTATAAAGCAATTTATACCAATTAATTGTTAGCATCCTTCAAATAACACAAATATCCAAAAACAATCTAATTATTATATTGTTGTGTAAAGGCTAATTAACACCATTAAGTGTTAAATTTGTGTGGGAAATGTTCCATTCACGTGGGAAGTGTTCAATTTGTTCACTATTTAGTGTTTGTATTAGAAAAGTCCAGGAGAGAGAAAGAGAATGTGTAGAAATTGGGAATGTGTTGTTGTTATCGTCGCTGCTAGGCCGCTAGATGTTATTGTCGATGCTTGAATAAATGGGAGGTGTCCCGCTCTTAATTTGTTTTTCTAATCTAGACAGAGGTGTGGGGAGGTTGGGAACGGATGAGGAGGACCGGAATAGAAGCGGAGGATCGAAGATGTGGGGAACGAATAGCATGTGGTGTGAGTGGATCGGGTGCCGACTCTTTATTATTTGACGATTTCTTCTGGTGAATCATAGAGGGATGCATGGAGATCAGTGTTGTGCAATGAGGCACACCATCACGCGAGCAGATCTACCATTTTGCTCAGGAACGACTCCATAGATCCTACAACATCTGCCGACGAGCTCTCATGGGTCTAGTCTGGGAGGAGGTCGTCCGTATATACGCGGTTGTCTTGGTCAACATCTTTCCTCCACATATTCGAGAGGTAAATACAATAATTGATATATGACTTTATTTAATTCATGTAATTTGTAATTATATTGCTTATATAAACTGTCAAATAGATAGTTATCCGACTTATTGTCAAACTTGTATAAATTAAAGAAAACTTAGAACAATAGTCAAAATTTAGAATAACAGTCAAAAAAGAGACCAAAACCCGTCTCGGGCGTCGAAACTACACGCAACCATATACACAGTACCTCATAAATATTAGACACACATTACAACTTACGGAACTTAGAGAACAATAGTCGAAAAAGAGACCAAAACCCGCCTCAGGCGTCGAAACGATACGCAACCATAGACAAAACACTTTATAGATATTAGGCACACGTTACAACCTACGAGACTCAATTCCGATATCCGAAGTCCGAGTTATCAGCCCATTTGCCTAACTTATTAAAATTTAATACAATAGTAAAAAAAAGACCAAAATCCGCCTCGGGCGTCAAAACAACACGCAACAATAGACATAACACCTCATATATATTAGGCACACATTATAACTTACGGGATCCGATTCCGATATCTAGAGGTCGAGTTATCAGCCCGTTTGCCGAACTTGTTAAAACTTAGAACAATAGTTGAAAAATAAACCAAAACTCGCATCGGGCGTCGAAATGACACACAACCATAGAAATAACACCTCATCTATTAGGCACATGTTTCAACTTATGGAAATCAATTCTGATATCCGGAGGCCGAGTTATCAGCCTATTTACCTAACTTGTTAAAACTTAGAAAAATAGTCAAAAAAGAGACCAAAACCCGCCTCGGGCGTCGAAACAACACACAACCATAGACATAGCACTTCATAGACATTTGCCACACGTTACAACTTATATACATAACTCGATTCTCGATATCCATGGTAGAGTTATCATCCTGTCATTTACTAACTTGTTAAAACTTAGAATAATAGCCGAAAAACAGACCAAAATAAATAAATTAATCCTTCCAAAGGATTAAATTAAATGGTCAACATCCCAATTGTGGATTGTATTTTGTGATTATTCAATTGTAATTTTATATTTTAAAATAAATTTATACATACATCTTCTTTACTCTTTCTTTTCCGAAACGTAGTTCCTTGGGTCGATCCACCCCTCTTCACCCACTGCAAATTCTCCGACGCCAAATCCCTCTTCCTCCATCGCATCTCCGCGGCTGATCCCCACCACCACCTCCACCACTCTTTCCTCTATCCTCCACGCATCGTTTTGTCACCCACAAAAGCCCTCCTCGACACTGCTGTTAGCGCCTACGTCCAATCTGGCCGCCGCCCCGACCTCGCCGTCTTGATTTTCAAGAAAATGAAGCGCCTAAGGCTCCACCTCAATTTACTCACCTGTAATACTCTCCTTCTTTTATTGGTAACATACGCATCTCCCAATTCCATTGTATCTTGTAAATAAATTATTAATGATTCAATTAGGCTAGGTATAGCATTAATGATACAAAACGACCCAAGGATTCGCGGCAGAACGGAGCGCGAAGGATGGAAGAGAGAGTAGTGGAACTGGTGGTGAGGATCAGCGGAGATGTGATGGAGGAGGGATTTGGCGTCGGAGAATTTGCGGTGGATGTAAGACCCCAACTTTTTATGAATAAAGATTTAATTTTCTCTAAATATTATTTTGAATAATAACGTGTTAATATGTTATAATGCTATAGTTATGGGCGATATGTGCAAAATTTGTATAGTAAGCAAGTTGCCATAAAATGTTGGTTTGGTCGGGGAATATTCGTACGACGACGTAATCATTGGTGGACCCCATAACGGAATAACTAGTGGATATAGAAAGTGACAAAAATAACCTTTTCATAAAATAATGACAAGACTTTTACCGTTAAACTGTTGAAATATCCGATGATAAAAATACAATAATACGCGTTGTTCCACTGTGGTACGCGGTATTGTACGTACAGTAGCACACAGTATTTTGTTAGTTCCCAGTAGGTACACAATAAATCTAGAAGGGGGTTGAATAGATCCTTTTTAATTTTAAATGCTTTTCTCATTTATTTTGTATTGCTAATAAATTAGCATATGACAAACATAAGAATCTTTTCAAGCACAACGAAATAAGTAAAAGATCCCCTTCATTGATATATTCATAATCGTACATACATTGTTCTTAGAGTTAGTTAAGTTGTAAGCAGTTTATACATATATAGCAGTTATAGCAGTTAGGTATATAATGTAATTGTCATAAAGTAAATGCACAAGGGATTTTAAGTGGTTCATAGACTCAAGCTTCTAATCCACTCTTCTGCTTTCAACTAGCAAGATTTCCACTCAGGAAGGGCAGCACCCTGAATCACTAAGATTCCTTCAAGGCCAGCAGCCTTGGAACTTCTCTAGTTCCCTAGGAACTCTTCAAGTCCAGTAAGCTTGGAACTTCATTTAGTCCCTCCGAACAAGGACCCCTCAGGCCCTGGCTACTTGTTGTTGTTGTTATTGTTGGTGCCTTGCTGCTAAGATGTCTTTCAGCTTGAACATCTTCTGTACTTAGCAACTTGGCATGGTCCTCTTAGCATTCTGCTTCGAGTCTAGACCACATCTTCTCCGGTGGAGCTGATCTTCATTCTGTTCTGCTCATCTTCATCCATTGTCAGCTGTGCACCATCACCATTTGGGTCTGCTAGGTATTTGAGCTTTAGGTAGACTTCGTCTAGCACTTAGGATTCTCTGAACCCTTCTTGGCTGGTTAGCAGACATGGTTCTGCACTTGTTCTGGTTCAGCTTTTGGTTCATAGTGATTCGTAAAGTGGCTCTCTGGATCTTCTTTATGCTCTGCCAATTTTCTGAATGCTATCTTCTTGTCCTTCTCGTTTCTCAGCTTGGCTGCCATCTTCAGTGGCATTCTCATCTTTGTTGAGTGAAGCTTTAGTCTGTTCGAGTTTTTCTTCAAAGCTGCTCCACTTCCACCTTTGTAACCTCACTGTCACTAAGACTTAATCTGTTTAGTTTTGGTGGAACTCGTAGAGTCAACAATAACATTCCAACAACTCAACGATTCTGCAATTTCAGCAACATCAACAACTTTTGATCTTTGAAGCTCTGGCTGATATATAGTCCTTCCCAATCTTCCCGTTGGGATATAGTCGTTGAAAGCTATTTGAATTATTTTGCAGATCTCGAGTTATTTGGTGTAGACTGCAGATGTGACATGACATCCCCTTTATGACTTTCTGACACTGTAGTCTACTGTTTCACCTACCACGTCAGATATGTCACTTTGATGTCTAGGGCAGGTAGTCAACTTTATTTCATCTTTCTCATTTCTCGATTAGAGGTTGTCCTTTTGCATCGATGCTCTCAATAAGCTCTGTTCGAATATCAATCTTCATATTGAACCATTGTCAATGCTTCAATCTTCAGATGACTGAACTCTACGATTTTGATGCAGATGTTCTTGGACCTGATCGTAGTGTGCCTTGTTGAGTGTTGCTCATTGACTGGTTGAGACAACACTACGATCCTGAAGAGTGTTCATTGGATCTTCAATGTAGAACACCTCTTCCTTCTTTTGTGCAGCGTTTCAACACTTCTGTTTGCCTTGATAGATCTCAGGAACTGATAGTTTGACTTCTTGTTCTAACCTCTTCTGAATAGCAAGACACTTCAGATTTGTGGCATGTCCAACTCGCTTTCTCCTTGTGATCTCCCGTTCACTTATCATCAATGGACTGACTCAATGCTTAATCACTTTAGCCTTGTTCTTCATAAGTTGACCAATATCTTTGTGTACAATTTATTAGTTCCTTCTTTGTTTGGAAAACACTACGATCCTGGTTACTTCTAAGATCGTTGTCTTCTGTTTACTTGACAACTACTACACTTGCTGACTTTCCTTAGTCATTTACTTTTATTGAAGTCTTCTTCTGATCAACTTGTGGAAGACTTCATCCTGAATAACTTCACAACTCAATATGGATGCTGATTGGATTGGTGCTTAGATCTTTTGTTCGCTTGCATGCCATTCGTTGAGTGCTCTCTAGTTTCCTTCAGGTGAGATGTATCTTCGTAGCTCAAACCAGAGGCTTCATACTTTGGATATTCTAGGAGTGCTCATTTATTGAGAATCGTGTTTGCTCTACGATTCTGCCTCGGCTTTGTGAGCACATCTGTTGAAGCCTTAGTTCCGTACTCTACGATTCAGCTTTGGTGGTGCAGACACTACGACTCTAAGATCAGATGTCGACACTCTACGATCTCTGACCTTAAGCTTGTTGTCTTCATCTGATTTGGCTCGACTATGATCTTTGCTTCTGATGTGATTAGTAGACTCTACGATTCCGAGTGTGCTCTACGATTCTTGACTTGGCTTCGGCAGATACTCAGTCGGCTCGTAGACAGGTTGTCTCTACGATTCTAAACATAAATTTCTCAGCAGACTATGGCTCCGAGGAAGTTCTTCTCAACACACTACGATCCTTCCTCGTCTCTCCTAGCAGTCTACGAACTCTGAGATCTACTATTTTGCAGACTACGATTCTGCCTCAATAGTTCTCGAGTTTTTCTCGACTCTCCTGGCAGACTACGATTTCTGGTGCAGTGCTCGACGATCAGACAAGCCTATCTATTACATTATAGGATCAACCTAACAAGCTTGATCTTTCTATATTTATAGTCCTTGTATAACATTTCTTTTTAAAGTCTTTACAAAGTTCTCTTGCTTATTGTGACGCCCCCAAAATTAGGTATACATCACCCATCTTGGGTCGCCACTTACATGGTACAGAATTTAAATACAACTTAATACATAAACTGTGAGTTTAAATACAAATATCGTCTACTAGATATTATACAAACTCAAAAAAAGTTCTCATTACAATTATTATCACACTATTTCACGAATAGTGAGGACTACAAATGCTATCTTCAGGACCATCACTCGTTTCCCACTCTCGTCCCAAATTATATTCTCATTTCTCGAAGAAGAACGAAGAAAGAAAGGGTGAGCTCAACTAGCCCAATAAGAAATATTATGACTAAGATAATGCGTAATAAATTATCAATAGTCTTCAACAATGTTAAACGATAAAATACAATAGATAACCAGCTTTAATCTGCAATGGAATAAGCAATCCATTAAAAGAGTCAAGTAGAAAATAAAGTCTACTATCTTTTAAGTTTTAAAAGGTTTTTCATCATTGTTATAAATTTGAGACTCAACTTTAATAAATATTCCACATCATCGAATCACCCCCGCACTACTGACCAGGATATTCTTTAGTATCACGACCACAATTATTCATGCAATATGGGCCAAGAATATTTGTGTATTCATTAATGGTCATGATCATGCCAACAATCGTCCATCAATGCACTACTACTGACAATTGAGGATTTTTACCACATCATTTGTAACATTACGGTCCATGATTACAATCGAATAGTCTCTGGTCATAATCATACCAAGTCCATCTATGCACTACAGTGCCCACGTATGACTTTAAAAAAATATAAACATGAGGATGATGACAATGATATAAGAATTCAATAAAACAAGTTCAAGAATTATTTTATCCGGGAATTATTAACGTCCAAATTGTCAATATGATACTATTTTGTAGAGTAAAAATCAAGAATGATCGGAAGAATATTTCCATGAAAGATATCTTTGGATGAAACGCGAATATCAAGGATATTCTACTAATTTCATGGAGTATAGAAGTCAAAGTTTTAACCAACTAGGTGTAATAAAGAATGGAATAACAAAAGAAATCACCATGCATGCGATAGATCAAGACAGTGAGTTATTCCAACGAAATAATAAATAATCGGAACCAGTCCCACAGAAAAGCGCATGAGGCGTGATATTCCAATGTAATAATAAAGAATGAAACCAGTCCGGCGTAGAAAACGCATGCATGTGATGTTCCAATGTAATAATAATAAAGATTTTAACCAGTCCGGTGTAAAACACACGAGGCATGGATGTTCCAATGAATAATAATAAAGAGCGGAACCAGTCCGGTGTAAAACACACTGCACGAGATGTTCCAATGTATAATAATAAATCTGGAACCCGAGTCCAATGTAAAACACACGCATGTGGATGTTCCAATGAGAATAATAGAAGAATGTCACCAAGTATAGGTAAAACCGCAGATACAAAACCCTATTTCCAAAGCCCCATATCGAATGACTCCTATTGAACTTCGTGAGTTAAAGACCCAACTGCAGGAATTGTTAGACATCGGCTTTATTCGGCCCTAAGATTCTCCTTGGGGTGCTCCTGTTTATTCGTGAAGAAGAAAGATGGGAGTATCGACTTTGTATTGATTATCGAGAGTTGAATCATGTCACCATCAAAAATAGGTATCCATTGCCACGTATTGATGACCTGTTTGACCAATCAGAGGAGCCAAATTCTTTTCAAAGATTGATCTTACGTTCCGGATATCACCAATTGAAGATTAGAACCGCACGACATTCCAAAGACGGCTTTTCGGAACTCGATGACGGGCATTATGAATTCCTGGTCATGTCCTTTGGATTGACTAATGCTCCGCCGCTTCATGGATATGATGAACCGAGTATTCAAGGAATATTTAGATCACTTTGTGGTCGTCTTTATTGATGACATCCTTATTTATTCCAAAAGCCGTGAAGATCATGAAAGCAACACTTGAGGTCGACACTCCAAAAGCTTCGTGAATATAAGCTTTATGCCAAGTTGAAGAAATACGAGTTCGGCAAGAAGTAGTAGCATTCCTTGGGCACGTGGTATCAAGTCATGGAATATCTGTTGACCAAAGAAAGATTGAAGCTATTCAAAGTGGGAACAACCTAAATCGATGGATCGAAATCGTAGCTTTCTCGGTTTAAATTGGTTATTATAGGAGATTCGTGGAAGGATTTTCTCGAATCGCTACTCCATCGACTTCGGTGACTCGAGAGATACAAAGTTCGGTTGGAGCGAAGAATGTGAGAAGAGTTTTCAAGAACTCAAGAGGAGACTTATTTCAAAGACTGCTCGACAATACCATCCTGCTCGGAGGGATTTGTCATCTACAAAGGATGCTTCGAGCAAAGGTTGGGATGTGTTCTTATGCAACATGGAAAAGTTATAGCTTATGCCTCATGACAACTCAAAGAATATGAGAGGAATTATCCTACTCATGATCTAGAGTTAGCGGTGTTGTCTTCAGACTTAAAATTTGGAGGCATTACTTGTATGGGGAGAAAGTGGAGATCTTTACGGATCATAAAAGCCTCAAATATTTCTTCACTCAAAAGGAACTCAACATGCGACAACGACGTTGGCTTGAACTGCTCGTTGAAAGATTATGATCATACCATCCAATACCATCTTGGAAAAGCGAACGTGGTAGTGGACGCGTTGAGTGAAAATCATATGCAAGTCTGAGTGCGATATTGTCAACGCAGAAGGCCCATTTTGTGTGACTTGCAAAGGATGGAGATAGAGTTAAAGACTCGAGGACGCGTGTGATGATAAGCGAGTATACGAGTAGAACCGACTTTAATCGATAAAGTTAAAAGCCGCTCAAGCTACAGGACACTGGAGCGAGATGCGTATGAGGAAGAAAGTGCAAGAAGGTGCTATCTTAAAGCAAGAATCGATGAAGAAGGAATACTTTGAGTCAACTCCGGACTTTGTGTTCCTAACGACCACGATTTAAAGTATGATATCATGATGGAGCGCATGACACACCATTTGCAATCCATCTCGGGAGTACCAAAATGTATCATGATATTAAATAATACATTTTGGTGGAGCAATATGAAGAGAGAGATAATATTTGTTTATCTCAAGGTGTCTAACTTGTCAACGAGTTAAAGCGGAGCATCAAGTACCAAAAGGTCCATCAGAACCACTTGAAATTCCGAATGGAAGTGGGAGCACATTACCATGGATTTCAATTCTGGCCTTCCTAAGGTTTCTCAAGGCATTGATGCGATTTGGGTCATTGTTGATAGATTGACCAAGTCCGCTCATTTCTTACCGATCGAGAAATTTATATACTTGAACGCCTCGCTCAGTATGTATATAAACGAGATTGTAAGATCGCATGGTATCTGCAGATCCATAGTTTCGATCGAGACCCAAGATTCACTTCACGATTTTGGGTTAGTTTGCAAAAAGCTATGGGCACAGACTTACGATTTAGCTCGACATATCATCCTCAGACGGACGGACGGTGGGAGAGGACTATTCAAACTCTTGAAGATCTATTAAGACTCTGTGTCCTTGATTTCAAGGGAGTTGGGACAAGTTCTTACCATTGGTAGAGTTTTCCTACAACAACAGTTATCAAGCAAGTATTGACATGGCTCCATTCGAAGCGTTGTATGGAAGAAAGTGTCGTTCTCCAGTATGCTGGGATGAGGTGGGTGAAGCAACGTTGTTGGGACCGGAGTTGAGTACGTATGACTACGGAAAAAGATTCAAACGATCCGACAACGTATAAAAACCTCACAAAATCGACAAAAGAGTTATCTTTGATCTTCATCGAAAGGACGTGGAATTCGATATAGGAGATCATGTGTTGTTAAGAGTTGCTCCATGGAAAGGAGTTACAAGATTTGGAAAGAGAGGAAAACTTAATCCTCGATTCATCGGTCCATTTTAATCCTCGATCGAGTAGGAATCGTGGCCTATAGACTCGCTTTTACTTGCCAAATATGTCTCGTGTTCATAATATTTTTCACATATCTATGTTACGTAAATATGTGAAAGACCCGAACCATATTATTGAAAGTTAGAACCTGGACGAAATAAGCGGAAGATTTGGCGTATGAAGAGGTTCCTGTTCAAATTTTGGATAAGAAGGAACATATTCTACGCCCAAGGTTATACCTCAAGTCAAAGTTTTGTGGAGGAACCACGATGTTGAAGAAATGACTTGGGAGTTAGAATCAAATGAAATCAAGGTATCCTTACCTCTTGACATACCAGTGTCGTACCCTAATTTCGAGGGCTTAAATTTCATAAGAAGGGAGGTTGTAAGACCCCAGCTTTTTATAAATAAAGATGAATTTTCTATAAATATTATTTTTGAATATTATGGAATAAATTTGATATAATGTTATAGTTGTGGGTAATATTTATAAATTTTGCAAAGTATGCAAGTTGTTATAAAATATTCGTTTGGTGGGGAATATTCTTTTGTTAGGGAATATTCATGAAACGGCTCAATCATTGGTGGACCCCACAATGTAATTATTTTCTTTGATTGAGAAAACGACAAAATATTATATAAAAATAACTATGGAGGTGTTACTGTTAAAAACTGCTGAACTTACCCTATGGTAAAAGTACGATGTCTGGTAGTTAGTTGCGTAGAAGACACTATTGATTATTGATGCTTACGTGAGAAGTCACTCACCATGCTCAATTATTGCTACAAGATCATTGATCATCATATCTCTTATATTATTGATTCAATTATTGTCACAAAGATCATCATCAGATAATATGTTATAGTATTAAATCAATAATTGAGACGACAAGTTATAAATGATTAATAATTGTTGAAAGATTAAATATGTGTTGATGAAAAAAAAAATGATTTGTGGTAAGTTTGATTATTTTATGGGGGCTCATATATGTCATCATCTAAGAGTCTCTTCAATCGATAGTAATTACCCTTGTGAATAGTATTTACCTTCGTCGATAAGAATTACCCTTGTGAATAGTATTTACCTTCAATCAATAGTAATTACCTTCGTCGATAGTAATTACCCTTGTGAATAGTATTTACCTTCGTCAATAGTATTTACCTTCGTTAATAGTAATTACCTTTACCAGACGTCAACCACTTGTCGTTTCATATTACGAGGGTCGAACCACTTGTCGTTTCACATTACAAAAGCGCCGAACCACTTGTCGCTTCAAATTACAAAGCGCCAAACCAAATCGTTAAGCCACTTGCTTTTCACACTAAGCGGTGCTAAGCTAGAAATCTTCTATAAATAGAGGCTGAGGGCTTCATTATTTTCACGAATTCATTCAAGCTATAGAGAAAAAGTATAGAGAGAGAATAAGAGAGAGAGAAGAAGAGTATTTTGTTACTACACCGCCTGCAAAGATTCAATCTCCTACCAAATGTAAGGGTGTTATTCTTTCTTATTCATGAAGAGAAGCTGTTGTTATTCCATTGCTTATTATTCTGCTTGGAATAACTTTGTATACGCTTGTTTACCCTATACTTGGTGACATTCTTCCATTATTCTGCTTGGAACATCCTGCTCACATGCGTTTCTGCCGGGACTGACCGTTCCGCTCTTTATTATTATTCTGTTGGAACATCCTGTGCATGTGTTTTACACCCGGACTGGTTCCGCTCTTTATTATTATCATTGGAACATCCTGCATGTGTTTTACACCGGACTGTTCCGTCTTTATTATTCTCATTGGAATATCCTATCATGTGTTTTACACGGATCCGGTTCCATCTTTATTATTCTGTTGGAACATCCTCGCTTGTGAATTTCACCGACCTCGTTTAGTTATTTATTATTCTCGCTGGAATAACTCCGTCTGCATGTGCGATCTATCGCATGCATGGTGATTTCTTTTGTTATTCCATTCTTTATTATACCTAGTTGGTTAAAACTTTGACTTCTATACTCCATGAAATTAGTGGAATATCCTTGATATTTGCGTTTCATCCAAAGATCTTTTCATGAAAATATTCTTCCGATCATTCTTGAATTTTACTCTACAAAACAAATGTCATATTGATAATTTGGACGTTAATAATTCCTGGATAAAATAATTCTTGAACTTGTTTTATCAAATTCTTATATCATTGTCATCATCCTCATGTTTATATTTTTTAAAGTCATCTCGTGGCACAGAGTGCATAGATGGACTTGGTATGATTATGACCGAGAGACTATTCTGATGTAATCATGACCGTAATGTTACAAATGATGTGGTAAAATCCTCGATAATAGTAGTGCATTGATGGATGCTTGTTAGCATGATCATGACCATTAATGAATACACAAATATTATTGGCCCATAGTGCATGAATAATTGTGGTTGTGATACTAAAGAATATCCTTGGCCGTAGTGCAGGGGTGATTCGATGATGTGGAATATTTATTAAAATGAGTCTCAAATTATAATGATGATGAAAAACCTTTAAAACCTAAAAGATAGTAGACTTTATTTTCTACTTGACTCTTTTAATGGATCGAGATATTCACCTGCAGCTTAAACCGGTTGTCTATTGTATTTTATCGGTTTAACATTGTTGAAGACTATTGATAATTTATTCTCGCATTATCTTAGTCATAATATTTCTTCTTGGGCTAGTTGAGCTCACCCTTTCTTTCACCTTTATTCTCTTCAGAAATGAGAATATAAATTTGGGACGAGTCGGGGAAACGAGTGATGGTCCCAAGATAAGATTAGTAGTCCTCACTATTCCGAGAAATAGTGTGATAATAATTGTAATGAGGACTCCTTTTTGAGTTTGTATAATATCTAGTGATTTATATTTGTATTTAAACTCACGCTTTATGTCAGATATTATACCTACAGCGATTATGTTAATAAGTTGTATTTAAATTACATACCATGTAAGTGGCGACCCAAGATGGGTGATGTATACCTAATTTTGGGGGCGCCACAATGGTATCGAGCTTAGGATATGATCCTTGCTAAGATTTGAGAATAGTACTAGGAGGGAGAGACGGGAATACCTTCGCTTTAGTATGACCTACCTAAGTTTATGTGCTATTTTATTGGTTGGTCAAGATAGGGATAATTTGTTACACGTCAATTAACCTTTTGTTTTGAGGCGATGTCTGAAAATGACATCCGAGAATGTTGAGAATAAGAATGGAGCGCAGCGATCGTTGATTCACCACATATCCATAATCGTGATAATGTGCATCGTGAGAAGGCGACAATCCTCATGCGCAAACAACAACACCGACCAAATGATGAATGATCAAATGTTCGAGGCTTTATCGCATTTATGCAACAAAGAAAGCAGAGCGACTCCTCGCCCAAAACGTAGGTGGAAACACGGAAAACTCTCGGGCGGTCACCGCTAAACAATTCAAGGAGCTGACCACCGGAGTTTAAGGAGAGCCAAAACCACTTCGGCGGAAGCATGGATAAAGCAGATTACCAAAATATTTGATGTCTTGGGATGCTCCGAGAGCAAAGTTTCCCTCGCCGCTTTTATACGTCATATGAGAGAGGCGATTCATCGGTGGAAATCGGTAAACGTACTCAACTTCATTGTCTTGAAGATATCTTGGGAGAAGTTCCAGAGTCGTTTCAACGACAAATACTTTCCCCGAAAGTATTCGCCACATGAAGGAGGTGGAGTTTATCAAGTTGGAACAAAACAATATGGCCGTGTCGCAATACGGGGCAAAATTTGCGGAGTTATCACGGTTTCGCGTCCACTGGTGTGGATAATGAAGAGAAATGGCGCGAATGTTTTTAAGAGGTTTGAAGTCGGAGATACGTCAACATCTTATTTCTCATAAACCGTGTTTGTATTCGAGATGTTGTAAATAGGGGGCTCGATTAGTGGAACGCGATAATGAGTCAACGCAACTAAAAGAGAAAGAACCGCAAAAATTATAATACCAAATGCGAGAGTAGTCATCGGGCGGTGACAACAAGCGTGGAGGGAATCAACAGGGCGGATATGGTAACCACTTCGGTGGTAATCGTGGCCAAAACAATAAGAATGGACATTTCAAGAAACGGAGATTCAACAATGGTGGAAAGACGCCAAAGACCAAAGACCCATTGTTAAGGAAGGAGAAAGACCACCTATCATATGCTTAAATGCGGAGGAGAGGACATCATCCAAATCAAATGCGTCATGCCATCCAAAGCATGTTATAATTATGGAAGAGAAGGTCACTTAGCTCGATTTTGTTGCCATCAAGACAAATTCAGCTAGGATGGAGGCACCAAAGGCCATCCCGAAAATTCAAAACCCAGAAGTAAGTCTGAGGAGGCGTTTGTTATGACCTCCCCAAAGAGCAAGGAATCCGAATGAGGTCATTACGGGTAAGCTTATCATAAACTCTAATGAAGTCTATACTTTATTTGATACCGGGGTTCTACCCATTCTTTATCTCTCTACTTGCGCCATCGATTAAATTTGACTCGGAGAAATTAGACTTTGACTTATCTGTGGAAACTCCAGTTGGGAGAAACCTTCATTACATCCAATCGCTTATAAGTCTTGTTTGGTTCAAATCGGTACCTCACATTACACTGGTCGATCTTATTTCATTAAAAATACTTGCATTTGACGTGATTCTAGGGATTGATTGGTTAACTACTTATCATGCAAAAATTGATTGTTTTCGTAAGGTTGTTAGCTTTCATATTCCTAATCAACCTATTATGCGAATTCAAACGACCAAACCATTAAAATCAATCACGCTTATCTCAAGCCATAAAGCTATTCGCTTATTGAAAAACGGATGTCAAGCTTTCTTAGCTCATATCACGATTTAAACAAAAATACGCCGCTTTTAAACGATATTCCTATTGTTAATAAATTTCCCGACGTATTCCCAGAAGAACTTCCCGCCTACCCCGGAAATATGAAATTGAATTTTGTATCGACCTTGAACCCCATTACAAAACCTATTTCCAAAGCCCCATATCGAATGGCTCTATTGAACTTGAGGAGTTAAAGACCTAATCGCGGGAATTGTTAGACATCGGCTTTATTCGTCTAGTACTTCTCCTTGGGGTGCTCTGCTTACATTCGTGAAGAAGAAAGATGGGAGTATGCGACTTTGTATTGATTATCGGGAGTTGAATCATGTCACCATCAAAAATAGGTAACCATTGCCACGTATTGATGACTGTTTGACCAAATAGTAAGGAGCCAAATTCTTTTCAAAGATTGATCTTCGCTTTGGATATCACCAATTGAAGATTAAATCACGACATTCCAAAGACGGCTTTCGAACTCCTAAGACGGGCATTATGAATTCCTAGTCATGTCCTTTGGATTGACTAATGCTCCTACCGCCTTCATGGATATGATGAACCGAGTATTCAAGGAATATTTAGATCACTTTGTGGTCGCCTTTATTGATGACATCCTTATTTATTCCAAAAGCCGTGAAGATCATGAGCAACACTTGAGGTCGACACTCCAAAAGCTTCGTGAATATAAGCTTTATGCCAAGTTGAAGAAATGCGAGTTCGGGTCAAGAAGTAGCATTCCTTGGGCACGTGGTATCAAGTCATGGAATATCTGTTGACCCAAAGAAAGATCAAGCTATTCAAAGTTGGGAACAACCTAAATCGATGATCAAGAATCGTAGCTTTCTCGGTTTAAATGGGTTATTATAGAGATTCGTGGAAGGATTTTCTCGAATCGCTACTCCATCGACTCAAATTGACTCGTAAAGATACAAAGTTCGGTTGGAGCGAAGAATGTGAGAAGAGTTTTCAAGAACTCAAGAGGAGACTTATTTCAAAGACTGCTACGACAATACCATCCGGCTCGGAGGATTTGTCATCTACATGATGCTTCTAGCAAAGGGTTGGGATGTGTTCTTATGCAACATGGAAAAGTTATAGCCTTATGCCTCGCGACAACTCAAAGAATATGAGAGGAATTATCCTACTCATGATCTAGAGTTGGCAAAATTTTATCTTCTGACTTAAAATTTGGAGGCATTACTTGTATGGGGAGAAAGTGGAGATCTTTACTGGATCATAAAAGCCTCAAATATTTCTTCACTCAAAAGGAACTCAACATGCGACAACGACGTTGGCTTGAACTATTGAAAGATTATGATCATACCATCCAATACCATCCTGGAAAAGCGAACGTGGTAGCTGACGCTTGAGTAGAAAATCATATGCAAGTCGAAAGTGCGATATTGTCAACGCAAAGGCCCATTTTGTGTGACTTGCAAAGGATGGAGATAGAGTTAAAAGACTCGAGGACGCGTGTGATGATAGCGGTATACGAGTAGAACCGACTTTAATCGATAAAGTTAAAGCTTCTCAAGCTACGCACAGGAACCGTCGTGCGTATGAGGAAGAAAGTGCAAGAAGGTGCTATTATCTTGGGAAGCAAGAATCGATGAAGAAGGAATACTTGAGTCAACTCCACTTTGTGTTCTAACGACCTCGATTTAAAGTATAATATCATGATGGAGGCGCATGACACACCATTTGCAATCCATCTGGGGAGTACCAAAATGTATCGTGATATTCGGCCATACATTTGGTGGGAGCAATATGAAGAGAGATAGATATTGTTTATCTCAAGGTGTCTAACTTGTCAACGAGTTAAAGCGGAGCATCAAGTACCAAAAGGTCCATTGCAACCACTTGAAATTCCGTAATGGAAGTGGGAGCACATTACCATGGATTTCATTCTGAGTCTTCCTAAGGTTTCTCAAGGCATTGATGCGATTTGGGTCATTGTTGATAGATTGACTAAGTCTGCTCATTTCTTACCGATACGAGAAATTTATATACTTGAACGTCTTGCTCAGTATGTATATAAACGAGATTGTAAGATCGCATGGTATCCAGATCCATAGTTTCCGATCGAGACCCAAGATTCACTTCACGATTTTGGGTTAGTTTGCAAAAAGCTATGGGCACAGACTTACGATTTAGCTCTTCGATATCATCCTCGATTTGACGGACAAATGGAGAGGACTATTCAAACTCTTGAAGATCTATTAAGACTCAGTGTCCTTGATTTCATGGGGAGTTGGGACAAGTTCTTACCATTGGTAGAGTTTTCCTACAACAACAAGCTTATCGTTAGTATCGGCATGGCTCCATTCAAGGCGTTGTATGGAAGAAAGTGTCGCTTCCAAAGATCTTTGGGATGAGGTGGGTGAAGCAACGTTGTTGGGACCGGAGTTGAATGTACGTATGACTACGGAAAAGATTCAAACGATCCGATAACGTATAAAAACCTCACAAAATCGACAAAAGAGTTATGCCGATCTTCATCGAAAGGACGTGGAATTCGATATAGAGATCGTGTGTTGTTAAGAGTTGCTCCATGGAAAGGAGTTACAAGATTTGGAAAGAGAGGAAAACTTAATCCTCGATTCATCGGTCCATTTTAATCCTCGATCGAGTAGGAACTGTGGCCTATAGACTCGCTTTCTGCGCCAAATATGTCTCGTGTTCATAATGTTTTTCACATATCTATGTTACGTAAATATGTGAAAGACCCGAACCATATTATTGAGTTAGAACCGGATTTAAATAGCGGAAGATTTGGCGTATGAAGAGGTTCCCTGCTCAAATTTTGGATAAGAAGGAACATATTCTACGCTCCAAGGTTATACCTCAAGTCAAAGTTTTGTGGAGGAACCACGATGTTGAGAAATGACTTGGGAGTTAGAATCAAATGAAATCAAGGTATCCTTACTTCTTGACATACCGTATCGTACCCTAATTTCGAGGGCGAAATTTCATAAGAAGGGAGGTTGTAAGACCCCAGCTTTTATAAATAAAGATGAATTTTTCTATAAATATTATTTTGAATATTATGGAATAAATTTGATATAATGTTATAGTTGTGGGTAATATTTATAAATTTTGCAAAGTATGCAAGTTGTTATAAAATATTACGTTTGGTGGGGGAATATTCTTTTTGTTAGGAATATTCGTACAATGGCTCAATCATCGGTGGACCCCATAATGTAATTATTGTTTGATTGAGAAAACGACAAAAATATTTTATAAAAATAACTACGGAGGTGTTACCGTTAAAAGCTGTTGAACTATCCTAAGTGGTAAAAATACGAGAATACGCCAGCGTGATTGCGTAGTAGCACACGGTATTGATTATTGATGCTTTACGTGAGAAGTCACTCACCTATGCTCAATTATTACTACAAAGAATCATGCGATCATATCTCTTATATTATTGATTCAATTATTGTCACAAAGATCATCCTCAGATAATATGTTATAGTATTAAATCAATAATTGAGACGACAAGTTATAAATGATTAATAATTGTTGAAAGATTAAATATGTGTTGATGAAAAAAATGATTTGTGGTAAGTTTGATTATTTTATGGGGGCTCATATGTCATCATCTAAGAGTCTCTTCGTCACATAGTAATTACCACTTGTGAATAGTATTTACCTTCGCCAATAGTAATTACCCTTGTGAATAGTATTTACCTTCGTCGATAGTAATTACCTTCGTCAATAGTAATTACCCTTGTGAATAGTATTTACCTTCGCCGATAGTATTTACCTTCGTTAATAGTAATTACCTTTACCAGACGTCGAACCACTTGTCGCTTTCACATTACAGATCCGAACCACTTGTCGCTTCACATTACAGCATCGAACCACTTGTCGTTTCACATTACAAAGGCGTCAAACCAACAATCGCTTCCACTTGCCTTTTCACACTAACTTTTCAAGGTGCTAAGCTAGAAATCTTCTATAAATAGAGGCCTAGGGCTTCATTATTTTCACTTAATTCATTCAAGCTATAGAGAGAAAAAGTATAGAGAGAATAAGAGAGAAAGAAGAAGAGTATTTTGTTACTACACTCGCCAAGCAGATTCAATCTCCTACCAAATGTAAGGGGTGTTATTCTTTCTTATTCATGAAGAGAATCTTGTTATTCCATTGCTTATTATTCTTGGAATAACTCAGATACGCTGCTTTATTCTATACTTGGTGACATTCTTCCATTATTCTGCTGGAACATCCTGCTGCATGCGTTTTTACGCCGACCGGTTCCGCTTTTTATTATTATTCATTGGAACATCTTGTCTGCATGTGTTTTACACCGGACCGGTTCCGCCTTTATTATTCTGCTGGAACATCCTTGCTGCATGTGTTTTACACCGACACGGTCCCAGTAGTCACGAGGGTGATTCGATGATGTGGAATATTTATTAAGTGAGTCTCAAATTTATAATGATGAAAAACCTTTTAAAACCTAAAAGATAGTAGACTTTTATTTTCTACTTGACTCTTTTAATGGATTGCATATTCACGCAGCTTAAACCGTTTGTCTATTGTATTTTATCGCTTTAACATTGTTGAAGACTATTGATAATTTATTCTCGCATTATCTTAGTCATAATATTTCTTCTGGCTAGTTGAGCTCACCCTTTCTTTCACCGTTTCTTCGGGAAATGAGAATATAAATTTGGGAGCCTCGGGAAACGAGTGATGGTCCTGAAGATAGCATTAGTAGTCCTCACTATTCGCAGCGAAATAGTGTGATAATAATTGTAATGAGGACTCCTTTTTGAGTTTGTATAATATCTAGTAGACGATATTTGTATTTAAACTCACAGCTTATATCGTATTGCATACCTACAGCTTATGTTAGTAAGTTGTATTTAAATTCTGTACCATGTAAGTGGCGACCCAAGATGGGTGATGTATACCTAATTTTGCGGGCGTCACATTTATTCTTTATTAATCTGTGGTAATAACCTATCTACGCAAATTACCGCATGCATGGTGAATAACCCTTCGTATTCATTCTTTATTAATATATGGGAATAACCTGTACTCTATGCGGATTACCGCATACATGACGAATAACCCTTCATATTCATTCTTTATTAAGTTATGGAAATGATCTGTCTGTGCAGATTATCGCATGACATGTGAAAATTCATTTGCAGTTTCGTATATTATTTCATTTCATATTCCAAAATCTAAACTTACTATATTAAGTATTGCTTCTATAATTCTTGAAATGATTAGAAATTCCTTGAGGTTTGCGTTTCATCTAATATCATTTCATTAAAATATTGGTCTGAACTTTCTTATTAAATTTTAATATATTCACTCGGGATACTATTCACGGGGTACGATTCACTCGGGGTACTATTTATTCACAGTACTATTCATGATAAAATTGATTTTTTTTCTGTCCAAATTATTTTGATACATGAATATCTTTCTTGAATTTTATTCCACAATTGGTGATCATGTTGACAATTTTGACATTCTTGAACCCTAGATAAATAAAAGTATAAATCTTTAATATATATCTTTGATCTCACTTGATTGATTCTTTATATCATTGTCGTCCTCCTCATGCTTATATTGTGCTGAAAGTCATCTTTGGCCCGTAGTGCAAAGATGGACTGTTGATTGATATGATTATGACTAGGAATTATGTATTGGTATAATCATGACTTTTAATGTTACAGATAAAGGTTTGTGATGAAATGTAAGACCTCAACTTTTTATAAATAAAG
This sequence comes from Panax quinquefolius, assembly GCA_020205615.1. Taxonomy (NCBI): domain Eukaryota; kingdom Viridiplantae; phylum Streptophyta; class Magnoliopsida; order Apiales; family Araliaceae; genus Panax; species Panax quinquefolius. Next base: position 97,273,022 of record CM035170.1, on the reverse strand, counting down.
ATTTAATTTCTCTAATTATTATTTTGAAATAGTAAGGGGTTGATTTGATTAATGTGGTTAGTTATGGGTAAAATGCGCAAATATTTTAAATAAACAAGTGGTTATAAAATATTTATTGTTGTCGGGAATATTCGTTTGGTCGTGGAATATTCGTACGGACGACATTGCTAAAATTTCGTGGGGCCCCATAACGGAAAAGCGATTGGATGAAGAAAATGACAAGTATAAGTTGTTTATAAATAACTTGGCGTAGTTATTCTGAATTAACACCGTTGGAACACCCGTGGTTAAAACACGAATACGCGTTGTTGTATAGTAGAAATATCACGATATTGCACCAATTATTGATTCTTACGTAAGAAGGCACTACTCAATAATTATTCACGAGTAATTATTGTTTAATATTTTATTTTATCGACTCAATAATTCATTGCGTTGATATTTTATATTATCATTGTTTCAATAATTGTCACTACACAAGATTTTCCATTATCGAAGCAATAATTCATATTATCCTAATAATATTATTAGAAAACATTATTGGCAATGTCTAGAAAGTTCTCGTCAAGGAGAGGTTTGGTCACCTAATTGCATGGCAAAGATGGGAGAAATTCTTATTGAAAGCCATCTCTTTCCTGAACTACCGTTGCCGCCATCTTGTGATTCCAGTAATATTATTTATGAATAATTAATTATTGATTTATATGATGAGAAAAATATTGATTTTATGTGGATATAGATGGAGAAAATTTTTAAAGTGACAATTGTTAAAAATTGATATTTTATCTTTTCGATAAAATAATATTTTATTATATTATTATAATAGAATAATGATGATATTTTACAATGAATGTGGGATATATGAGTATATGAGGAGGAAAAATATTTTTGTTTCATTAATTGATTAACACATGTTTTGTGTGTTTCATTGACCCCATTTCTTGATCGAAATTTGATTATAAATTTTGTAAAATCGTCTGGTATGTGGATTTCTTCGATTTACGCTTGGAATTTGGAAAAACTTTCTTCTGTAAAGTTGTAGAGAATTGAATTTTCTATAACAAATCGCGAGATTCAAATTTTTTTATAAAAGAGATATTTATTATGAATTATTGAAGTTCCGAAGTTCCGAAATAATTGATTTTTGGAAGTTTTAATTATTTTTATTAAGAAAAACGTTTTTATTGTTTTGGTTAGCCCCCCATGTGTTGTAAACATGCTGATTTCAGGAGTCTTAGTGGGCGTAGGAAATTTTTTATAATATATTATTATTATATTAAATTTTCTGCTTTGGTGTTCTAAGTAATTTCCTATAAATAGGGTGCTTAGGTTAGAATTGAAAATCACACCAGAAACTGAAATCTTCTCTCTCTTTCTCTCTTTATATATCGAGCGTATTTTTGTGAGTATTTTAGTACTTTGAGTATTGCTATACGGTGCAAGTTCTTTTAGTACTATATCTAGTATTCCAGTCAGAAGTACTGTCTTTTTGAGGTAAGGGATGTTATTTTCTTCGTAAATGATATTATTTCTTCAATATCATTATGCCAAAATATTGGTCTGAATTTTTATCAAATTTGGAACTTTTCATGTCGGAATTACTATTCATGAGTTACTATTCACGAGTTACTATTCACGAGTACTATTCACGAAGCATAATGATATTTTTTGTGAAATTTCTATCTTTTAGTGTCGGAGTTACTATTCACGATATATATTAATTATTCACGTATATTTACACTTATTCACGAAAAATTAAATTTTCTTTTCTGTGTCCAAGATTGTCTGTTATGATTCATATCTTTGATTGGATCTATATTTTGGTCTTCATTCTTGAATTTTACTCCACTTTGGTTATTTATGAAGTATTTTCGAACTTGGGTTATTTAAAGTATGAATCCTTAATACTTGTTCTTTTGTTTCACTGGATTCGTTTTTTTTATAATATTTTCATCATCCTCACTCTAAAATGATGATATAACTGAATATCTTTGGCCCGTAGTGCAAAGATGAATGATTTTATGATGAATATCTTTGGCCCGTAGTGCAAAGATAAACAGGTGTTTAGATGAACATAACCAACTGGTGAATATATTTGGCCTGTAGTGCAAAGATAAATATTTAATTTATGATGTATATTGATTGATGTTACAGGGATAAAATATCGATGATGGACTTTTAAATTCATAGATGATAGTAGATTTCATTCTCTACTTAACTCTTCTAATGAATTGTTGTTTCATTCTTTGTTGATCTAAAACTTGTTGTCTATTGTATTCTATCAGATTTTTCCCTATTGAAGACTAAGGATAATTTTTTGTACATTATCTTAGTCATAATATTCTTTACTGGGCTAGTTGAGCTCACCATTTTTCTTTTTGTTCCATTTTTCTTCTCGAGAGACGAGAATATAATGAACTAGTCGGGGTGTGGAGTAATGGTTCAAGACAATTGTTTTAGTAGTCCTCACTATTTTGTAAAATAAAGTATCAATAATTTTAATGAGGACTCTTTTGAGTTTGTATACTCTATTGTGACAAGATTTGTATTTAAACTCACGCTTTATGTGTTATCGTATTTTGCACGACAATTGTATTAATGAAGTTGTAGTTATTTCTGTACTATATTTTTCGTGACTCAGAATGGGTTGGTTGGATTGGACCTATTTTGGGGGCGTCACATGAAAGTCCTCTTTGGCCCGTAATGTATAGATGGACATGTGTTTGGCATGATCATGACCACTGGTGATGCAAACGATTATCTTTGACCCTTAGTGCATAGAAAATTTGTTGATTGGAAATAATTATTTATTGGTGTTACATGGATAAAATATTAATGATGAACTTTTAAATCATAAAAGATAGTAGACATCATACTCTACTTGACTCTTCTAATGAATTGTTATATCCGCTACACTTGTTGATCTAAAACTTGTTATCTATTATATTCTATCAGATTTTTTCCTGTTGAGGACTAAGTATAATTTGTTCTACATTATTTTAGTCACAATATTCTTTACAGGGCTAGTTGAGCTCACATTTTTCTTTCATTGTTATTTTCAGGAAATGAGAATATAGCTGAGACTAGTCGAAGAATGGAGTGATGGTCCAAAATGGTTACTATAGTAGTCCTCACTACTCTATAAAATAGTGCGACAATAATTGTAATGAGAACTTTATTTGAGTTTGGATATTGTCTACGAGACAATATTTGTATTGAAACTCACAGCTTATGTTTTGTCATATTTTATACGACAATTAATTGATATATATAGAAAGTTTGTATTTGAATTCTATATCATGTATTTGACAACTCAGAATAAGCTGTATAAATTTATTTTGGAGGCGTCACAGTAGATGAAGAGGGGTGTGAGGAGGGTGAGGAGGTAGGAGAAGAGGGCAAATAATAATAATAAAAAAACTTAAAACGACCCAAAGACCTACGTTTAGGAATGGAGGGAGTAAAGAAAATATATGTATAGATTTATCCTATATTTTATGTAACAAACTACACGGCTATAATAAAAAAATGACTATTTTTTTGTTACCAGACACACAAAAAATATTTTAAAAAATCAACAGCATAAATGAAATTTAAAATTTATTAGAGGTTTTTACAATGACATTATATGTTAACATTATTTTTAATATCTGTTCAAAAAATAAACATTATATTTAAATACTATATATTTTACGAAATATAAAAAATTTATACATTGTATATAAAAATGGAGTCTTTAATGATGACTCGGTACATAGTGACTCATGACCAATCAAAATAAGTGGATAAAATTATAAAAATATTGAATAAGATAAAATCTTTTATTATCTTGTTATATATATAAGATTGTGATAAGTTAAGTCAAGTGATAAACTTCTCTTCTTACCATACAGGATATTTAGAAGATTAAAATTAAGTTTCTCCTAGAATTGAAATACATATCTAAATAAAATGTACTATATTTTAATAGTTTACTTTCTCAAAATAAACAAATAATTAGATATACATCTTTTTTTTTAATTTATTAGTGCAAAACAAAGAAAAAAGCATATAACAACTACATATAAAATTAAATTATCTTGCTCATTGAAATAAAAGATTTGATGATTATCAAATATTAAAAGCCGATGTTGATTTTATAATGTAAAAAGGAGTATTATGCGAAGTTTGGTCGGATTAAAAAGTTTAAATATATTTAAAAAAATATTTCAATTTAACATAAAATAATTAAATATTTATATTTATTAGTTGCAACATCACACATTCCCCAGTATAAATAATAGCAGTATAACTTGGTTTTGGTACTAGTAACATGTACAATACTCCATTCGTCTCTTTTAAATGTGAGGATTATTTTTGTCTTTTAATATTTATTATTTGAGAATTTTAATTAAATAATTAATTAATTATTTAGTTTTTAATATTATTCTAAGTATTAAATAAAATTTTGATTATCTTACTATTTTATGCCTAATAAATAATATTCTCTTTTTTCAATAAGAATTGATATTATATTTAATGTATACAATTATTTTTTTCTCTAAAACAACGTATATTAAAGGAACATATGGATGGAGTATATTATTTGTGTACATATTATGATTAGCTGATTTTTTTTAAATTTGATATATTAATTATTTGAAGAGATTTTGATTGTAAATATTTTTATTAGATAAATATTTTCTTAATTTTCCTAATTAATAATCAAATCATATAGTTGGTGATTTTATTATTTTTTTAAACCTCATATCTTAATAATTATAATAATTAATAAACTCATATTAAATAATTAATAAAAATATGAATGAAAAGACGAATTAATTATTTAAAACATAGATTTATAAATTTAGTTAATTATTAAGAAACATAGAATTGCAGTATTCAGCACGCGATTGAGATGACTGTAGAAGAAAACAAAACAAGGAATTGGTATGGAAATTAGGGGAGGAGGAGGCGCGTCTAAATTAGGTTGAAGGCGGCCTGGCAGGCCGGCCAGCTTGCTAGCACATACTAGTAATAAAAGTCACACCCGCTTCTTTCAACACTTCCCGCGTGCCACGTAATCCCCCGACCCGACACCACACTTAATTAATCATTCCCTTCTTTCAACACGTGGCTTGGGCGGCGCCTCTTTCCCTTTGACCCTTTCTCTCTCCTAACAATCCCCTATAAAACCTCCCATCCCCTCACTTCCACGCACAACAATTATACATGCATATCCACCATTAGATTTATACATATATCTGTATCTGTTTTACTGATATGGCTATGAAGGAAAAGTCTAAAGTGGTTAAGACCGGTAACGGCAAGCCCACCGGCGTTAACGAGGTACATTTCAGGGGAGTCAGAAAGAGGCCGTGGGGCCGCTATGCGGCCGAAATCCGAGATCCTAGTAAGAAGAGCCGGGTCTGGTTAGGCACCTTCGATACTGCCGAGGAGGCGGCGCGTGCCTATGATGCCGCCGCCATAGAGTTTCGCGGCCACAAGGCCAAGACCAACTTCCCTCTGCCATCCGACCACGTTGCTCCCGTCTCCAACGACCCTCATAGCCCCAGCCATAGCAGCACCGTGGAGTCGTCCAATCGCGGGGACATGGTACCTCACGCGCCACTAAAGCTAGAACTCACGCGCCGCATCGGAGGCAGTCCTATAGGCGGATTTGTTGGCGGATATGCTCCTCCGGTTTATCACCAGCAGCCGGCAGTGGCGATGATGCCTAACCCGCAGGCGGGTCCGTTGATGTTCTATGAGGTTCTTATCCGATCGGGTATGGTAGGAGGGATGCAAGCGTACCCGGTTGGATTGGTTCGGGCAGGGTTGAACGGTGGGGTACAGAGTGATTCGGACTCATCCTCAGTTGTGGATTGGATCCAACAACATGACATAACAAATAGTTGTCGAACTGAGAAATTTTTGAATCTTGATCTTAATTTAGCTCCTCCCATGGAGTATTAAAGAAGAAATAGAGAAAGATAGAGAAAGAGTGGGACCCTAATGGTTAATGCGTAAATATGTGAAGAACTGAACTGGAGGAGTTCTGTTTTTTTGCAACCGAGTGAGAAATCTAGTATAATTTCTCTTGGTTGTTTTTAATTGTAGTAACAATTTAGCTGACTCCTGGTAATTTTTATTTTTCCATTTAATTTAATTTAATGAAGCAGCCGTATCATTCAATCATTGTCATATTGTTTTTTGCTCTTCTTTTTAATGTTGTACGTAGTTGTGATAAATAATTGAATAATCCTAAAATGTTTTAGCCAGTAGTAATTATTAATAATTTTTACACTAAAAAAGTAAAAAATAAAATTCTATTAAACGATTTTTATTATTTTGTCAACATAATTTATCATATTTTATGCTTAGCTTTACAATATGTTTTTAAAATAGATTTCTGTTTTGTAAAAATTGTTTTAAAATTCTGTTTGGAACAGAATATTTTGTAAAATTTGTTTTAAAAAATTCTATTTTATAAAACTGTTTTTGAAATTTTAAAATTCTAAAATAGAATTTACCCAAAATTTTATTATTATTTTTGAATTGTAGAAGAATTATTTTAAAATTCTTATATTTAAAATATAAATTATCAATCTTACTCCCTATGTAATAAACAGTCAAGCCTTGGCCAGTGCTAATCAGTCATTTTTGAATCAATTAATTTAGAAAAAGTGCCAAGCGTTGTAATATAATAATAAGTTTGGGGGTTGTCTTTTAAATAATCTTTTTTAAGTTTAAGTCTTGATGAATAAATAGGAAGTAAGATTTGGGGTGCATTTTGTCTTTTAATCTTGAAAATTATATATGCATGTAATAAATCAACATTTTAATTTCAAATTGTTAACCTTTTTTAGTTGTGTTTGAATCATGCAATTAAGGTAGAAGAGTAACTCAAATTTCTACAATATTATTCATAATTGGAATTTTTTTAAAAGCTAAAATAAACATCCTCTATTATTGCAATTATGAATATTATTCATAATTGGAATATTATTTTCATTTATTATATGGTTATATAAAAAAAATTATATAAACATTAAAAATATATATATAAAAAATATTTTTTAAAAATAAAAGTGTTGCGGGTGAGGCTGACTCCACAGCGGCAAATCCCGCGTTGACTGGGTAGATGTCTGTCGTTAACGTAAGGAGGATGAGGATCCGACATGTTTCTGCCGTCCAACTAATTTTAATTTAAAATAATTGGTGGGTGGCGGGACCTACCAGTGGTTGGGTAGGCCTTTAGTCTAAGCATGGCTAAACCTTGGCTCATTGATGATCGAAAATCTATTGGATCATTTCATATATATGGGCTCAAGACTGTCGATTTAAATTTAAAAAAGTTTGTGTACATGAGATGCTCATTTTTTTTATTTACCTAATTTTGAAAACAAAAGTACTTTTATATTTATTAATTAAGATGCCCTAGAAGTTCAAGCAAAATTCATTTATGGGGGCCGGGTAAATCCAATCCCTAATTTTGGTTGGTTGTTGCAGTTGGCCCCCTGCGTGCATTAGATGAAAAAGACGAACAACTACCATTTTTATTTAGCTTAAAATTATGTAATTTACAGGGTCGGGTCGGGGTGAGGGAGGATATATACCATCCATCTGATTAATTAGCACAATATTATGTGGAAGCTAATATTAGCATATATATATATATGCCATTTAATTAGTAAATTTTACAAATGGATACTTAATTTTTATATTGAGAGTACGTATTTTAATGAACAAGCATCCAGGACCTCTCTCTCTCTCTCTCTCTCTCTCTCACACACACACACACATATATATATATATATATATATATATATACACACAAGGACGGAGTTAGGAATTAATTTTCTACTAGACCTCACACACTCACACACACACACACACATATATATATACAAGGAAAGGATTCAAATCACGAATATTGAAATTTTCAATTTTGTGAGCCTGATTTAGTCCTTGGGTACTCTGCCAACTTAGGTTGATACAGACCCATTTTGATATAAGCTCTCCTAATTTCATCTCGTTGATTAACAGGATGTTGCCATATAGGGATCCGAATCTCAGGATCCCGTTCAAGAGTACTAAGATCAATTTCAACTCTTCGAAATTTGGAAAGGGGTAGTTGGTGATCTGAGATATCAACATTAGAAGGAGAATGCCCTTCACTAGTTGTCGTTGATGCACTTTCTCTTGGTTTAAAGAAAGAAAATAAAGTTTTTTCTCTCTTGCTTCCTTGACTTTCCATTGTGGTTTATAAGATATTGGTCTGAATTGCACTTGTGTTGTGGTCCAATCTCTCTAACATTTTGAATCACAATATCAAAAATAAAATATCAAAACATCCAGCACAAATATATAGATTAATCACAAAATCTTAGGCTCTATTTATTTCAAGAAAAACAAATTTTAGTAAAAGTTTTCCACATTCCCCTACGTTTGGTATGACAATGTAATACTACCCCTAGTTCATTAAAAATCAAATGCACATTAAAGCTAAATAATATATACATTAATACATACTGCAAATAATATATACATTAATACATACTGAGTAGAAATGTTAAGGTAAACCCAGTGAAGTGCTGCCCATAATTTGCTATTTGCCTATTTCATTCCTTTAAGTCAAAAAATTTCAAAGACAAATAATTTGCAATCACAAACAACTATATATAAATGGATCCAGAAACATCACTGTAATGAATAGCAAAGAATTAAGAAGATACAGATATTAAGATTGAATACCTTTAGTTCTCTGAATCACTGAATGCAAGAAGTTAAGAAGTCCAAATTAGAAGAAAAATTAAAGGCTTGATCCCAATCAGCTTCCCTGTTAAACAATAAAATCAAGCTTCAACCTTCAAATTAATCTTTAAAAAAAATGTACAAATCTCAACTAAACAGAAAAAATGCATACGGATCCTTAACGCAGAAGCTCAATCGAGCGCTGATTTCACTAGTGAAGCTGAGAGAGATGGCAACTCCGGTTTGGCAACGGACGAACTTTAACAAACTCAGAGAGTCAGAGCAACAACGATGGCAGTCGGCAGACAATAAGTAGAGTTCCCCCTCTTCATTGGCCACAACGAGGAGGGTTTGATAGGGCGACAATGGTAGCGCGCGGATGAAGGATAATGTTGGGAGGGTTTGATAGGGCTTTTGTTTGTGGGCTAAAATATTGAGCTGGGCTAAGATATATAAGTAAAAAAAAAAATTTTACTACACTTTGCAACCGAGTTCCCTACATGGCTCCTTCCATGTATATATATATATATATATATATATATATATATATATATATATATATGTATCAATTAACTAATCTAGTTACTAAATCTGATCATAAGTTGATATACGTACACAAAAAAAAAGGTATGAATTGAGTAGAGTTCCACTTTAATCATAAATTTCTAAGTTTGTTTGCAATAATTAATTATAATCTTGGGATTATAATTTAAGACTATTAATTCTAGTCACATGTTTATTTTTTATGAGGTTATTCATGGGATAACTTAAAATAATCTTATGATAAGATAAAATAAACATGTGACTATAAGGTATGATTGTTTTTTTTCGTGATTAAAGATATGAGATTATTCATGGATAACGAAAATAATCTTATGATAAGATAAGATAATCTTTCGTGATTAATTAAAAGATAAGATAAAAAAAATATCGTTTGGACTATTATACCCTTACCAATAATAACATATTTTAAACTATAATTTATACATCAAAATATGATGAACAATTAATTAGAAACTTTTAAATAAGTGACTATAGTATTCAATCAAATGCTGGTACTAATTATATAATATTACTTTAAATAAAGTTATAATTTTATCAAAATAATTTATGTAGTACACACATAATATTAATTATCTAGTCATGCTTATACATGATATAAAATATTTGGAATTGGATTCATTTGTCATGCATCTTGTGTGAAATTGAAGGGCTGTTGATTATGAAGTGTCCCTTGCAATAATGTTTTTTTAATCTGATTTTGTTATTGTTCAATAGTGGAGGAGAATGTAGTTTATAATTCAAGAATAAATCACATGAGGTGTATACAAAATTTGATTAGAAATCAAATAGTCTCTCAAATCTTTATCTTTCAGATCTCTCCTAAGCTGATAAATAAAGAAGATAGTGAAGTTCAGACATTCCGCAGGTAATGTTCATTAATAGATAATTCTAGGATTTAAACTGACTAGCTTATTATTATTATTATTATTATTATTATTATATTATTATTATTATTATTATTATTATTATTGTTTATTTATTTTATTTTTAATTTTCCCCCATATTTCCTTGCTGAGAATGTTTAGTTCTATTCTTGATTTGTAGAATAACATATAAGTACATGATATGATATTATGGTTATTTTAGAAAAAATTGAGATTAATTTTGTCTAAAAAATTTAATCCCAAATGGTAGAAATTATAATATCATGTAGAACATAGTATTAAATAATCCCTCATATTAAGCTATTTAATTTATAATCCCTAACTAATAATCTCAAATTCAAATTAATTTAAAAACAAACAACACACTTGAAATTAATAGTTCTATCTTAAGTGTAATCCTTACAAACAAGCATATCCCAAGGGTTAGGGTTCATAATATATATAAGAGTAAAAGATTATATACAAGGATAGTATTTAGGTCGATAACTTTTAATCCTCTAACAATCAATATATTGTAATTACTCTTTATAAAATTTATCTTAATAATTAATTTGTAAGAAATATAAAACTCATTTTTCTGTTTATGTTTTTAAATGGAGGGGGTCACTTTAATTTAATACCTTTATACTAGTAAAAAGTAACAAAAGAGAAGGCGGATCCGCCCATGTTACAAAGGATAGATAACTAACTAGTACGACTGTAAATTCCTTTTTGGTGGCTGCAGGCTGCAGCTTGCATGTAGGTTATATTATACTACTTGGAAGTTGCAGCAGCAACCATCATTTTAGTGCTGTTTGATTACATCTTAATATATTTTAATAGTTCATCTCATAATACATCTTAACAATCTACATTTTTGTATTAAAAGGTCCTCTGAATAGTTAAGATACAAATATAAGTCTAAACTATTCAGATGACCTCTAACTTAATACAAATATGTAGACTCTTAAAATGTATTAAGAGGTGAACTGTTAAGATGTATTAAGACATAATCAAACACCACTTTAGTTAAAAATTCCCCGTGCCAGCCGAATGGCTTGACATTTATCGGTGTCCAATAAGTTACTCTCTCATTATTTCACACAAAATATTGAAAAGTGCATTGTATTGTATAGAGGGGAAATATTCTAATTGTGGACACAAAATATGATAAAGCAAGTATATATGGGTAGGCTTTCAGTACAGTACTAGTGCTACTTTGAGTATTTAAACAGATTTATGTTGCGATTAAAAGATGTTCTACAAAATTAAAATGAGTTTGAGTTTCTTTTTCTATTACGATTTAGTATTTACAAAGATGGTATAATTAAGCAACAACACAAAAACATAATATTATTTGCTAGTTATCTTTTAGACAAAAAAAAAAGAGTCAAATACGACCATTTTTAAATTACATATTAAAATCTGAGAGTATAATTGTTTTTTGAAATATAAAAATTAATAAATTATGTTGTACTAAAGTACATGTGTACTAAACAAATCTCAATACCACTGAATTTGAACTTTTCAACTTCTTTTATATTTTCAGTTTTATGATTATTACTACTTCGTTTTAAAATTTGATATACATTTTAATTTTTTAAAGTCAAATTGTGAAATTCTAAAACTCAAAATTAATATAATTTCGCTTCAAATTTTGAAAACAATAAATATGATAATTAATAATACTTTATATATATAGTTAGTTTACAATTGTTATATTTATTTGTACTAAAACTAAATAACTTCATATCAATTTTGAGTTTTAAAATTTCTTGAATTGACTCTAAAAATTAAAATTTATCTCTAATTTTAGAACCGATGAAGTAATGTTTAGGCTCTGAATTTTTTAAGTTCTAAACAAAGTTCATTAATTTGTGTTATACAAACTTAATAACTTGTGCAAAGCATGAGTAAGTTTAAAAACGACTTAACGGATAAATTTTAAATATAACATATTTGAATTACAATATTTATTATTTATTTATTTTCAAATGAAATCTTTATAATATGTCATTTTAATTGGAATACGACTACGAAAAAAAGGGATACAATACATTTGGTTTATGGATAAAATTTCCAACCGCCATTATTATGATTTAATCTTGTGTATTCTCCTACAAATATAAATTGTTATTTAAATAGAGATGGTATGATAATGAAAGGAGTCCTTTTACATGTGTGACGCCCCCAAAATTTGGTATACGTCATCCATCTTGGGTCGTCACTTACATGGTACATAAATTCAAATACAAACTTAATTATACATCTGTCGTGTAACATACGACAATACATAAACTGAGAGTTCTAATAGGAATATTATCATTTAGACAATATCCATACTCATTCACGATAAACTTGCCATCTTCATTCATGATGTACTTCACTGAGAAGTCTAGCTTGATTGCATTCCACACAAGGAAGTCAACAACGAAAGGTTCGGGCTCTTTACTTATGGTTTGATATAACATGAATTAACTTTAGGGTTTGGTTACTTTGAATTAAGTATAACAGTTGGTTAGGAATATGAAAGCCAACAACCTTACAAAAAAGAATAATGAGTAGTTAATCAATCGTTTTCAAAAATTACCTCAAAGGCAAGTATTTTCAAAGAGATAATATCGACGAGTAACGTGAAAGTGTTTATTTGAATCAAACAAGATTTAAAAAAAAATTGGAGGTAACGAAGGCTCCTACTAACGAGGTTTCAACCAACAAGTCAAAGTCTAACTTCTCCTGAGTCAAATTTAAACGTTGAACACAAGCAAGTGAGATAAAAGAGTGGTAGAACCGATATCTAATAAGGTATAGACTTCAAAGAATTTATAATTAACTAACCCGTGCTAACTTCGTTCGAGTCACTTGCTTTTTAAGAAGTCATGAAAACGCTCTTCATGAAAACCACCGACTTTGTTTTGTCCAGTATCCGCTTGGGTGCCACCGTCCCAAATTTGGACTTGACTTTGGTGCACGACAAAATCGAGCTAAATGACCTTCTTCTTGAAATTTCCACTTATTATCTTGGCCATGATTACCACCGAAGTGGTTACCATTCTTGGCATGATAATTTCTCCCACGATGGTCATCATTGTTCGATGGTCGTTCTTCTGGCCGGTATGATTATTATCGTGTTGTTGGTCGTTACCTTTTGGTTGGTGACTCATTATCGCGCTCCAATAACCGAGCCCTATTCACAACATCTAAATACAAACACACATCACAAAACAAGGGTTAATTAACATATCACATTTTATCCCTATACTCTGACCGACCAATTAAATACCAAATAAACTTAGGTAGGTCATACTAGCGAAATAATTCCCCGTCTCTCCCCTCCTAACTCTTATCTCACATTTCAGCCAGGGATCATATCCCTAAGCTCGATATACAACCGCGACGCCCCCAAAATTTGGTATACGTCCACCCATCTTGGGTCGCCACTTACACGGTACATAAATTCAAATACAAACTTAATTATACATCCGTCGTGTAACATACGACAATACATAAACTGAGAGTTCTAATAGGAATATTGTCATTTAGACAATATCCATACTAAAGGAGTCCTCATTACATTTATTGTCACACTATTTAACGTAATAGTGAGGACTACTAATGCTATCTTCGGGACCATCACTCTTTTCCCGACTCTAAATCAAATTTATATTCTCATTTCTGAAGAGAACGGTGAAAGAAAGGGTGAGCTCAACTAGCCCAAGAAGAAATATTATGACTAAGATAATGCGAGAATAAATTATCAATAGTCTTCAACAATGTTAAACCGATAAAATACAATAGACAACCGGTTTAATTGCGGTGAATATCGCGATCCATTAAAAGAGTCGAAGTAGAAAATAAAGTCTACTATCTTTTAGGTTTTAAAAGGTTTTCATCATTTTTTATTCATTGAGACTCGACTTTAATAAATAAACCACCATCTAATCATCCACTGCACTGCACGGTCGTGAGATTTTCATCAAATTATCAATGGTCATGACTATACCGAATCACCCCGGTCATAATCATACCAAAACTATCCATCATTGCATTACATGACGCCACCGGGAGGACTTTTGTCACATCATTTATAGCGGTCGTGATTATACGAGAATGATCCTGAGTCATAATCATACCAAGTTCATCTATGCACGTAAGGCGTAGATAACTTTCAACATAATATAACATGAGGATGATGACAATGACATAATAATTCAATAAAACAAGTTCAAGAATTAATTTATCCAAGAACCAATAACGTCCAAGTTGTCAACATGATACTTCTTTGTAGAGTAAAATTCAAGAATGCTCGTAAAGAATATTTCCATGAAAAGATATCTTTGGATGAAACGCAAATATCGAGGATATTCTACTAATTTCATGGAGTATAGAAGTCAAAGTTTTAACCAACCGGGTATAATAAAGAATGGAATAACAAAAGAAATCACCACGCATGCGGTATTTCGATGTATGCGAGTTATTCCAATGAGAATAATAATAACGGAACCAGTCGTGAAATTCACACCTGAGCGGGATGATCCAACGAATAATAAATGTTGAATAATAAACAATGGAACCGAATTCCTGTAAAACACACGAGCGTGGATATTCCAACGGAATAATAAATGCTAATAATAAACAATGGAACTGTGTCCTGTAAAACACATGATGTGATATTCCAACGAATAATAAAGAATGGAATAACGTAAGAAGATCACCAAGTATAGGGGATTCACAGATATCTGAGTTATTCCAATAGAATAAATAAGAATGGAATAACGAATGGATTTCACCAAGTATAGGGTATCTCACAGATACATGTGGTCATGTATAGGGTATGCCACTTTTTACAAAGTTATTCCAATGAATAATATAGAATGGAATAATGAAGTTCTCTTCAAAGAAGAATAATAACACCACTTACAGGTACAACAAATAATATCCCATACCTTAGAAGAACCCAATATTGGAAAAGTGAAGTAGCGAGAATACTTTTCTTCTTTCTCTCTATAGATTTTCTCTCTATAGCTTCTCTCTATAATTTATCTCTAGAGTTTCAAAGAATTAAATAAGAAAATAATGAAGGAATGAGCTTTCTATTTATAGGAAAATAGAATGCGTAGTAATTAATCCATGAAGCGGTCCGTTGATTTATTTACTTTAATCTGACGGTCCATATTTAAAGCAAAATCTTTTAATAAAAATATCATATATTCTATTTATATAAAAACATTTTACTATGCAAACACTATGCAACACTATACAAAACACTACGCAACACTATGCATAATAAAATATAATATATTCTATTTATAGAATAACTTTAATAAAGTATTACATTTTTATATAAAAAGATGTTTCGCTTTATTACGTTAATAATACTGAATAAAACAAAACGTCATTATCGCTATAATAATTCATATTATTAATCGACAATAATGGAATCAAACTGAGTGACTTTCTCACATAAGCATCAATAATCAATACAGGTGTCTACTATGCAACCACACGTATTCTTGTACTTTTTACTACCGAAAGTAGTTCAACAAGATCCACGGTAAAAAACTTTCGCCGTTATTTCAATAAAATATTTTTGTCGCTTTCTCAATCCGAATAATTACATTGCATAGGGGTCCACCAATGATTGAGTAGTTGTTTAATATTCCCCGCTAAATCGAATATTCCCCACCAATCGAATATAACATAACCACTTGCATACTTTGCAAAATTTATAAATACTACCCACAACTATAATATTATCTCAAATTCACACCATAATATTGAAAAATTATTTCGACAAAATTTAAATCTTTATTGATAAAATCTGGGTCTCTGCATCTCCCTCCTTATGGAATTTCGACCTCGAAATTAGGTACGATACTGTATGATAAGAGATGAGGATACCTTGAATACCTTTATCGTTGAAAACATTAAATTCATCTTTGCAATCCTACCAAAGATATTCATTAACAATTCATCTTTTGCACACAGCGCCAAAGATATTCATTAACAATTCATCTTTGCACTTTCTGGACCAAAGATATTTATTAACAATTCATCTTTGCACTACAGGCTAAAGATATACAACTGTAAAACCAATAATGCTGCGACGCAGCTTAATAGTATCACGACCACGAATTATCCATGCACTACTGGCCAAAGATATTCGTGTTTTCAATTACTGTCATGATTATACCGAATAATCCGTGGTCATAATCATACCAAGTCTATCTATGCACTACTACCAAAGATGACTTTTACCACATCCATGAATTAATATTTCATTCTTGAGACTCGACAATAATTAATCCATATCATCGAATCATCCATGCACTACAGGCCAAGGATATTCATTAAGTATCACGACCACGAATTATCCATGCACTACGGCCAAAGATAATCGTGTATTCATTAGTATCACGACCACAAATTATCCATGCACTACGGCCAAAGATAATCGTGTATTCATTAGTATCACGACCACGAATTATCCATGCACTACGGCCGAAGATAATCGTGTATTCATTAAGTATCACGACCACAAATTATCCATGCACTACGTGCGAAAGATAATCGTATATTCATTAGTATCCGACCACAAATTATCCATGCACTACTACCAAAGATAATCGTGTATTCATTAGTATCACGACCACAAATTATCCATGCACTACTACCAAAGATAATCGTGTATTCATTTGTATTACCACCACAAATTATCCATGCACTACTGGCCAAAGATAATCGTGTATTCATTAGTATCACGACCACAAATTATCCATGCACTACAAGCCAAAGATATTTGTGTATTCATTAGTATCACGACCACAAATTATCCATGTACTACGTGCCAAAGATAATCGTGTATTCATTAGTATCACGACCACAAATTATCCATGCACTACTGACCAAAGATAATCGTGTATTCATTAGTATCACGACCACAATTATCCATGCACCACGTGCAAAAGATAATCGTGTTTTCAATTACGGTTATGATTATACCGAACAATCCACGGTCATAATCATACCAAGTCCATCTATGCACTTCAAATAGCGAGATGACTTTCAACATAATATAAGCATGAGGATAATGATATAAAGAATCAATCAAATGAGATAAAGGATAAATATTAAACATTTATAATATAATTTATCCAGGATTCAAGAATATCCCCATGTTATCAATCACTTAATAATCTCATAATCTAATATCATTAATATTATAACAATACTTCTTAAATTTATAAACAATTTATCTCAATTGTTTACGCTTTACCATATAATGCATTTAATCATTCAAAACGCCCATACTCATAAGATATCATCACCAATTATCAAATCCTCATCAAAAAATATGCATATACTCTATATAGGATTCTCTAGCCATAAAATCCTATTTTTTCAACTTTGTTACTTCACATAACATATTTAACTCATATGTTCGTAGAATTAAACTATTTTCATAAAAATACCAAATCAGTCCCAAAAATATTTCTTTTCTGGGATTTAGCATAATATAGTCCCATAATGAAAATATATTTTTCTAATTTTAAAATTCATTTACTATTTTTCAAAAATCAATTTCTAATTATTTCCTTAAGAAATTAGCTACCTCAAGTTTAACTCCAAAAATTCCTAAATCTTGGCAGGACTTTACACATGGTAATGTGAGCCTCCAGTTTAAATTTCATAGTCATCGGAGTTATAGAACTCTGGTTATAGCGTTTTTTGTCGGAAAAACCTAAATATTGAAATAGTCATAACTTGCTCATTTTAAGTCAGAATGAGCTCATTTTTGGATAGGAGGTACTTTATACCATATACTTTCATGTCCCAAAAGACCAGAATTTTTCTCATAGTTGAAGTGGACGAAATAGCCCCTCTAAAATCATGGCAGCAGCTTTTTCGGTTTTTGCAGCTTTGCACTCCTTTGCTAAAATCAGTCCACACAAAAATCTACAACACCTTTTCCAGTAATTCCACTTGGATTAGTTAGGTAACTCATAGATCTAACTCTAGGACTTGACCACATTCAAAAATTCAAAATATAATAGCAGATATGGTCAATTGAATTTCATGTTACGTTTTTCACCAAAATCTTGTTTTTAACTCCTTGTGATTTTTAAGAAACTTTCATGTTTTCACATACTAACCAACATAACTCATCATAACACTTACTAATACCACGTATACCTATGATTTTTATTAGTCCAATGCTATTATTATGACTTTCATCATAAACCACGTAAAACTGTTCATTTTAGTTGAAGAAATATTTGAGGTTTAAGAAATGGGTTTCAGATCTTTGGGTCAATACAAAATTCGATTTCACGCTCTAAGTAGGCTAAGAAGTCTTCAAGAATACGCCAGAAATTTATTAATAATTGAAATATCATTCAAAAGCTGTGACTCTCATCCAAGACTTGGATAAGACGTCACATTGATACCAACTGTGACTTCATCCCTTAACCTAGATAGCACCTCACAATGATACCTATAAACTTGCCATCTTCATTCACGATGTCGCCTCTGAAAGTCTAGCTTGGTGCATTCCACACAAGGAAGTCAACAACGAAAGGTTCGGACTCTTTACTTATGGTTTGATATAACAAGAATTAACTTTAGGGTTTGGTTACTTTGAATTAAGTATAACGAGGTTGGTTAGGAATATGAAAGCTAACAACCTTACAAAAAGAATAATGAGTAGTTAATCAATCGCTTTCAAAAATTACCTCAAAGGCAAGTATTTTCAAAGAGATAATATCGACAGTAACGTTGAAGTGTTTATTTGAATCAAACAAGATTTAAAAAAAACAAATGAGGAGTACGAAGGCTCCTACTAACGAGGTTTCAACCAACAAGTCAAAGTCTAACTTCTCCTGAGTCAAATTTAAACGCGTTGAACACAAGCAAGTGAGATAAAAGAGTGGGTAGAACCGATATCTAATAAGGTATAGACTTCGAAGAATTTATGATTAACTAACCTGCATAACTTCGTTCGAGTCACTTGCTTTTAAGAAGTCATGAAAACGCTCTTCATGAAACCACCGACTTTGTTTTGTCCGTGATCCGCCTTTGGTGCCACCGTCCCAATTTGGACTTGACTTTGGTGCACGACAAAAATCGAGCTAAATGACCTTCTCTTCTTGAAATTTCCACTTCTATTATCTCGGCCATGATTACCAATTCGGAAGTGGTTACCATTCTTGGCATGATAATTTCTCCCACGATGGTCATCATTGTTCGATGGTCGTTAGATTCTGGACGGTATGATTATTATCGTGTTGTTGGTCGTTACCTTTTGAGTTGGTGACTCTCATTATCGCGCTCCAATAACCGAGCCCTATTCACAACATCTAAATACAAACACTTTCCACAAAACAAGGGTTAATTAACATATCACATTTTATCCCTATACTCACCCAATGACCAATTAAATACCAAATAAACTTAGGTAGGTCATACTAGCGAAATAATTCCCGCCTCCCTCCTAACTCTTATCTCACATTTCAAATGGGATCATATCCCTAAGCTCGATACCAACCGTGACGCCCCAAAATTTGGTATACGTCACCCATCTTGGGTCGCCACTTACATGGTACATAAATTCAAATACAAACTTAATTATACATCCGTGTAGCAGAACATACGACAATACATAAACCGAGAGTTCTAATAGGAATATTGTCATTTAGACAATATCCATACTAAAGGAGTCCTCATTACATTTATTGTCACACTATTTAACGAATAGTGAGGACTACTAATGCTATCTTCGGGACCATCACTCTTTTCCCCGACTAAGTCCCCAAATATATTCTCATTTCACGAGAACAAAGGTGAAAGAAAGGGTGAGCTCAACTAGCCCAAAGAAGAAATATTATGACTAAGATAATGCGAAATAAATTATCAATAGTCTTCAACAATGTTAAACCGATAAAATACAATAGACAACCCGGTTTAAGCTGCGGCTGAATATGCAATCCATTAAAAGAGTCAAGTAGAAAATAAAGTCTACTATCTTTTAGGTTTTAAAAGGTTTTCATCATTTTTTATTACGAGACTCGACAATAAATAAACCACCATTATCTAATCATCCCCGCACTACTGCGCCGTGGATTTTCATCAAATTATCAATGGTCATGACTATACCGAATCACCCCCGGTCATAATCATACCAAAACTATCCATCACCGCATTACAGCCACCGAGGACTTTTGTCACATCATTTATAGCGGTCGTGATTATTATACGAATGATCCTCGGTCATAATCATACCAAGTTCATCTATGCACGTAAGGCGTAGATAACTTTCAACATAATATAACATGAGGATGATGACAATGACATAATAATTCAATAAAACAAGTTCAAGAATTAATTTATCCAAGAACCAATAACGTCCAAGTTGTCAACATGATACTTCTTTGTAGAGTAAAATTCAAGAATGCTCAAAAGAATATTTCCATGAAAAGATACTGGATGAAACGCAAATATCAAGGATATTCTACTAATTTCATGGAGTATAGAAGTCAAAGTTTTAACCAACTGGGTATAATAAAGAATGGAATAACAAAAGAAATCACCATGCATGCAGTGCCGCGATGTATGAAGTTATTCCAATGAATAATAATAACGGAACCAAAGTCGTGTGAAATTCACACCGACAGGATGATCCAAATGAATAATAAATGCTTTGAATAATAAACAATGGAACCAGTCCGTAAAACACACGATGTGAGGATATTCCAATGAATAATAAATGCGGAATAATAAACAATGGAACCAGTGTCCTGTAAAAAACACACGATGTGATATTCCAATGAATAATAAAGAATGGAATAACGAAGAAGATCACCAAGTATAGGGATTCACAGACACAAAGTTATTCCAATAGAATAAATAAGAATGGAATAACGAATGGATTTCACCAAGTATAGGGTATCGCCATATCATGCGTCACGTCATGTATAGGGTATGCCACTTTTACTGAGTTATTCAAATGTAATAATATAGAATGGAATAATGTAAGTTCTCTTCAAGAAGAAAGAATAACACCCTTACGGGTACAACAAATAATATCCCTTACCTTAGAAGAACCGAATATTGGAAAAGTGAAGTAGCGAATACTTTTCTTCTTTCTCTCTATAGATTTTCTCTCTATAGCTTCTCTCTATAATTTCTCTCTGTAGTTTCAAATTGAATTCGTAAGAAAATAATGAAGGAATGAGCTTCATTTATAGGAAAATAGAATGCATAGTAATTAATCCATGAACGGTCCAGATTGATTTACTTTAATCGGCGGTCCATATTTAAAGCAAAATCTTTTAAATAAAATATCATATATTCTATTTATATAAAAACATTTTACTATGCAAAACACTATGCAACACTACGCAAAACACTATGCAACACTTATGCATAATAAAATATAATATATTCTATTTATAGAATAACTTTAATAAAGTATTACATTTTATATAAAAGATGTTTCGCTTTTATTACGTTAATAATACGAATAAAACAAAACGTCATTATCGCTTATAATAATTCATATTATTAATCGACAATAATGGAATCAAACCGTGACTTCTCACATAAGCATCGATAATCAATACCGTAATATTACTATGCAACCACACGTATTCTCAGACTTTTACTACCGTGTAGTTCAACAAAGATCCACGGTAAAACTTCCGCCGTTATTTCAATAAAATATTTTTTTCGCTTTCAATCCGACAATGATAATTACATTATGGGTCCACCAATGATTGAGTAGTTGTATTTAATATTCCTCGCTAAACCGAATATTCCCCACCAATCGAATATAACATAACCACTTGCATACTTTGCAAAATTTATAAATACTACCCACAACTATAATATTATCTCAAATTCACACCATAATATTGAAAAATTATTTCGACAAAATTTAAATCTTTATTGATAAAATCTGGGGTCTCACAACATGGACATGTTTATTGGACATTTTTAATTTTTGGTTTTTTTTGCTTGTGACTCAAAAAATGTATAATATTTATTCCAACAGAAATTTTTACAAAATATAGTTTTTAGGTATAATTTGGATACATATACAAAAAAACAGGGGTTATACGAATGCATATACCCCGTGTGTCAGATATGTATCCAAATTTTACATAAAACACTATATTTTATAAAAATTTCTATTGGAATAAATATTATATATTTTTTGAAAGTCACAAGCAAAAATAAAATAAAATGAAAATCTCCAATAATCCGGTCCACTATTTCGGTCTGACTGGACTTATTTTAATGAAAGAGAATAAATGAGGTGGCACGCGGTTGCAATTATGCGAATGCGGTTACGAATGTGGATACAATAATTTTTAAATTTATAAAAATAAACAATTATTTAAATTTGATCAATTAGGATAATAAATAAAAATATAATGACATGATCGCAACTGTTGTTAAAGAAGATCAACAACAAATAAATTTAATAATTCATCACAATTACTATATATAATAAAATAATACACAACTTTAGTCAACTAATAATATCTTATAAGAAATTTATATAATATATTCACAACAAAATACAGATACTAATTAATATTACTTATAAATATATATACTCACACAAACATGTTAATATATACATGTATATATATATAATAGATAAAAGATTTAAGTACTTCCCAAGAAGAGGATGCACCGAAGTCAGACTTTTTATAAGGGACGTCAAAAATAACGGTGACAATTTTATAGGTACAAGTGTAAGATGTTGTCCGTTTACGGATACGAGTTACAGTTGGTATCAAAGCAATGAGTTATAGTTTTGAGGTAACAAGTACCTTGGGGTAAAATCTGATGGATTAAATATACTTGTGAAAAGTCTATAGATAATTAAAAGATATGAATAAATCTTAATACATAAAAATTTTATGTGAAAAAAATATATTGAATAAAGCTAATCTCTTTACGAGAAATGCTTGAAGATAAATGAACTCTTAAGAGTTCCCAAGCAAGTAATAAGATAAATTAATCTTAATTATTAATTTTGTGTGAAACTGTTTTATCAGAACGAAATGGTTTGATTGGTATTATGTATAATTATAATATTACTACATAAAAAACCAAAGAGAGTGGAGAAGTAAACTCGTAAAGAAATGTAAGATGTATGAATTAAGAAATTCATAATATAGTTAGAGATATGAGTATAGATTTCAAATGAAAACTCATGTTAGCAAAATTGAATAGAACAACTCTCTTATATGGGAAGGAGTTTAATATGCATTACTGTGACAACCCCAAAATAGGTCCATTCCATCCAACCCATTCTGAGTCGCCAAATACATGGTACAGAAAATAATTACAACTTTATTAATACAATTGTCGTGCAAGATACGACAACACTTAAACTGTGAGTTTAAATACAAATATATACCAACTGTGACTCATGTCCCAACCGTGGACAGCACCTCATAATGACACCTTACATAAAGGTATAGTCGAAAACTATTTTAGAAATTAGAATCTTTGGGAAGTGCTCAAGGAAACCTTCGTACATGGGAGGCCATGCGTCTAAGTTATGATAGATATCATATGACCACAGAATTATCATTGCTTGACCCAATAGACCCCAAAGAAAAACGAGAAGATTACTATCATATTCTTCCCAATGGTGAGTCTTCTCTTGACATATCATTATTTCCACTGTCTCTAATTGGGTATTATACTCCAAACAAACACCAAGATTATATAGGTAGTGCTTGTAAATATACTCAGCAAGTGGATGAGCGCAACCCTGTCTTATGATGACACGAGGTTATACGTCATTAGACATCTTGTATGATAGTGGCAAAACACCCTTCCAAGTTAAATTCACGTCACCCTCAACATCTATAGACCACCGTTTTATTCCCCTCATTATTCCCTCGCTTGTCCCAAATACACTTTTATTACCTGGAAAGGAATTGTGAAGCAAAAGGGTGAGCACAACTAGCTCAGTAAAGAATATCATGACTAAAGATAAATAAATTATCAATAGCCTTCAACAGTAATAAATCAGAGATTTAGAACATATGGTAGATGATAAAACTTTTCAACCATAGTTGCAGCGGAACAAGCAATCCATTAGAAGAGTCAAATAGACCATAAAATCTATTATCTTCTCCATGTTAAAAGTCCATCAACAATGTTTTATCCCTATAACATTAATCAACAATTCCTGTCCACAATCACGTGTATAACTCATAATCGTAATTGTAGTTCTAAATTCCTTTCCTCATCTAGGACAAAGTTAATTTTCATCACCTGAAACATCAATGATCATGGTTATACCAAATCACAGTTCATGTTCATAATCCTACTAATAAATTCATCTTTGCACTACGGGCCAAAGATATTCATCAACAAGTCATCTTTGCACTACAGGCCAAAGATATTCATCAACAAGTTATCTTTGCACTACATGCCAAAGATATTCATCAGAAATCATTCATCTTTGCACTATAGGCCAAAGATATTCAGTTATATCATCATTTAGGACTGAGGATGATGCAAAATATTTTAAAGAAAACGAATCCAGTGAAACAAAAGAACAAATATTAAGGATTCGTACTTTAAACAACCCAAGTTCAAAAATACTTCATAAATAACCAGAGTGGAGTAAAATTCAAGAATGAAGACCAAAACATAGATTCAATCAAAGATAGGAATCATAACAGACAATCTTGGACACAGAGAAGAAAACTTAATTTTTCTGTGAATAATGTCGTATTTGTGAATAGTCCGAGTATCGTGAATAAGTAACTCAAACACCAAAATATAGAAATTTCACAAAAAATATCATCATGCTTCGTGAATAGTAACTCGTGAATTGTGACGCCCCCAAAATTAGGTATACGTCACCCATCTTGGGTCGCCACTTACATGGTACATAAATTCAAATACAACTTACTAACATAAGCTGTAGGTGTACTATATGACATAAACCGTGAGTTTGAATACAAATATTGTCTACTAGATATTATACAAACTCAAAAGGAGTCCTCATTACAACTATTATCACACTATTTCACGTAATAGTGAGGACTACTAATGCTATCCTCCGGACCATTACTCCGCTTCCCCAGACTAAGTCCCGGCTATATTCTCATTTCACAAGAGAAACGGTGAAAGAAAGGGTGAGCTCAACTAGCCCAAGAAAAATATTATGACTAAGATAATGTAGAATAAATTATCATTAGCCTTCAACAAAGTGTTAAACCGATAAAATACAATGAACAACCAGTTTAATCTGCGGTGAATATGCAATCCATTAAAAGAGTCAAGTAGAAAATAAAGTCTACTATCTCTTATGATTTAAAAGATTTTTCATCACTGTTATAGCGGAGACTCAGCTTTAATAAATATTCCACCACATCTAATCATCCCTGTACCACGGTCAAGAATTTTCATTAAATCATCAATGGTCATGACTATACCGAATCACCCCTCGGTCATAATCATACCAAAACTATCCATCAACGCATTACACAGCCAATCGAGGACTTTTATCACATCATTTATATCAAGCCATGATTATACCGAATGATCCCTGGTCATAATCATACTAAGTTCATCTATGCACGTAAGCCAAAGATAACATAATATAACATGAGGATGATGATAATGACATAATAATTCAATAAAACAAGTTCACGAATTAATTTATTCAAGAACTAATAACGTCCAAATTGTCAACATGATACTGTTTTATAGAGTAAAATTCAAGAATGATCAGAAGAATATTTTCATGAAAAGATACTGGATGAAACGCAAATATCAAGGATATTCTACTAATTTCATGGAGTATAGAAGTCAAAGTTTTAACCAACCCAGGTATAATAAAGAATGGAATAACAAAAGAAATCACCATGCATGCAGATTGCTTCGCATGTAGACGAGGTTATTCCAACGTAATAATAATAATCTTAACCGTGTCGTGTGAAATTCACAACAAGATGACCCAATGTAATAATAAATGCTTTGAATAATAAACAATGGAACCGGTCCGTAAAACACACGATGAGGATATTCCAAATGTAATAATAAATGCGAATAATAAACCATGGAACCAGTCCAGGTGTAAAATACACGCATGAGGATATTACAATGAATAATAAAGAATGGAATAATGAAGAAGATCACCAAGTATAGGGGATTCCACATATCAAAGTTATTCCAACAAAATAAATAAGAATGGAATAACATAAGGATTTCACCAAGTATAGGTATCGCATATACAAGGTTATGTATAGGGGTATACCACTTTTACAAAGTTATTCCAATGAATAATATAGAATGGAATAACGTGTTCTCTTCATGAATAAGAAAGAATAACACTCTTACTACGTACAACAAATAATAATACCTTTACCGTAAAAGACACCGGATAACAAAGTAGTGAAGTACTGAATACTCTTCTTCTTTCTCTCTCTATAGATTTTCTCTTTATAGCTTCTCTATAATTTCTCTCTTTAGAGTTTCATGAATTAAGTAAGAAAATAATGAAGGAATGAGCTTATTTATAGGAAAATAGAATGCGTAGTAATTAATCCATGAATCGGTCCAGATTGATTTACTTTAATCGACGGTCCATATTTAAAGCAAAATCTTTTAAATAAAATATAATATATTCTATTTATATAAAAATATTTTACTATGCAAACACTATGCAACACTATGCAAAACACTATGCAACACTATGCATAATAAAATATAATATATTCTATTTATAGAATAACTTTAATAAAGTATTCGCATTTTATATAAAAGATGTTTCTGTTTTATTACGTTAATAATACGAATAAAACAAAACGTCATTATCGCTATAATAATTCATATTATTAATCGACAATAATGGAATCAAACTGAGTGACTTCTCACATAAGCATCAATAATCAATACCGTGTATTTGCTACTACGCAACCACACGTATTCTCGTACTTTTTTACTACCGAGTAGTTCAACAAGATCCACGGTAAAACTTCCGCCGTTATTTCATAAAATATTTTTGTCGTTTTCTCAATCCGACAATAATTCTGTTGTGGGGTCCACCAATGATTGAGCCGTTATACGAATATTCCCTGCTAAACCGAATATTCCTCGACCAATCGAATATAATATAACCACTTGCATTCTTTGCAAAATTTATAAATACTACCCACAACTATAATATTATCTCAAATTCACACCATAATATTAAAAATTATTTCGACAAAATTTAAATCTTTATTGATAAAATCTGGGGTCTCACATGAATAGTAACTCATGAATAGTAACTCGTGAATAGTAACTCATAAATAGTAATCCCGACATGAAAAAGTTTCAAATTTGATAAAAAGTTCAAACCAATATTTCGGCATAATGATATTGAAGAAATAATATCATTTATGAAGAAAATAATCTCCCTTACTATCTCTTACCTCAAAAGAGCAGTACTTCTGACTGGAATAACGTTGAACGAACTTGCATCGTATAGCAACACTCAAGATATCAAAATACTCACAAGAATACACTCGATAACATAGAGAGAGAAATAGAGAAAAAACTTCAGTTTCTGGTGTGATTTTCAATTCTAACCTAAGCACCCTATTTATAGGAAAATGCTTAGAACACCAAAGCAGAAAATTTAATAAAATAATAATATTTATTATAATTTTCTACACCAACCTTAGACAACTGATCTCAGCTCATTATGCACATGTTGTAGCCCACAAAACAAACAAAAAAAGTTTTTCTTAATATACATAATTAAAACTTCTAAAAATTAATTATTTCAGAACTTCGGAACTTCAATAATTCATAATAAATAGCCCTTTTATCAGAAAATTCGAATCTCACGAATTTTTATAGAAAATTCAATTATCTACAACATTACAGAAGAAAGTTTTTCCAAATTCCAAACAGAAATTGACCAAAATCCACATACGGACGATTTTACAGGCTATAATCAAATTTCAAATCGAAATGGGGTCCAATTGACACACAAAACATGTGTTAATCCTTTAATGCAATAAAAATACTCTTCCTCCTCATATACTCATATATCTCACATTCATTATAAAAATATCGTCATTATTATATTATAATAATATAATAAAATATTATTTTATCAGAAAAAATAAAATATCAATTTTCAACAATTGTCACTTTAAAAATTTTCTCCATCTATATCCACATAAAATGAATATTTTCCTCATCATATAAATCAATAATTAATTATTCACAAATAATATTACAGAATTACAAAGATCTTTGAAACCAAAGTAGTTCCTGTGAATTTCTCTTCATTTGGCGCCATGATAAGAATTTCTCCTTCTTTGGCGCATGATTAGGTGACCAAACCTCTCCTTAGTAGGCAACTTTCTAGACATTGCCAATAATGCTATCTAATAATATTATTCAAATAATATAAATTATTGATTTGATAATGGAAAATACTGTGCAGTGATAATTAAAACAACAATAATATAAAATAAAGAACGTAGCAATTATTGAATCAAAAATAAAATATTGAATAATAATTCTGCGTAACAATTATTGAGTAGTACCTTCTTACGTAAGAATCAATAATTGATGCAATACCGTGTAAGCTCTCGTGCAACAACGCGTACATCGTGTTTTAACCAATTTGGTATTCCAACAAGATAAACGATAACAACTACATAGATTATTTGTAAATAACTTATACTTATCGCTTTCTTCATCTAATCGCTTTTTTATTATGGGGCTCCACAAAAGGTCATACCAATCATATGAATATTCCCCGACAGGAAGAATATTCCACGATCAAATGAATATTCCCCAACAACAATGAGTATTTTATTACCACTTGCTTATTTTAAAAAAAATTCATATATCACCCTTAACTTTAAACTTTTATCAATTTAACCATTTACTGAATAGTAATTATAAGAAAAATTGAATACTTTTATTTCATAAAATTCGGGGTCTTACAACTACAGAACCGATCTAACTACATTGTTGGTACGAATTATTCATGATCAGTGTTTTTCAAAGTGGGATACATACTGAATGATATCGCCGGAGATAGTGTGGATGAGACGGAGAACTGGTTCATTAGTTCTTGGGTGGAGGAAATAATCGGTTTACTATCATGATAATGGATTAAAATCTTGTGTCATGCTATTTGTTATATGTTGAGAAAGTGATTCTTTTCTCATATATCTAATAATTATTGTTAGGAAAACGTTAAGGTTGCATATTAAGTTTTATGAATAATATTATGTTTGGTCATAATAGTAACTGAAATAAACAATCCTAATAAAGGGGAATACTTCAGGTCGGGCACATGATTCTGACATAAGCATTGGACGATATATATCCAAAATTTGAGCCGGAGATTGGACGACACCATGATTCTGATGAGTTGCCATGAAATCATACACTATAATTCCGATGGAATATTGCCCTGATGTCGAACAATATGATTTCGACGGGTACTGAAAGAAAAGTTTTGATTTTAATAACCACTCAGTTATTATTATGATAGAAATGTTATGGATAAAAGTTAACAGTTTTTCACTCCTTGTGATTGTCAAACGATTGTGGGCCATAGTACTCATTATTTAAAAAAAGGAAGTTCAAGGTCCTAATTGACACTTCAGTATCAATTAGAAACAATTGAACATTTTTAGATTTAATCTAAATGTTAGGGTGATAATGCATGCAAGTAAAGATTAATTAAGAAAATTCATATTGAAGACTAAGTTAGAGATAATTTTGAGGACAAAATTCTTATAAGGAAGAGAGAATGTAATATCTTGAATATTTATAAAACTTATAAAGATGGTATTAAAGTTAATTTCGAGGATGAAATTCTTATAAGAATGGGTGAATGTAATATCTCGAATATTTACGATGTTAGAATAAGAAAATAATTTTTTTTCGAAAAAGACGCAAAAATACTATTCATAAAAACGCTAAATTAGTATTCATAAAATATAAAGTCAATTTTGGAAAAGTCAATATTTTTGACTAACCGGATTAGTTAGGAAGCCTAACTAGAAAGTAAACCAAGTTATATTAACCAAATTAGGAGGAATTTGGTTTGGTTGTAGCAAAAGTGAGGACATTATGGCCATTTAGAAAGCTTATATGCATATAGCTTATGTATGTATAGGTTTTTCCTTGATTAATTAGTTGGCAAATGACTTTGATTCCTAAAATGTGTTGTCCAAAATGGTGTCGTGTGTTGTGGCACATGGGTGACTAGGCTTAGTGGCTCACCAAGTGTGATGATAAAGTTTATGACGTGACTAGTCATGCCTAGGAAGCTAACTTGTTAAGCTAGTTTGTGGCTTTATGTCCTAAATACCCTAACTTAGAAAATCTTATAAATAGAGGATCATTCTTAATAAATTCTTACCAATTCACAAAGCTAGAGCAAGAGATGATTGAAAATAACATGTAAGAGTACTTGTTAGTTGTAAAAATGAAGGATAACAAAAGGCTAATAACTCAAGTATTGTAAAGCTTGCAGTACTTTAAGAGGTAAAGAAATCATGTTTTTGTATTTATAGTTTATTTTTTTATGTTCTTGAGTAAGATTCATGAAATAATATATGTTTAGGTTTATGATTATGTCATACAATGATATCAAGTCATAAAAGATGAAAACTAATTAATTAACCCAGGTGGTAACTAGTTAGAGAGATTGAAAGTATGAAATGAGAAACTCTTAATCTGAACTGTTATTGTAAAATTTATATAAAATCATATGTTTGAAATTTGGTTATATATGAAATACAAAGCAAATTTGTAGAGGCAAAAGTTACGAACATGTGTGATTTTGAACGCTTCAAAAATATTTTAAAACGAAGAAGTTATGGCTGTTTTACTAAGACGGGGTCGGGCTATGAAACAAGATGTCCATTTCTTAAAAAGTCCCTTAAAATGAGTTTTTGAGTTTGAGAATTTTGTAAGCATAACCACTAATGAAGAAATTTTAGTTAAGTTATAAAAACACTTATTAAGAAGTAAAATTTGATAAACTAACCTTCGGGTACATGTAACTTATTATATAGCTAGGTTGTTTAAAATGTACCGATCTGACGAGATTACGCATCAAGGGAAGTTCTAATCCTTTATGTGTGACGCCCCCAAAATAGGTATACATCACTCATCTTGAGTCACCAAATACATGGTACAAAATTTAAATACAACTTAATAATACAACTGTACGTCGTGTAAAATACGACAAAACATAAACTGAGAGTGTTAATACAAATATTGTCTTCTCGACAGTATTCAACTCAAATGGAGTCCTCAATACATTTATTATCAACTATTTCATAGAATAATGAGGACTACTAATGCTATCATCTGGACCGTCACTCCGTTCCCTGACTAGTCCCGGCTACGTTCTCATTTCCTGAAGAGAACAATGAAAGCAAAAGGGTGAGCTCAACTAGCTCAATAAGAAATATTATGACTAAGATAATGCAGAATAATTTATCGTTAGCCTTCAATAGTGTTAAACTGATAAAATATAACAAACATCAAGTTTAACTGCAGCGGAACAAACAATCTATTAGAAAAGTCAAGTAGAGCATAAAATCTACTATCTTCTATGATTTAAAAGGTTTTTCATCACTTTTATCGCTGAGACTCAGCTTAATAAATAATCCACATCATCGAATCACCTCTGCACTACGACCAAGGATATTCTTTAGTATCACGACCACAAATTATCCATGCACTATGGGCCAAGGATATTCGTGTATTCATCAATGGTCATGATCATGCCAAAAACTGTCCATCAATGCACTACGGGCCAATGAAGACTTTTACCATATCATTTGTAACATTACGGTCATGATTATACCGAATAATCCTTGGTCATAATCATACCAAGTCCATCTATGCACTACAGGCCACATATGACTTTTAACATAATATAAACATGATGATGATGACAATGATATAAGAATTCAATAAAACAAGTTCAAAGATAAATTTTTATAGATTTATAATTTAATTTATCCAGAAATCAATAACGTCCAAATTGTCAACATGATACTGCTTTGTGGAGTAAAATTCAAGAATAATATTATATCAAAAATGATTTGGACTGAAAAGAAATCAATTTTTATCATGAATAGTGCCCCGTGTGAATAGTAAGTGAATAGTACCCGTGAATAGTAACTTCAGGAATAGTAACCCTGTAAATAGTACCCCGGCATGAAAAAGTTAAAACTTATCAAGAATGCTCAAAATAATATTTCCATGAAAAAAATACTGGATGAAGCGCAAATATCAAGGATATTCTACTAATTTCATGGAGTATAGAAGTCAAAACTTTAACAAAATGAGTATAGAATTCGGGATCTGAAACGAAATAATATTACTTACATACTACAGAGTATGGAAGAAAATTGTATTTCATATGAATATTGAACAAAAATAACATCCCTTACCTTGAAAAGAAGAGTATTTCTACTGGTATAGCGGGGATATTCTTGAAAAAAACTTTCACTGTTTTCTATGCTCAAAGCTTTTTTAAACTCTAAAGAAATACGATGAAGATTATAGAAGAAGAACTGATTCTGGTGCGATTTTCAATTCTAACTAAGCATCCTATTTATAGGAGAATGAAAATGATACTATTTGGACGCACAGTACACAAAGGTCACATGCGAATTATTCGGCTGATTTCGTTGAAAAATTTGATTTTACTATGCAACACTATGCAATAAAATATTCTAATAAAACAAAAACTTTAAATTAAATATATTATATATATATATATTATATATATTAAATACATATATATAACATGTGTCAAAAAATTCACGGGATACACTCCCGTGATCAATTTTTTCTTCCTTCCCCATTTTGTCAACTAAGTTATATATATATATATATATATATATATATATATATATATATATATATATATATATACTCATATAGTACTCCTTTCCGTGACATTACAAGAAAACTCCCCCTGACCAATTTTTCTTCCACATGTGGCCCCCACATGTGGCCCCACCTTTATTATATAAAATAATTTTCTGCTGATTATTTTGAAAAATGGGTAAATAGGGGTCCATAAAATAAGCAAAATTTACATCAAATACTTCATAAAAATCACCTCAATATTTTTAAAAACATTTATCATCATTATTATAATTCGCAATATTTAACAACCAAATCGTTCCTTAGAAAGATGGGGCTTTCCAATAAGGATTTCTCCCTATTGGCGCGCAATTAGGTAACCAAACCTCTCCTTGACATAACTTCTAGACATTGTCAATATTGCAAATAATAATATTAATAATTTTGTCGTCTCAATTATTAATTTAATAATATAAAATATATCGACAATAATTGAATCAAATAACGTGAGATACTATGCAGCAATTACTGTAGCAATAATTGAACAAAACTGAGTGACTTCTCACGTAAGCATCAATACCGTGTGTCTTCTTATGCAACTAATGCCAGACATCGCTTACTTTTAACACCGGGTGTTTCAACAGCTTAACAATAAAACTTTTGTCGTTATTTTTTTATAAAAGATATTTTTGTCGTTTTCAATCCGACAATAATTACATTATGGGGTCCACCAATGATTGTGCCGCTGTCATTTAATATTCCTGTTAAAACAAATATTCCCAAACCAATCGAATATTATATAATAACTTGCGTACTTTGAAAAATTTATAAATATTACCCACAACTATAACATTATATCAAATTCACTCCATAATATTCAAAAATGATATTTATAGAAAATTCATCTTTATTCATAAAAGTTGGGGTCTTACATTATGTGTTATTGCACAATTCTTCTAACTCTTATTTGATATTATGTGAGCAAGTTTTCTATCATAAACCTATGTGCAACTATTGCTAAGCTTGTTCATATATATGTGATAATTGATATGTGAAAGTATATGTATGAAAAGTCTTATATGATTTTAAGTAGAATATGATGATTGTATGTTAAGTGTTTAATGATATGTTATCATATGTTGTATCATTAAACATGAGTTAACATGATCGTTAACTGAAAGTTATGTCAAGTCAAACATGTTAAAGTTTATATGAAAGTAAAAATTGTCTATGTATTATTAGATAGACTTGTTGAGCCGTAGTGCTCATTCTTGAGAATAAAACATTATTTGCAGTTAAAGAAGAATGATAAGAAGATCATGAATGTAAAGAAAAAACGTAGATTAGATTTCATGTTTTATTTACTTGTATTTGTATTAAGTCATAATGACTTCTATAACACGAACAAACAAACCATGTAATCGAAGATTATATTAATAATGTCATGTTACTATCATCAGAATAGTGTTATGTCTTTAATTTGATATAACTTAGAATTGTTAAAAAGATATTAATCTGAGTGAGGGTATTGGTAATATGGAATGATCATGTTATGTCGATACTCTGAATTTTAGATTGACTGTAAAACATTAATATAATTTTGATAAAGAACTATATATTTGAATGAGGATATTGAATAACATTGCGAGTGTTGTAAGAACAGAGATCTAGCACCGATGAAGAAACCAAATTCATCGCAAGGTTCCTCTATTTCAGGTACAAGTGTATTATTAATATTGTGAAATTCAGATAAATAGGAAATATCAATATGAAAAGATATATCGATAAAGATATATGCCTAAGTGAGGGTATTGAATGATATTGGAAGTTCTGTAAGCACTAAGGTTACACTAATGAGCACCGATAAGATGCCAAAATTACCAGAATGCACCCCTCTGTTGCCAAGAACGATCTTATCGTTAATGCTGTGAAACTTGATATATATTGAAGTATAGAATATTTAAATCAGAAGGTTAAAATTTGACCGATATATATATATATATATATATATATATATATATATATATATATATATATATGGTGGTGTTATCCATATATGGTGGTGTTTCTACAAGTTGATACTTGTAGAAAGAAAGAATGAGATCGAGATCGAGATCAAATTAAGATCCAGGGATGAAGTTAAAGAAATTTATAATTTTATTAGTCTATAATAGACTAATTCAACCAATATAATTATGGGATCATTGGTTAAGTTAAGAAAGATGTTGAGTTAACATCGACTCTTGTTAGGGCGGCCAACGCTCGAATTTGGGGATGTTACAATATGTAATTTCACAACTTTAATAGTATAAATTGAATAAAAATATTTAATTATTCACATTTTTAAATTCATGAAAGTAAATATTTTTTTTCTATACTACTTATACATATTCACTACAAAAAAATATATAATTAATATTACTTATCAACATACTCACACGAACATGTTATATATGTTACGCCCCCAAAATAGGTATACATCATCCATTCTGAGTCGCCAAATACATGGTACAAAATTCAAATACAACTTAATTATACAACTGTCGTGTAAAATACTACAAAACATAATCTGAGAGTTTTAATACGAATATTGTCTTCTAGACAGTATTCAAACTCAAATGGAGTCCTCATTACATTTATTATCACACTATTTCACTGAATAATGAGGACTACTAATGCAACCATCTGGACCGTCACTCCGTTCCCCGACTAGTCTCATCTATATTCTCATTTCCTGAAGAGAACAATGAAAGCAAATGGTGAGCTCAACTAGCCCAGTAAAAAATATTATGACTAAGATAATTAATGCAAAATAATTTATCATTAGCCTTCAACAGTGTTAAACTGATAAAATATAATAAATATCAAGTTTAACTGCAGCGAAACAAGCAATCCATTAGAAGAGTCAAGTAGAGCATGATATCTACTATCTTCTATAATTTAAAAAGTTCATCATAAATTTTATCGCTGAGACTTAACTTAAGAAATAATCCACATCACTAAAGTATCCATGTACTGCGGGCCAAGGATATTCATTAGTATTACGACCACGAATTATCCATGCACTATGGGCCAATGATATTCGTGTTTTCACCAATGGTCATGATCATGCCAACAACTGTCTATCAATGCACTACGGGCCAATGATGACTTTTACCACATTATTTGTAACATTATAGTCATGATTATACTGAATAATCCATGGTCATAATCATACCAATCAACAGTCCATCTATGCACGTAAGCCACAGATGACTTTCATCACAATATAAACATGAGGATGATGACAATGATATAAGAATTCAATTAAAAGAAAGCAAGGGATAAATTTTTAAAGATTTATAATTTAATTTATCCAGAATTTAATAATGTCCAAATTGTCAACATGATACTGCTTTGTGGAGTAAAATTCAAGAATAATATTGTATCAAAAATAATTTGGACCGAAAAGAAATAATTTTTGTCATGAATAGTACCCTGGGTAAAAAGTAACTGAGTGAATAATACCCCGTGAATAGTACTTCGTGAATAATACCCTGTGAATAGTACTCCGGCATGAAAAAATTAAAACTTATCAATAATGCTCAGAATAATATTTTCATATAAAGATACTGAATGATGCGCAAATTTCAAGGATATTTTACTAATTTCATGGAGTATAGAAGCCAAAACTTTAACAAAATGAGTGTAGAATTCAGAATCTAAAACGAAATAATATTACTTACATACTACAGAGTATGGAAGAAAGTATTATTTCATACGAATACTGAACGAAAATAATATCTCTTACCTTAAAAAGAAGAATATTCCGACTGATAGGGCGGGGATATTCTTGAAGAAAATTTGAACTGTTTACTACGTACGCTTAAAGCTTCCATAAACTCTAAAGAAATACGCTCAAGATTATAAAAGGAGAATTCTCTAATTCTGGTGTGATTTTCAATTCTAATTAAGCATCCTATTTATAGGAGAATAGAAAAGATACTATTTAAAAATTTTAATCACGGATGCACAGAACTTCGGACAAAACAAATTGCAGAATCACGGACGGCGAAAAAATTTCCTCAGTCGTCCAAAATTTCAAAATATTAATATAATATTCAATAAAATATAATATATTCTATTTTTTATAAAAAAATAAAACTTATTATAATATTATATATATATACACCCACCATTCTGCCGTCTTTTTTCTTCTTCAATACCCGTGAGAAACATAAGTTCCCACCCACCCACCCCACCCCACCCCACCCCCACCAATCCCACCCCACCAACACCAAAGTCAATCATATATATATATATATATATATATATATATATATATATATATATATATATATACTCATAACACACACCATAATGAAAAATGAGTAGGTGGGGGTCCATATAATAAACAAAATTTACAACAAATACTTCATAAAAATCCCTTCAATATTTTAACAACATTTATTCATTAATAAAGTAACTTGCAATATTAACAACCAGATCATTCCCAGGAAAGAGGGGGCTAATTTCCGATAAGAATTTCTCCCTATTGGTGCGCAATTAGATGACCAAAACCCTTTCCTCGACAGAACTTTTGAGACATTGTCAATAATGCAAATAATAATATAAATAACTTGTCATCTCAATTATTGATTTAATAATGTAAAATATTGTAACAATAATTGAATCAAATAACGTGAGATACTATGCATCAATTAATGTAGCAATAATTGAATAAAACTAAGTGACTTCTCACGTAAGCATCAATAATCAATACCGTGTGCTACTATGCAACCACGCATATTACTGTATTTTTATCATCGGGTATTTCAATAGTTAACGGTAAAATTTCCGCCGTTATTTTTATAAAAAGTTATTTCTGTCGTTTTCTAACTCCGACAATAATTCTGTTATGGGGTCCATCAATGATTGTGCTGTTGTACAAATATTCCCTGTCAAAACGAATATTCCCCTACCAATCGAATACTTTATAACAAATTTCTTACTTTGCAAATTTTATAAATATTACCCACAACTATAACATTATAACAAATTCACACCTTAATATTCAAAAATGATATTTATAGAAAAATTCATCTTTATTCATAAAAGTTGGGGTCTTATAATATATATATATATATATATATATATATATATGAATATATAAAAGATATATATAAGTACTCCTTCACTTTTCTTAATTCCTCATTGCGATGTAACTTAGCACCACCACTTTTTATGTGTAAGATGATATATGTGACGACCAGAGAAATCGTAGACCCTTGTAATTAGGTTTTCGATATATAATAAAATAAAGTTTCTATGGATATTATTATGTGTAAATGTGATGAGTGAATAAATATGTGTAATAATATTATATATTTATTTGTTAGTATGTAAGTTATGTGTTTATTAATCGAGTATGAATTAATCTAGTTGGTGAAGCCTAGTGTTAAGCCAATTGGAAAAGTCCAAGAGAGGATGCGAGAAGTCAATAGTATGTTGATTTAGATTCAACATAAATAGTAATAAATGATAAGTGTAATGAAATTGTAGCCTCGTAGGGGATTAATGTGACGCCCCCAAAATAGGTATACATCACCCATTCTGAGTTGTCAATACATGGTACAGAAACAACTACAACTTTATTATTACAACATATAAACTGTGAGTTTAAATAGAGATATTGCCATCTAGACAATATCCACACGCAAATAAATCTCCATCATAATTATTGATACATTATTTTATAAAAATGGTGAGGACTACTAAACAACTCTCTCTAGAACCTTCATTCCATACCCCGACTAGTACTCGCTACATTCTCGCCTCCCGAGAAGAAAAAAATGGAACAACAAGGAAAAGGGTGAGCTCAACTAGCCCAAAAAGAATATTATGACTAAGATAATACACAACAAATTATCGTTAGTCTTCAACAGGAAAAATCTAATAGAATACAATAGACAACAAGTTTTAAATCAATATTCGCAAATAAAATAATAATTCATTAGAAGAGTTACGTAGAGAATGCAAACTACTATCTTCTATGTATGAATTTAAAAGTTCATCGCTCTATCTTTTATCCTGTAATATCAATCAATATATATCTGAAATCAAATATTCATCTTTGCACTCTGGTGCCAAAGATATTCATCACTTAGTCTTGTTCATCTAAACACTTGCTCATCTTTGCACTACGGCCAAAGATATTCATCGAAATCATTCATCTTTGCACTACTACAGCCAAAGATATTCAATAATATCATCATTTAAGACCGAGGATGATGAAAAATATTTTTAAGAAACGAATCCAAAGTGAAACAAAATGACAAGGATTAAGGATTAAGGATTAGTACTTTGTTTTATCCATGTCCAAAAATACCTCAAAAATAACCATAGTGGTGTAAAATTCAAGAATGATCAAAACATGAATACAATCAAAGCTAGTATCCACAATAGATATTTTGAATGAAAAGGAAAATTTTCATTTTTCGATGAATAAAGGTCGTGATAAGTGAATAGTCACAGATATCGTGAATAAAGTCTTGTATATCGTGAATAAGAACTCAGACACCAAAAGTTCCAAATTTGATAAAACTTTAGATCAATATTTTAGCATAATGATATTGAAGAAATAATATTATTACGAAAAAAAAATAATATCCCTTACCTCACAAAGACAATCTTATTTAGTTGAAACACCTTGATATAAAGCTATGACTTGAACTTGCACCAGTATAGCAATACTCAAAATATACTCAAAATACTCACAAGAATACGCTCGATAATATAGAGAGAAAACTTGAGTTTACGTGTGATTTTCAATTCTAACCTAAGCACACTATTTATAGGAAAATGCTTAGAACACCAAAGCAGAAAATTTAATACAATATTAATATATATTTATTAAATTCCTACGCACTCAAAATCTGATTCCAACCATCAGTCACCAAGAGTGACTCACTTTGCCTAAATAAAAAAAACGTTTTTCTTATTAAAAATATTTAAAACTTCAAAAATTAATTATTTCGGAGCTTCGGAACTTCAATAATTCATAATAAATAGCTCTTTTATCAGAAAATTCGAAACTCGCGATTTTCCATAGGAAATTCCATTATCTACAACTTTGTAGAAGGAAGTTTTTCTAAATTCCAAACAGAAATTGATCGAAATTCATAAACGGACGATTTTACAGGCTATAATCAAATTTCAGTCAAGAAATGGGGTCCACCGACATGCTTAACATGTTTTAAACATTTATTGCAACAAAAATACTCTTTCTCCTTGTATACTCATATATCACACATTCATTGTAAAAATATCACCATTATTATATTATTAAAATATAATAATATATTTAAATGAATT
Source organism: Panax quinquefolius (assembly GCA_020205615.1). Lineage (NCBI taxonomy): Eukaryota > Viridiplantae > Streptophyta > Magnoliopsida > Apiales > Araliaceae > Panax > Panax quinquefolius. Next base: position 97,232,616 of record CM035170.1, on the reverse strand, counting down.
ATTTTATCGAAAAAGATAAAATTTCAATTTTCAACAATTGTCATATTAAAATTTTCTCATCTATATCCACATAAAATTAATATTTTCCTCATCATATGAATCAATAATTAATTATTCACAAATAATATTACGTAATCACAATATTCACAACCAGCAGCTTCCTGGAAGAGGGCTTTCCAATAAGAATTTCTCCTTCATCATGCCGTGATTAGGTGGCCAAACCTCTCCTTAGATGTAACTTTCTAGACATTGCCAATAATGTTATCTAATAATATTATTCAGATAATATGAATTATTGCTTCGATAATGAAAAATCTTGTGTAATGACAATTATTGAAACAACAACAATATAAAATATCAACGCAAAGAATTATTAAATCAATAAAATAAAATACTAAATAGTAATTACTGTAACCATTATTGAGTAGTGCCTTCTTACGTAAGAATCAATAATTGGTGCAATACCGTGTGCTACTGTGTTTTAACCACCGAGTATTTTAACAAGATAATTCTGTAATAACTACTGTAGATTATTTTTAAACAACTTATATTTGTCGTTTTCTTCATCCAATCTCTTTCCGTTATGGGGCCCACAAAAGACTGCGCCGTCGTACGAATATTCCCCGATAGCAAGAATATCCCACGACCAAACGAATATTCCCCGACAACAATGAATATTTTATAACCACTTGCTTATTTTGAAATATTTGCGTATTTTACCCATAACTATCCACATTAATCAAATAAACCCTTACTATTACAAAATAATAAATAGAGAAAATTAAATTTCATTAATAATAAGTTGGGGTCTTACAACCTCCCCTCCTTATAAAATTTCGTCCTCGAAATTGACGTACGTACCTGGTGTTTCGAAAAGGTGAGGATATCTCGCTATCATTTCTATTTCCAATTCCCAGGTCATTTTTTCTATAGCATGATTCTTCTACAAAACTTTAACTTGTGGTATGACCTTTGCTCGTAGGACATGCTCCTTCCTATCCAAAATCTTGACAGGTATCTCTTCGTACGTTAAGTCTTCGGCTATCTCGTCCGGCTCTAACTCTATAACGTGGTTCGGGTCTTTCACATATTTACGAAGTACAGATATGTGAAACACATTATGAACACGAGACATACTCGGAGGTAACGCGAGTCTATAGGCTACATTTCCTACTCGGTCAAGAATTTGAAATGGACCAATAAATCGTGGATTGAGGATTCCACTCTTCCCAAATCTTGTAATTCCTTTCCATGGAGCAACTCGCAACAATACATGATCCCCTATACTAAATTCCACGTCCTTTCGATGAAGATCCGCATAACTCTTTTGTCGATCTTGTGTCGTTTGTATACGTTGTCGAATCATTTGGATCTTTTCGGTGAGTCATATCGTATTAACTCTCGGGTCCCAACAATGTTGCTTCACCCACTCCATCCCAACATATTGGAGAGCGACACTTTCGTCCCATATAATGCTTCAAATGGAGCCACACCTATACTTGCCTGATAACTGTTGTTGTAGGAGAATTCCACCAATGGTAAATACTTATCCCAACTGCCCTTGAAGTCTAGGACACAGAGTCTTAATAAATCTTTAAGAGTTTGAATAGTCCTCTCTGATTGTCCGTCCGTTTGAGGATGGTATGCCGAACTAAATCGCAAATCCGTGCCCATAGATTTTTGCAAGCTAACCCAAAATCTTGAAGTGAATCTTGGGTCACGATCCGAAACTATGGATATTGGCATGCCATGCAATCTCATAATCTCATTTACGTACATTTGAGCAAGATGTTCAAGGGAATAAGTCTCCCGTATCGGCAAGAAATGAGCAGACTTAGTTAATCTATCAACAATAACCCAAATAGCATTGATGCCTTGAGAAACCGTAGGAAGACCCGTATCAAAATCCATGGTAATGTGTTCCCACTTCCATTTCGGAATTTCAAGTGGTTGAAACGAACCCTTAGGTACTAGATGCTCCGCCTTTACACGTTGACAAGTTAAACACATTGAGATAAACTTTGCAATCTCTCTCTTCATATTGTTCCACCAAAATGTATGTCGAAGATCACGATACATTTTGGTACTTCCAGGATGGATTGCAAATGGTGTATTGTGTGCCTCCATCATAATCTTGTACTTCAAATCAGAGTCCTTAGGGACACAAAGTCTGGAGTGGACTCGAAGTATTCCTTCTTCATCAATTCTCGCTTCTGGAATACCACCTTCTTGTACTTTCTTCTTCATATGCATCACCCGGATTGGGGTGGCTTGAGCAACCTTAACTTTTTCTATTAAAGTTGGCTCTGTCGTATACTTGACATCATCGCACTCATTCCTCATATGATATGATCTTTCTTCTACTCAACGCGTCAGCTACCACGTTTGCTTTTCCAGGATGGTATTGAATAGTGTGGTCGTAGTCTTTCAATAGCTCCAGCCAACGTCGCTGCCGCATGTTGAGTTCCTTTTGAGTGAAGAAATATTTAAGGCTTTTATGGTTTAAATATATCTCCACTTTCTCCCCATATAGATAGTGCCTCCATATCTTTAGCGCTAAAACGACTGCTGCCAACTCTAGATCATGAGTAGGATAATTCCTCTCATACTCGTTAAGTTATCGCGAGGCATAGGCTATGACTTTCCCACGTTGCATGAGAACACATCCTAACCCTTTGTCTGAAGCATCGCTGTAGATAATAAATCCATCCGTACCAGATGGTATTGTTAGAACAGGTGCTGAAATGAGACTCCTCTTGAGCTCTTGGAAAGTCTTCTCGCATTCCTCGCTCCATACGAATTTTGTATCCTTCCAAGTTAGCTGGGTTAATGGAGTAGCGATTCGAGAAAACCCTTCCACGAATCTCCGATAATAACCAAATAAGCCCAAAAGGCTACGTGATTTCATCCACCTTACGGTTGCTCCCAACTTTGTTTTGCTTCAATCTTGGCGGATCAACAGATACTCCATGTTTCGACACCATCGCGCCCAAGGAATGCTATTTCCTCGAGCCGAACTCGCATTTCTTCAATTTGGCATATAGTTTGTTTTCACGAAGCCTTTGGAGTACCAACTTCAAATGGTGCTCATGATCTTCACGACTTTTGGAATATATGAGGATGTCATCAATAAAAATAACAACGAACTGATCCAAATATTCCTTGAATACTTTGGTTCATCATATCCATGAAAGCCGCGGGGAGCATTAGTCAATCCGAAAGACATGACTAAGAATTCATAATGCCCGTCATCGAGTTCTAAAGCGCGCTTTTGAATATCCTCGATTCTAATCTTCAAATGATGATATCCGAATCGAAGATCGATCTCGAAAAAATTGTGCCCTTGCAGTTGGTCAAACAAGTCATCAATACGAGGTAGAGGATACTTATTCTTGATAGTGACATGGTTTAATTCCCAATAGTCAATACAAAAGTCGCATACTCCGCCTTTCTTCTTTACTAATAAAACAGGAGCACCCCAAGGAGATGTACTAGAAACGAATGAAACCGATGTCCAACAACTCCTATAGTTGGACCTTTAACTCCTGAAGTTCAATAGGAGCCATTCGATATGGGGTTTTAGAAATGGGCTTTGTACCAGGTTCAAGATCAATAAAGAATTTAACTTCACGTTCTGGGGGTAGACCGGGAAGTTCTTCAGGAAATACGTCATGAAAGTCAATAACAACAGGAATATTATTCAAATCTGACGTGTCTTTATTCAAATCCATAACATGGGCTAAGAAAGCTTGACATCCGTTTTTCAATAAACGAATAGCTTTATGATTAGATATGACGTTGATTGATTTTAATGGTTTAGTTGTTGAATTGTATAACAGTTGGATAGGAATATGAAAACTAACAACCTTACGAAAATAATCAATTTTGGCATGATGAGTAGTTAACCAATCAATCCCTAAAATCACATCAAAAACAAGTATCTTTAAAGAGATAAGGTCAACAGGTAAGGTGATGGAGCCAACTTGAATCAAACAAGATTTATAAACCGTGGATGTGATGAAAGTTTCTCCTAACGGAGTTTCCACAGATATGTCAAAGTCTAATTTCTCAGGAGTCAAGTTTAAACATTGAGCACAAGCAGGAGAGATAAATGAATGGGTAGCACCGGTATCAAGTAAGGTATAAACTTCACAAGAATTTATAAATAGCTTACCCGTGATCACCTCATTTGGGTTCCTCGCATTTTGACCGACCACAACAAACGCTCTTCCAGAACCGCTTGACTTTGACTTTTCTCGGGACGATCTTTTGAGTCACCGTCCCCTCATGAACTAGGTTTCGCCACTGCATAATCTCGAAATATATGTCCTTCCTTTCCACAATTATAGCATACCTTGAACTGTTGTGGGCGCTTTGGATTGATATGTCCTCTTCCCAAGATTTATAAAGCACGTGGCGGGTGGTCGTTTCTCCTCCCTTAGAACCGGTTACTTCACCAAGACCGCTGTCTTTTTACATGGTCGTTGTTAAATCTCCTCTTTTTAAAATCTCCTCTGACTCGTTTCTTCTATTTTCATGGCCATGATTACCACCGAGTGGTTACCATTTTTGTCCGTCTTTTCTTTCTCCATCCGGTTATCGTTGTTTTGTTGACCGCCATCTCCTAGATGATCCTGGTTGTGGTCCCTCAGGTTGACCGTACTAAGTTATCTCGCTCTAATAATTGAGCCACATTTACAACATCCTGAATAGAGAAAAATTTATGAGAAATGAGATCTTGACGTATCTTGGGGTTTCAAACCTCTAAGAAACATCCGCGTCTACGCTCCTCATTCTCCACCAAATGAGGTGCAAACCTGAATAACTCTCTGCAAACTTTGTCTCGTCTTCGAGACACCGCGTCATATTATTTTGTTCTAATCGATGAACTCCACTTCCTTCATATAGACGAACACTTTCGGAAAGTATTTGTCATTAAATAGTTTCAAACGTCTCCCAAGACATGCCGAGTCGGGCCGGATGGGTACGCTTCACGAGACTCCCACCATGAGTCCGCCTTTCGCCACTTTTAACATAAAGGTGGCGAATGGAACCTTCTGTTCCTCCGCATCTCTCAAGACATCGAATATCTTGGTAATTTGCTTGACCCATGTTTCCGCCATGATCGGATCCGGCTTTCCCTTAAATTCAGTGGTCCCAACTCTTTGAATCGCTTGGCAGTGACAACCCGTGAATTACTATCATTTCTCCTCAGTATTTTGAACACGAGTCTCCTCGCCCGATTTTGCATGAATCGCAAAAGCTTCTAAACATCCTCGCTTCATCATCTCGCTTTCAGGTGGTCTTTGTTCACAGAGAACATTGCAAGCTTGTTGCACATTCTCCTCGTTGGTGAGTACAAAGCGTCTCCACTGTCTCATTTCCATTATTAATATTCTCAATCAAATTTTAAATCATCATATAAAACAAGGGTTAATTAAGGAAATTAATATATCACATAATATCCCTATATACGCACCACCTACAATTAAGCTTAGGTAGGACACACTTAATGAAGGATTTACTCGTCTCTCCCCTCCTAGTTCTATTCCCCGATCTCCGCCAGAGATCATATCCCTAAGCTCTGATACCAACTGTGACGCCCCCAAAATAGGTATACATCACCCATTCTGAGTTGTCAATACAAGGTACAGAAGCAACTACAACTTTATTATTACAACATATAAACTGTGAGTTTAAATACAGATATTGCCATTTAGACAATTTCCACACGCAAATAAATCCCCATCATAATTATTGATACATTGTTTTACAAAAATGGTGAGGACTACTAAACAACTCTCTCTAGAACCTTCATTCCATACCCCGACTAGTACTTGCTACATTCTCGCCTCCTGAGAAGAAAAATGGAACAACAAGGAAAAGGGTGAACTCAACTAGCCAGTAAAGAATATTATGACTAAGATAATATACAACAAATTATCGTTAGTCTTCAACATGGAAAAATCTAATAGAATACAATAGACAACAAGTTTTAAATCAATATTCGCAGCGGAAATAATAATTCATTAGAAGAGTTAAGTAGAGAATGCAAACTACTATCTTCTATGTATGAATTTAAAAGTTCATCGTCTATCTTTTATCCCTGTAATATCAATCAATATATATCCGAATCAAATATTCATCTTTTACTACTGAGTGCCAAAGATATTCATCACTGTCATGTTCATCTAAACACCTGTTCATCTTTGCACTACGGGCCAAAGATATTCATCAGAAATCATTCATCTTTGCACTACAGGCCAAAGATATTCAATAATATCATCATTTAAGACTGAGGATGATGAAAAATATTTTTAAAGAAACGAATCCAGTGAAACAAAATGACAAGGATTAAGGATTAAGGATTCGTACTTTGTTTTATCCATGTCCAAAAATACCTCAAAAATAATCATAGTGGTGTAAAATTCAAGAATGATCAAAACATGGATACAATCAAAGCTAGTATCCACAATAGATATTTTGGACGAAAAGGGAAAATTTTCATTTTTAGATGAATAGTCTGCAGATTAAATGAATAAGATCAGATATCGTGAATAGTCTACCGTATACGTGAATAAGAATCTCAGACACCAAAAGTTTCAAATTTGATAAAAACTTCAGATCAATATTTCAAAGATAATGATATTGAAGAAATAATATCATTAAGAAAAAAAATAATATCCCTTACCTCACAAAGACAAGATTTAGTTGAAACACCTGATATAGACTATGACTTGAACTTTGCACCGTAAGCGGCAAGACTCAAAATATACTCAAAATACTCACAAGAATAATACTTCAATAATATAGAGAGAAAAAAACTTCGGCTTTACGTGTGATTTTCAATTCTAACCTAAGCACCCTATTTATAGGAAAATGCTTAAAACACTGAAAGCGAAAATTTAATAAAATATTAATATATATTTATTAAATTCCTACGCACTCAAAATCTGATTCCAACCATCACCACCAAGAGTGACTCACCTTGCCTAAATCAAAAAAAAAAAACGTTTTCTTATTAAAAATATTTAAAACTTCAAAATTAATTATTTTGAGCTTCGAACTTCAATAATTCATAATAAATAGCTCTTTTATTAGAAAAATTTGAAACTCGCGTTTTTCCATAAAAATTCCATTATCTACAACTTTGCGGAAGGAAGTTTTTCCAAATTCCAAATGAAATTGAATCAAAATCCATAAATCGGGCAATTTTACAAGCTATAATCAAATTTCAAATTGAGAAATGGGGTCCCCCGACATGTTTAACTTGTTTTAAACATTTATTGCAACAAAAATACTCTTTCTCCTCAGTATACTCATATATCACACATTCATTGTAAAAATATCACCATTATTATATTATTAAAATATAATAATATATTTAAATGAATTATTTTATCGTAAAAGATAAAATTTCAATTTTCAACAATTGTCATATTAAAAATTTTCTCCATCTATATCCACATAAAATCAATATTTTCCTCATCATATGAATCAATAATTAATTATTCACAAATAATATTACGTAATCACAATATTGACAACCAGTGCGGTTCCTGGAAAGAGGGGCTTTCCAATAAGAATTTCTCCTTCTTCGCGCCTTGCAATTAGGTGACCAAACCTCTCCTTGAGATGAACTTTTTAGACATTGCCAATAATGTTATCTAATAATATTATTCGTATAATATGAATTATTGCTTCGATAATGAAAATACCGTGTAATGACAATTATCAAACAACAACAATATAAAATATCAACGCAGACAATTATTAAATCAATAAAATAAAATACCGAATAATAATTCATGTAACCATTATTGAGTAGTGCCTTCTTACGTAAGAATCAATAATTGGTGCAATACCGCGTGCTTCTTGTGTTTTAACCACAAAGTATTTTAACAAGATAATACTGTAATAACTACTGTAGCAAGTATTTTTAAACAACTTATATTTGTCGCTTTCTTCATCCAATCGCTTTCAAGTTATAGGGCCCATTAAAATCTGCTAGGTCAGTAAATTTAATATTCCCCCATGTTGAAGAATATTCCACGACCAAACGAATATTCCCCGACAACAATGAATATTTTATAACTACTTGCTGCTTATTTTGAAATATTTGCGTATTTTACCCATAACTATCCACATTAATCAAATCAACCCTTACTATTTCAAAATAATAAATAGAGAAAATTAAATTTCATTAATAATAAGTTGGGGTCTTACAATTAAAGGTTGAATTAATGACCTGGGTTAAGGAATTTAAGTGTTGTTATTTCGTAGAGGAAATAAAAAAATTTCGAGAAACAACGCTATTCACGCATAAAATGTTTTTTTTTCTTTCATTTTTTCGAATTATGTCATAGCGTTTATTCAGGGGTTAGAGACGAAATCTCTATTCAAATTTTTGAAAATTCAAAATTGATATTTTGACTAAAAGAAATGAGCCTAGGGTTGAGCCTAAGGTTTGTGTTTGATATGGTTTGATGGCTTGATGATTTCAAGTCATGATTTGAACTTGGAGCCAAAGAATAACAAGACTTGGAGCCAAATAATTGGATGCTTAAATGACTAATCTACCCTAAGTTCTCTTGTCATTCTTATAAATAAAAGGTCATTTCCTTTCTAATACCTACCAATTCACCAAATCCTATAGGAGAAACTCTAGTAAAATATTGAAAGAGGGAAGAGGATATCAGAAATTGGAGTAAGGAAGAGAGCAAACTAGCATACTTGTTCAAGCCAAGAAAGAAGAAGAAATAACTTAAGAATGTCGTTTGAAGAACAATTTAGCTTAAACTGTAAGTAGCATAACAGGCAAGTTTCTAATCATGTACAAGTTTTACTTGTAGGAAATTTCTAACTCTTGTTTGATTTATGAATTCAAGCAATTGGTTGTCATACTTGTGCCAGTTTTCTATGATGTGCCTATAAATTATATACTTATGCAAATATTATATGTTTGTATATACAAGTTTGAGTTATAAATTGGGCGTTAGGCCAATATCCGCACTTATGTTCAAATGGAGAATAATTGTTCAATGTTATTGAACTGTTTGAATTTTGAAAGTTCATATTATTCGTGAATTGTGTTAGAAAGTATGTTGATGTCAACTATTTTAGCTAGACAGGTGTATAAGGTGTTTTGTTGAATTCTATTAATTCATTAATGTTAGGTAGAGCCATCCAAACTAAATTGAATTGGTGCGGACTCTAATGGTAAGTCTAAGATAAACAACTCTAATATTAGGGGTATTTTTAAGTCAGGAATATCTGATAAGACACAAGGGAGTGTCAAAAGTTAAAATGAATCGACACAGAGGAGTGTGTGGAAAAAATAAACGCATATAATCGTTTAATCTAGATATATTATACATAATATAGTACGATAGGCTGATCCCCTAGAGTACTTACAGAGAATATTTTTAGCTTTTGTTACTAGATATTTTGTCGATGTCGGTAAAACATAATTGTTTAAATAGAAAAATTTTAAGGTCTTGATGACCACTCAACATGGGGGTTAAAGGTGTTTAAGGCGAAATGAAAATTTTTATTCCTATTTATTCGAAGTACTTCATAATTATTGTTCAATTGTCGAATATTTGTAAGAAGATTCTATTCATAATATTTGTTGTTTATTTAACTGTTAATACTTGCTGAGCAATCGAATGCTCACTGTTACTTTAAATAAACATTTTCAGCTAAGACGACGCATACCGAAGAATCCATTGGATATTAAGGAAGGATAAAATATAAGCTTAGAAGATTATATATATGTTCGTCTATGTGTATCTGTTGTGGGGGATGAAAGTCACATGTGTATGAACGTATTATTTAAATGATGTAATATTCATTATTAATATGTTTTGAAGATTTAGAGATATTAGAACCTGAGGTAGATTGAGATAATTATCTTTATATTGAAATGAGATTATAGTCATGTCTTTAAGATTATATGGAGGAATGTATTGTATGAGTAGTAATGTTTAACATCAGATCAGAGGTTTAACACTACAAGAAAATGCTCTAACAGCGATCAAAACTATCAGCGACCGCACTTTTGGTCGCAGATAGGATTCTTAGCGACCGACATTAGTGACTACTTTTGAATTTGGTCGCTAGATTATGTTAGCGACCGAACCCGGTCGTTATTCAGTCGCAGGTTCAATTTTACCTCCAAAAAAATTTACAAAAAATGTTGGCGCCTTAGTTGTTTGCAACCATTCACTATCAGCGACCGCATGTGGTCGCTGATACTTCAACATCATTTAAAATTAACGACCGCATGCGGTCACTGATAGCGGTCGGAGAAAGAAGCGTCCATTAATGCGTAGTGGAGCCTTTGGAAAGGAAAAGGCAACCTAGTTTTTTTATTATTTTATTTTATTGTTTAGATCTTGAAAAGCTTGTTTGGCAGTTTCGGAGGATGATTCGGTGAGCATTTGTTTGAAGGAAGTGGAGTCACCTCCTCCATGGCTTTAAGGAAGTGTTTTTGAAGAATATTATCACAGCTGAATGTTGGAATACTTAACAAGACGAATTGAACAATAAAATTAAAACAATTTATCTGATATACGAAAGAAACCGACTCTTAAATCCACATCACCAAGATTAAGTAAAATTATCTCTGCAACAAACAAGGAGAAATAAATCATGTATTGGTCACTTGGGTTCCACTTCCACCCACAGTAGAAATAAAAAGACAAAAAATTATGAGGTTGGTAGCTAGCCCCTTTCATTAGCCCCTAACCTATGCCCAAATCCAATAGCTTGGAAAACTGAAAAGTGCAGGCGACAGCTGAAATATGTACCTTCGTCACGTGTTGTATTGCGCACCACTATCATTTCTCTCCAAAATTTCAACGACCTCAACATCAGTGTTCTTAGTTTAAAATTAAACAAAGCAACTCCCAAATCTAATCAACCTTTCTCTCTTTAAAGCCGTAATTTCATTGATCCTGATAAAAAATAATGTTTATATATATATATATATATATATATATATACATTATAAATTAATAGTTACACATTTAAATATGTTTGATTATTTGACTCTCTTTAATAAACGATATATCTATTTACACATTTAAATTATATATGTACAAAAAACACACGTAACTATAAAATGGTACTACTAATTTGGAGCAACAGGGGATATAATTGTATTCCACTTCAACGGACCATAGCTACCCTTCAGTTTCTCTCTCTTCCATGTAAGCATCATTTATTTATGGTTTCCGGACTGAAACGCGGTCGTTGATAGCTACTTTGAAATTAGCGATCGAATCGATCATTATTGTCAATCATTGTACACGCCAAGGTTACTCGTCATACCGACAAATGACTCAAAGATGAGTCATAATAATGACGGATTCGATTCTGTCATTTGAGAAGTCATCAAGTCCATCCAAATGACTCAGATTATCTCATGATTACTATCAATGACGCGTTCGGTCATGGATACTCATCTCATGACCATATCACGATCATTATTGATATCTGATCATTGATAAGTCTTTTTGTTGTAGTGTAAATGTACCCGAATTTAAAGGCGTCATAGATGTAATTTTACAAAAATAATCAATATCAATTCTTCACTTCTTTTTTTTATAATTTTTTAATATTTACTGAGTTTAATTTCTTCAATTTTTGAGAAATATAGTTAATGTATAGCTTATATAATTAACAAAAATACCTATAAAATTTTGACATTTAATAGAGATTTAATAGAACATAGTACAAATAAAATATTTTAAAACTATTTTAAAATTTAGTTTATTGTGAAAGTATAATTGCTTGTAGTACAAATGACTTACAATCATTAAAATCTAATAATTCAGATGAATTAATTACAGTACATAATCATACACAAAGAAAGGTTGACGTAATTTAGAATAACTCCATAACTTTTACACATGAAGAATAATAATATTGATCCTAGAGACAAATGACTTACAATCAGTATCTAATAATTCAGATGAATTACATGCAGTACACGATTTCTTAAACATATATATATATATATATATATATATATATATATATATATATATATAGAAGTAGACACCGATAAATAATTATAAACCACCTACCTACCACCACCGTAACGCCTATTTCTTTCCTGAAATGATTTTAAGGCCATTATAAACTCCTCTTCTCCAAAATCAGGAATTAGAGTTTTTGTGAAGTATAACTCAGAATAAGCTAATTGGTAACACATTAAGTTGCTTAGTCTAAGACTCCCAGCAGTTCTTATCAGTAAATCTGGAAAGGGGAACTCAGTGCAATTTGTCGCTAGTTCTTGTTCGAACATTTTCTCATCAATTTCTTGGTGTTGAATTAAACCATCTTTTATTTTTTCACAAAGCCCTTTGCAAGCTTGTAGTATGTCAGCTTGTCCACCATACCCAATTGCTAAAATCAGATGGAATCTTGAATTGGCCTTCGTTTTCTCCTCAGCTTCATTAATCACTTCTACGAGAGATTTGGGTAACTTTGATCTATCGCCCATAATTGAGATCCGAATGCCATGCCTATATTTAATTAAGATTGTGTTATAATCATAGGAGATATTAGTTAGTAAAGAAATAAAAATAGACCATTTGTGAAATAAATTATCACTAGGGGTTTTTGCATGCATGGCACACACTCGTGTGTACAAATTCAATAATGTGTGTGAAAGTTAGTAAAGAAATAAAAACAGACCATTTGTGAAATAAATTACCACTAGGGTTTGTGAATGGCACACACGTGTGTGCAAATTCAATAATATGTGTGAAAAATGTTTAAAAAATAAACAATAAACTTAAAATGCAAAATAGAAAATAAATTTGAAATGAAGAATAGGAAATACTGGAAGTTAGCGATGACAGAAAGTAAGAAAAAGGAAGAAATTATTAAAATATTTTTATTTTGTGACAGAATTTATCACAAAATAACTACCATCATCGCTTCCCTATTATTATATAATAATAGATAAGGGTATAATATATATATATATATATATATATATATATATATATATATATATATATATACGTACCTTGTTGATTCTTGAAGATTTGATCTTATTCCTTCTTCCAACAAGTTCATCAAATCGTCGACTTCTTCCTACACCATATAATTTTTTTTTTAAAAAATTTAACCGCCAAATTTAACCTCAAAAAATGGGGTACGTACGTACTATACCAACAAAAGAATTTATTCTACAAAAATATTTAACCGAATGATATATGTACACAAACGATGCACAGATAGGTTGAGTGAAAATAGATCCATAACAAATTAAGGCTAAACCATAGTAAAAGATTAAAAGGCACTAACTTTGGATCGCTTCCAATTTTCAGTAGAAAAAAGGTAAGCAGTGAGAACTTTGATCCCACATTTGCAACAAAGGCGGGAAAGCTCTTTATACACAAGTGCAAGGGTCATGTGACCAAACTTCACCGGCCACCCTCTCTGCCGTGTCCACCTCCGATTACCATCCGAAATCACCGCCACGTGTTTTGGCATTAATTCTGGTCGGAGACCCCTTGGCAATAAATATTCCTCCTGCAGCTGATGTTCATCACAATCTATTTCTTCGAATTCATTTTTCTCGTCTTTAGGCTCTTTTGGTGGGTGATTTATGACGCTATTATGGTGAAGCGAGATAGTGGAAGCATGCAGACGCCACGAGAAGGGATGATTTGTTGAGGTTCTAAGTGGGGATAAAGAAGAAAGAGGCTTATAAGTGGCCGGAGAAAAAAGAGTAGGAGCAAATGGAAGGTTCAAGGCTTGCATATTCATGATCTCCGGTTAAGGTTATATATTTCCTCAAACAACCATGCATGATCTGCCTTGCCTTATAAAGGATAACTAGTACGACCCTACATTCTTTTTTGGTGGCTGCAATCCAAGGCAAGTGGGATATATATATATATATATATATATATATATATATATATATATATTAATTATATACTATTATAGATTAAAATTTCCCCTGCCCACCAAGCCACCAGGATGGGCGAGTCCAACTCTGAGCCAGAAGCACATGGGCGGAAGTGTCGGGAAAAATCATCTCCCAAATACTATTGTCTTTGATAAATTATACGGATAAAAATATCAGTATATGCCAAACAAATTAAATTCGCAGTTCCACCAAAATAATAACCACTGCAGGAAATAAGTAGAAAATATCCAACCACGAGACACCAAGATTTTACTTGGAAAACCCTCTAAAACTGAGAGGTAAAAATCACAGGATAAACTCCGAATAATTTACTAAAATATCTGAGAAAATACAAAGACAAAGATATCTTTATTTGAGTACAAAACCAAATTACTTCACCACAATAACAATGTGATGGACCCAAATAAAACTCTCTTTTATTTGAACTACTTTTCTCTCTCTATTTCCTAAGTTTTATAAAAGCTACTCTTTTCTCTCTCTTACTCTCGGATGGAGTATGAAACTTTGGTGTGTATAAACCCTTTCCTTAGCCTTCCTTTTATAGCCGAATGGAGAAGGAAAGGAGTAAATGAGTTTGGCAATTTTTTCAAAGGGCCGGACGGTAGGAATTTGAAGGGGCAGGGCATTAAATGGGTGAGAAAAATCATGTTAACCAACAATCTCCCCCTCCGAACCCATTAGAGGAGGTAATCTTTGTGACCCCGTCACTTGGAGTCCATCCCGGCCAATTCCTTGAAAAATTCCAGTTTGTCGCGAGTGACAACTTTTGTCAACATGTCTGAAAGATTCTCGTCGGTATGAACTTTCTTCACTTTCATCAATTCCTTTTCCATCACTTCTCGAAGCCAGTGATAACGAACATCAATATGCTTGGTCCGATTATGATACGTGGCATTTTTGGTCAAGTCAATTGCACTCTGACCATCACAATAAACCACATACTCATCTTGTTTTAAACCCAACTCTTGGAGAAACCGTTTTAACCACAACATCTCCTTGTTCGCTTCAAGATGAGCAATGATGTATTCTCGACTCGATTGTAGACAAAGTCGCTTTTACAACTCGATCGCCATGACATCGCTCCTCCCTGCCAGGCGCGGATCCAGCAGATTATTGGTCAGGGTCAAACTCGAAAAAAAAATTCTTACAAATAAAAATTTCATAAAATAACTTACAAAACTAAACAATCCTCAAATATTATTTATAATAACATTTT
This sequence comes from Panax quinquefolius, assembly GCA_020205615.1. Classification (NCBI taxonomy): domain Eukaryota; kingdom Viridiplantae; phylum Streptophyta; class Magnoliopsida; order Apiales; family Araliaceae; genus Panax; species Panax quinquefolius. The sequence continues at coordinate 97,217,446 of CM035170.1, read as the reverse complement.
TCGAGGTTTCATTGCTTATAATTGTTGCATGATATAGCCTCATTTTTAATAGTTACAAAAATATCACGCTCAATGTATGTTACTAAATAGTCATTCATCCATTCATCTCCCATTTGGTTACTTGAGTTCATTCTTCACGATATTTATGGTTTTGAAATATCCTTTCAACAGATTCTAATAAGAATTGATAAAAAGTAGAGCCAATTTCAACAACATATAGACTTGGGGATACACATCATCCTTTCTTTTCTGAACCAACATTTGAGCCAATTCCCCAATTCCTTCTATACTCGAAAAATTGGAATCGGTTCTCTATATCCACAATATAGAAGAATAGAAAAATTGGCTTAATGACTTAGTGGGATTTGGGAATTAGGGATTGTTGCCTAGTGTCTGCTCACTTAGTATATATATAACATAATACAGTGGGGTCATGTTTCTTAGTATACATGTTCACTTTAGACCCTCTTAATATTTTTTTTTTCTAATATGACCCTCTTAATTTTTTTTCCTCCTAATATGACCCTGACCCCTGAAAATTCGGTGGGGTCGGCGCCCTATAAGGCGGTGTCCGCCTCGAAGTGATGATAATTACGTGTTTGAATCAAATCAAATTGTAAGCTTGAACAAGATTGTATTGAATCTTGTTTGTTGAATAAAAGTTTACTCTTTCTAGTTCATCTATCAAGAAGATTCATATCACTAGTTTTATTTTAGAATGTAATATCTTTCTACTTTCTACTCTCTACTCTCTGTATTTCATAAAGATGGCCAAAATATGAGAGCAAAATGATTTTTAGTTTTGTTCCATAATACTGGGCAAAATGACTTTTAAAAGTCCATACACGAGTGAGAGATTGTTAAGGACACGTTGACTCGCCGACAAATACTGCTCACAACGCCAACTCCATTGCATGAAGCAATATCTGGCGTCTGAAACCATTGCATACATAAGACTCCCTACATCGAGGAGAGTAGAGGCTACTGCTATATCATCTCTCCCCTCAGTAGGGACACATGCACTTTGTCAACTTAATGTGACTAGCCAGTGGTGTGCTAACTAGTTTAGCATCACCCATGTTGAACCTTGCAAGCACTCGCTCAATATACTTCTCTTGTGACAACCACAACCTCTTGGCTTTCCTGTCACGAACAATCTTCATACCCAAAATCTGTTTAGCTGGACCAAAGTCCTTCATATCAAAGGACTTGAACAACTCACCCTTGAGCCTTCGAATCATATCGACATCCTGTTCAACTATCAACATATCATCTACATATAGTAATAGGATAACGAAGTTACCATCCGGGAACCTTTTAACATACACACAATGATATGAAGCTGTTCTACTGTAACCTTGATCCACCATAAATGAATCAAATTTCATGTACTGCCTTGGGGCTTGTTTTAGGCCGTACACACTTTTCTTCAACTTGCAAACCAAGTGTTCTTTCCTTTTAACTTTAAATCCCTCTGGTTGTTCCATGTAGATTTCTTCCTTCAAATCACCATGAAGAAAAACAGTCTTCACATCCAACTGCTCAAGCTCAAGATCCATACTAGCTACTAACCCCAGCACTACTCGAATAGAAGTCATCTTCACAACTGGAGAAAAAATCTCATCGAAGTCAATACCTTGCTTTTGAGCAAAACCTTTGACGACTAATCGAGCCTTGTATTTTACTAGTTTTTCACCATCTTTCTTAAGCTTAAACACCCATTTGTTCTTCAATGTTTTCCTGCCCTACGGAAGTGTAGTCAACTCAGAGGTGTGATTCTTGTGCAAAGAATCCATCTCATCCTGCATAGCTCTCAGCCAATTGCCCTTCTCCTTATGAGTCTTGACTTCCTGAAAATCTTCTGGCTCCCTCTCCTCAGCAACTAAAAGATATTCAGATGAAGGATATCCGATTGATGACACATGTTCTCTTGTGGATCTTCTTAGTTGAGGTTCATCAATATCAGGTTGCTCCCCTTGATCAACACTCTCTGCATCTGTCCCATCACCATCGTGAAAATCTGTATCAGTCATGTCTTTATTCTAACCTCCTTCTCCAACTGTGGCATTCTGTACTAGAGAAGGAACTCCGCTGAGATCTGGAACTCTATTATATCAAAATGCACATAATTTTGGTGCTCATGAAACACCACATCTCTGCTCCTGAATAATTTTCTCTGCACTGGATCCCATAATCGGTATCCAAACTCTGCATCTCTATGGCCAACAAATACACATGGAGTAGACTTGTCATTAAATTTCGATCTTTGTTCCTTGGGGATATGTGCAAAAGCCTTGCACCCAAATACCCTCAAATAAGAATAAGACAAATCTGTACCACTCCAAATCTTTTCTGGAATCTAAAAATCCAACGGTGCTGATGGAGATCTATTAATCAAGTAACAAGCAGTACGAACAACTTCACCCCAGAATGACTTAGGCAGCTTAGCCATTCTCAACATGCATCGCACTCTCTCAATAATAGTGCGGTTCATTCTTTCAGCCACACCATTATGCTGTGGGGAACCTGGAACAGTCTGCCCATGCCGAATGCCATGTTTACTATAGTATTCAGCAAACTCCTTTGAGGTGTATTCCCCTCCGTTGTCACTACGAAGACACTTCAATGATTTTCCAGTTTCCCTTTCAACCATAGCATGAAAACTCTGAAAATTCTAGAATACCTGGTCTTTTGTTCTCAACAAAAATACCCACACCTTCCGCGAAGCATCATCAATAAAGGTAACAAAGCACATATTTCCACCCAAAGACTCAACCTCAATGGGTCCACATACATCAGAATATACTCTCTCTAGTAGCTCTAATTTTCTTTTAGCTGAACTACTAAAAGAAACTCTATGTTGTTTCCCAAACAAACAAAAATCATAAGGGCTTAAAACAGTACCTTTAGCAAAAGGAATGAGTGACCTTTTTGCTAATAACTGCAACCCATTCTCACTCTTGTGGCCAAGCCTCTTATGCCATAAGTTTGGTGAAGAGTCATCCTCAACTGCATTCAACTCACTAGCTAGAACACACCTTCACATGAGTCTTGTACAATGAACAACAAACAACGCCTCTTGCAATCACCATATATAGAGCCCTTGGTAAGCTTCCACTTTTCATTGCCAAAGTGATTTTCATAGCCTTCTCTGTCCAAGGCCATGCCAGAAATCAAATTGAGACGCAAATCTGGAACGTGTCTAACATCCCTCAAGGTAACACTGCAACCAACACATGTCTGAATGCAAACATCACCAATTCCAATAATCTTGGACTGATCAGTATTTCTCATTTTCACGTACCCAAAGTCTCCAGCTTTGTAAGTTGTGAAAAATTCTCTCTTAGGTGTAGCATGATACGAGGCACCAGTATCAACCACCCAATCAAATTTCTGATCATACACATGCAAGCATTCTTCTTCCCCAAATAAAAGAATAACAACATCTTCGGTAACTGTGGCTGCAGTGTTCTTCTCCTCAACCTTTCCCTGCTCACCATTTTTTTGCTTGTCTAACCAGATTCTGCAATTTCTCTTGTAATGACCTTCCTTATTACAATGGAAGCATCTATATGTTTTACCTTGTCTGGTCTTTGACTTACTACTGTGATTTTTGCTTTTGTTGCTACTTGTATCTCCTTTGTGAGATCCCCTAAAATTGCTTCTGCCCCTGTTCTCTATGACAAGAGTATGTGTCTCAAAATTTATGCCTTACTCCTTTCGCCTTGTCTCCTCATTATGAAGACAGTCTTTGACCATCTGCATAGTCATTTTTCCTTCTGGAGCTGAATTGCTTAGAGACACCACCAAAGTCTCCCAGTTGTTTGGCAGCGAACTGAGAAGCAAAAGAGCCTGAATCTCATCATCAAGATTCAATTTCATGGTGGACAGCTGGTTCACCAAACCTTATAACTCACTCATATGATCCGACACACTGCTCACGTCCTTGTACTTTAGATTCATAATTTTTCGAATGACAAAAGTTTTATTTTGTGCATTCTTCTTCTCGTACATAGATTCTAGTGTTGTCCATAGAGTGTGAGCATCCGTCTTCTGCGAAACATGGTGGAACACACTTTGATCAATCCACTGCCGGATGTGACCAATAGTCTTCCTATTCATTTTATTCCAATCAGCCTCAGACTTATCCGTGGGCTTCTTTCCCTTGAGCCCAAACGGATTATATAAATCCTTGCAATAAAGGATATCCTCTATTCTGGGCTTCCAGATCGAAAAATTTGAATAGGTCAATTTAATCATGGCTCCAACTGATTCCTCCATAAAATTTATCAAAAGCAACTGAGCAAATAACTTTAGCTCTGATACCAGTTGTTGGGAAAAATCACCTCCCAAATACTGTTGTCTTTGATAAATTAGACGGATAAAAATATCAGTATATGCCAAACAGATTAAATTCGCAGTTTCACCAAAATAATAACCACTGCAGTAAATAAGTAGAAAATATCCAACCACGAGACACCAATATTTTACGTGGAAAGCCCTCTAAAACTGAGAGGTAAAAACCACGGGACAAACTCCGAATAATTTACTAGAATATCTGAGAGAATACAAAGATATCTTTATTTGAGTACAAACTCAAATTACTTCACCACAATAACGTCTATGTGATGGACCCAAATAAAACCCTCTTTTATTTGAACTACTTTTCTCTCTCTATTTCCTAAGCTTTATAAAAGCTATTCTCTTCTCTCTCTTACTCTCGGATGGAGTATAAAACTTTGGTGTGTATAATCCATTTCCTTAGCCTTCCTTTTATAGCCGAATGGAGAATGAGAGGAGTAAATGAGTTTGGCAATTTTTTCAAAGGGTCGGACGGTAGGAATTTGAAGGGGCGGGGCATTAAATGGGTGAGGAAAATCACGTTGACCAACTGGAAGAACTAGCTTGGAGTTGTCATAGTCGGACCTTTTTTTTCTTCGGGATAAGATTAATATTACACACTACATAACATAGCTAACTTATTCCCGTATTTTTGGGTAGAGAACATATATAGGAGTTTTCTCTTTCTTCTCTCTTATTTATGTTCGAGTATTCTACACTTGCACAATCTCTTAAATTTTTTTTATAAAATGATGTGTAAAAATATAATTAATAGATAATTTATCATGCATGAGTGGACCCAATATTTATAATCAAGCACAACTACATACATCATTTTGTATTATTTTATTTTTTTGCATTCATTATTTAGTCACATAAACTGTAAGACCCCAACTTATTATTAATGAAATTTAATTTAGTAGGGGTTGATTTGATTAATGTGGATAGTTATGGGTAAAATACGCAAATATTTCAAAATAAGAAAGTGGTTATAAAATATTCATTGTTGTCGGGGAATATTCGTTTGGTCGTGGAATATTCTTGTTGTTTCGGGGAATATTCAATACGACCAGTAGCGATCTTTTATGTGGGCCCTATAACTTGGCGATTGGATGAAGAAAATGACAAATATAAGTTGTTTAAAAATAACTGTAGTTAGTTATTCATGCTAATTAATCTTTGTTAAAATACTCTTGTGGTTAAAACACAAGAAGATACTCAGTATTGCACCAATTATTGATTCTTACGTGAAAGACACTACTCAATAATGGTTACGATGAATTAATGTTCGATATTTTATTTTATTGATTTAATAATTGTCATATTGATATTTTATATTCATTTGTTGTTTCAATAATTGTCATTACAAATATTTTTCATTATTGAAGCAATAATTCATATTATCCGAATAATAATATTATTAGATAACATTATTGGCAATGTCTAAAAGTTACATCTAAGGAGAGGTTTGGTCACCTAATTGCGGCGCAAGAAGGAGAAATTCTTATTGGAAAGCCCTCTTCCTGAACCGCACGGTTGTCGATATTGTGATTACAGTAATATTATTTGTGAATAATTAATTATTGATTCATATGATGAGGAAAATATTGATTTTATGTGGATATAGATGGAGAAAATTTTTAATGTGACAATTCTTTGAAAATTGAAATTTTATCTTTTTTCTCGATAAAATAATTCATTTAAATATATTTTATTATATTTTAATAATATAATAATGATGATATTTTTACAACGAATGTGGGATATATGAGTATCTGAGGAGGAAGAGTATTTTTGTTGCAATAAATGTTTAAAACATGTTAAACATGCTCTGTTGGACCCCATTTGTTGATGAAATTTGATTATAGCACATAAAATCGTCTGTTTGTGGATTTCTGTTAATTTCTATTTGGAATTTGGAAAAACTTTCTTCCGCAAAGTTGTAGAGAATTGAATTTTCTATAAAAAGACTCATGATTCGAATTTTCTGACAAAAGGGCTATTTATTATGAATTATTGAAGTTTTGATGCTCCAAAATAATTAAATTTTGAAGTTTTAAATATTTTTTTTTACAAAAAACGTTTTTTGCATGTGTGAGGCATGTGTTCAATTCTTTGAATTTCTCGATTCAAAGGTGTGCATGAAGATTATATATATATATATATATATATATATATATATATATATATATATTTTTAATTAATTTTCTACTTTGGTGTTCTAAGCATTTTCCTATAAATAGGGTGCTTAGGTTTGAATTAAAATCACACCAAATCAAGTTTTCTCTCTATATTATCGGCGTATTCTTGTGAGTGTTTTGAGTATATTTTGAGTATTGCTATAAGGTGCAAGTTCAAGTTATAGCTTTATATCCCAGATTTTTAAATTAAAATCTTGATCTTTCGAGGTAAGGATATTTTTTTTTCAGAATGATATTATTTCTTCAATATCATTATCTTTGAAATATTTATCTGAAGTTTTTATCAAATTTAGAACTTTTGGTGTCGGAGTTACTATTCACGTATACAACACTATTCACGTATATGATACTATTCACGAATACGACACTATTCATCGAAAAATGAAAATTTTCCCTTTTCGTCTAAAATATCTATTTTGGATACTAGCTTTGATTGTATCCAAGTTTTGATCATTCTTGAATTTTACACCACTATGATTATTTTTGAGGTATTTTTGGACATGGATAAAATAAAGTACTTAATCCTTAATCCTTAATCCTTGTCATTTTGTTTCACTTTGGATTCGCTTTCTTTAAAATATTTTCATCATCCTCGGTCTTAAATGATGATATTATTGAATATCTTTGGCCCATGTAGTGCAAAAAGATGAATGATTTCGATGAATATCTTTGGCCCAGTAGTGCAAAGATGAATGGTGTTTAGATGAACATGACTAACTGATGAATATCTTTGGCTCAGTAGTGCAAAGATGAATATTTGATTCCAAATATATATTGATTGATGTTACGGGGATAAAAGATAGACGATGAACTTTTAAATTCATACATGAAGATAGTAGTTTGCATTCTCTACTTAACTCTTCTAATGAATTATTATTTCCATTGCGAATATTGATTTAAAACTTGTTGTATTATTGCATTCTATTAGATTTTTTCCTGTTGAAGACTAATGATAATTTGTTGTATATTATCTTAGTCATAATATTCTTTTTATTGGGCTAGTTGAGCTCACCCTTTTCCTTTTTGTTCCATTTTTCTTCTCGTGAGGCGAGAATATAGCGAGTAATGCAGTGTGGGTATGGAATGAAGGTTCTAGAGAGAGTTGTTTAGTAGTTCTCACCATTTTGTAAAATAATGTATCAATAAATGTGATGAGGATTTATTTGAGTATAGATATTGTCTAGAAGATAATATTTGTATTCAAACTCACAATTTCTTGTTGTAATAATAAAGTTGTAGTTGTTTCGCACCATGTATTGACAACTCAAAATGGGTGATGTATACCTATTTTGGGGCGCCACATTGGTATTAGAGCTTAGGGATATGATCTCTGGCGAGATCGGGAATAGAACTAGGAGGGAGAGACGAGTAAATCCTTCACTAGTGTGTCCTACCTAAGCTTATTTGTTAGTTGGTCAAGATATATAAGGATATTATGTGATATATTGATTTCCTTAATTAACCCTTATTTTATGACAATATTTGAGAATGTCGACCGAGAATATTAACAATGGAAATGAGACCGTGGAGACGCTTTGTACTTTCCAACGAGGAGAAACGTGCAACAGTCGGGCAATGTTCCTCCCGTGAACAACAACACTACTAAGCAGATGATGAACGAGGGATGTTTAGAAGCTTTTTGCGATTCATGCAAAAATCGACGAGGAGACTCGTGTTCAAAATACTGAGGAGAAATGATAGAAATTCACGGGTTGTCACAACCAAGCAGTTCAAAGAGTTGGGACCACGAATTTAAAGAAAGCCGGATCCGATCACGGCGGAAACATGGGTCAAGCAAATTACCAAGATATTCGATGTCTTGGGATGCACGGAGAAACGAAGGTTCCATTCGCCACCTTTATGTTCCGTGGCGAGGTGACTACTTGTGGGAGTCTCATGAAGCGTACCCATCCAAATTGTATTTCAAGATGTCTTGTGAGACATTTCGAAACTATTTAATGAAAAATACTTTCCTGAAAGTGTTCGACATATGAAGGAAGTGGAGTTCATCGATTAGAACAAAACAACATGACGGTGTCTCAAAGACGAGGCAAAGTTTGCGAGTTATCCAGGTTTGCACCTCATTTGGTGGGAATGAGGAACGATGACGCGGATGTTTCTAAGAGGTTTGAAACCCGGATACGACAATATCTCATTTCTCATAAATTTTCTCTCTATTCAGATGTTGTTAACAGGGCTCAATTGTTAGAGCGAGATAACGAGTATGTTCAACCGAGGGACCATAACCAGGATCATACTAGAGATAGCGATCAATGTAATAACGATAACCAAATGGAGAAAAAACAGACGGACAAAAAATGGTAACCACTCGGTGGTAATCATGGCCATGAAAATAGAAGAAGCGAGTCGAGGAGATTTTAAAAAAGAGAGATTTAACAACGACCATGTGAAGACGACAAGATCTGGCGAAGAATCGGTTCTAAGGGGAGGAGAACGACCACCCATTATATGCTATAAAATCACGGAAAGAGGGATATATCACCAAACCGTCCTCAACAGTTTAAGGTATACTATAATTGTGGAAAGGAAGGACATATCGCTTCGAGATTATGCGGTGGCGAAACCTAGTTCAATGAGGGATTTGACTCAAAAGACTATCCCAAAAAGTCAAAGTCAATCTTCCGGGAAGAGCGTTTTGTGTGGATCGGTCAAAATGCGAAAACCAAACGAGGTGATCACGGGTAAGCTATTTATAAATTCTTGCGAAGTTTATACCTTACTTGATATCGGTGCTACCCATTCATTTATCTCTCCCGCTTGTGCTCAACGTTTAAACTTGACTTGGAGAAATTAGACTTTGACCTATCTCAGGAAACTCCGTTAGAGAAACTTTCATCACATCCACTGCTTTATAAATCTTGTTTGATTCAAGTTGGCACCATCACCTTACCCGCTGACCTTATCTCTTTAAAGATACTTGCTTTTGATGTGATTTTAGGGATTGATTGGTTAACTACTCATCATGCCAAAATTAATTGTTTTCGTAAGGTCGTTAGTTTTCATATTCCTAACCAACCCGTCAAGGTATGCAATTCAAGCAACTAAACCATTAAAATCAATCAATCATCATATCTAATCATAAAGCTATTCGTTTATTGAAAAACGGATGTCAAGCTTTCTTAGCCCATGTTATGGATTTGAATAAAGACACGTCAAATTTGAATAATATTCCTGTTGTTATCGACTTTCCTGAGGTATTTCCTGAAGAACTTCCCGGTCTACCCCCAGAACGTGAAGTTAGATTCTTTATTGATCTTGAACCTGGTACAAAGCCCATTTTTAAAGCCTTATATCGAATGGTTCCTATTGAACTTTAGGAGTTAATGGTCCAACTACAGGAGTTATTGGACATCGCCATTCGTCTAAGACATCTCCTTGGGGTGCTCTGCTTTATTCGTAAAGAAGAAAGACGGAGTATGCGACTTTTTGCATTGACTATCGGGAATTGAACCACGTCACCATCAAGAATAGGTATCCTCTACCTCGTATTGATGACTTGTTTGACCAATTCTGCAAGGGGCACAATTTTTTTCAAAGATCGATCTTCGCTTCGGATATCATCACCAAGATTAGAACCGAGGATATTCTATAGATCGCCTTTAGAACTCTCGGTATGGGCATTATGAATTCTTAGTCATATCTTTCTTGATGACTAATGCTCCTGCGGCTTTCATGGATATGATGAACCGAGTATTCAAGGAATATTTGGATCGATTCGTTGTTGTTTTTATTGATGACATCCTCATATATTCCAAAAGTCGTGAAGATCATGAGCACCATTTGAAGTTGGTACTCCAAAGGCTTCGAAAAACAAACTATATGCCAAATTAAAGAAATGCGAGTTCGGCTTGAGGAAGTAGCATTCCTTGGGCACGTGGTGTCGAAACATGGAGTATCTGTTGATCCGGCCAAGATTGAAGCAATACAAAGTTAGAGCAACCGAAGTCGATGGCGATCAAGTCGTAGCTTTTGGGCTTAACTGGTTATTATCGGAGATTCGTGGAAGGGTTTTCTCGAATTGCTACTCCATTAACCCAGCTAACTCGGAAGGATACAAAATTCGTTTGGAGCGAAGAATGCGAGAAGAGTTTCCAAGAGCTCAAGAGAGACTCATTTCTAAGACTGTTTCTAACAATACCATCCGAACGGATGGATTTATTATCTACAGCGATGCTTCGGGCAAAGGGTTAGGATGTGTTCTCATGCAACGTGGGAAAGTCATAGCCTATGCCTCGCGACAACTTAAAGAATATGAGAGGAATTATCCTATTCATGATCTAGAGTTGGCAGCAGTCGTTTTCGCGCTAAAGATATGGAGGCACTATCTATATGGGGATAAAGTGGAGATATATTCAGACCATAAAAGCCTCAAATATTTCTTCACGCAAAAGGAACTCAACATGCAGCAACGACGTTGGCTTGAGTTGTTGAAAGATTACGACCACACTATTCAATACCATCCTGGAAAAGCGAACGTGGTAGCTGACGCGTTGAGTAGAAGATCATATGCAGGAACGAGTGCGATGATGTCAAGTATACGTATAGAGCATACTTTAATAGAAAAAGTTAAGGTTGCTCAAGCCACCGACCCAGAGCTGATGCGTATGAAGAAGAAAGTACAAGAAGGAGTTATTCCGGAAGCGAGAATTGATGAAGAAGGAATACTTCGAGTCCACTCTAGACTTTGTGTTCCTGACGACTCTGATTCAAAGTATAAGATTTTTATGGAGGCACACAATACACCATTTACAATCCATCCTGGAAGTACTAAAATGTATCGTGATCTTCGACATACATTTTGGTGGAAAAATATGAAGAGAGAGATTGCAAAGTTTATCTCGATGTGTTTAACTTGTCAACGTGTAAAGGCGGAGCATCTAGTACCTAAGGGTCCGTTGCAACCATTTGAGATTCCGAAATGGAAGTGGGAACACATTACCATGGATTTCGTTACGGGTCTTCCTATGGTTTCTCAAGGCATCAATGCTATTTGGGTTATTGTTGATAGATTAACCAAGTCTGCTTCATTTCTTGCCGATACGGAGACTTATTCCTTGAACATCTTGCTAAGTATATATGTAAATGAGATTGTGAGGTCAGCGGCATGCCCAAGATCCATAGTTTCGGATCGTGACCCAAGATTCACTTCAAGATTTTGGGTTAGCTTTTGCAAAAAAGTCAGGGCACGGATTTACGATTGATTTGGGCATACCATCCTCAAACGGACGGACAATCGAAGGACTATTCAAACTCTTGAAGATTTATTAAGACTTTGTGTCCTGACTTCAAGGGCGGTTAGGATAAGTATTTACCATTAGTGGAATTCTCCTACAACAACAGCTTATCGTGCAAGTATAGGTGTGGCTCCATTTGAAGCATTATATGGACGAAAGTGTCGCTTCTCATATATGTTGGGATGAGGTGGGTGAAGCAACATTGTTGGGACCCGAGTTAAGATGCATTATGACTCACCGAAAAGATCCAAATGATTCGACAATGTATACAAACCGGCACAAGATCGACAAAAGAGTTATGCGGATCTTCATTGAAAGGACGTGGAATTTAGTATAGGGGATCATGTATTGTTGCGAGTTGCTCCATGGAAGGGAGTTACAAGATTTGGGAAGAGAGGAAAGCTCAATCCACGATTTATTGGTCCATTTCAAATTCTTGACCGAGTAGGAAATGTAGCCTATAGACTTGCGTTACCTCCGAGTATGTCTCGTGTTCATAATGTGTTTCACATATCTCTACTTCGTAAATATGTGAAAGACCCGAACCACGTTATTGAGTTAGAATCGAACGAGATAGCCGAAGACTTAACGTATAAGGAGGTACCTGTTAAGATCTTGGATAGGAAGGAGCATGTCCCACGACGAAGGTCATACCACAAGTTAAAGTTTTGTGGAGGAACCATGCTATAGAGAAAATGACCGGGAGTTAAAAACGAAATGAAAGCGAGGTATCCTTACCTTTTCAAAACACACCAGTACGTGACGTCCAATTTCGAGGACGAAATTTCATAAGGAGGGGAGGTTGTAAGACCCCAACTTATTATTAATGAAATTTAATTTAGTAAGGGTTGATTTGATTAATGTGGATAGTTATGGGTAAAATACGCAAATATTTCAAAATAAGCAAGTGGTTATAAAATATTCGTTATTGTCGGGGAATATTCGTTTGGTCGTGGAATATTCTTCACGCTTGGGAATATTCGCAAATACTGAAGTCTTTTGTGGGCCCCATAATGCGGAGAGCGATTGGATGAAAAAACGACAAATATAAGTTGTTTAAAAATAATGGCGTAGTTATTCAAGTATCTTTGTTAAAATACTCCTTGGTTTAAAACACGAGCAATACCGGTATTGCACCAATTATTGATTCTTACGTAAGAAGGCACTACTCAAGATTTGGGAAGAGAGAAAGCTCAATCCACGATTTATCGGTCCATTTCAAATTCTTGACCGAGTAGGAAATGTAGCCTATAGACTCGCGTTACCTCCGAGTATGTCTCGTGTTCATAATGTGTTTCACATATCTCATATCAGAAATATGTGAAAGACCCGAACCACGTTATAGAGTTAGAAACCGGACGAGATAGCCAGAAGACTTAACGATGAGGAGGTACTGTCAAAGATCTTGGATAGGAAGGAGCGTGTCCTACGCCAAGAAAAGGTCATACCACAAGTTAAAGTTCGTGGAGGAATCATGCTTTATAGAGGAAATGACCCGGGATTGGAAACGGAAATGAAAGCGAGGTATCCTCACCTTTTCAAACACTGTGTACGTACATCAATTTCGAGGATGAAATTTCATAAGGAGGGAGGTTGTAAGACCCCAACTTATTATTAATGAAATTTAATTTTCTATTTATTATTTTGAAATAATAAGGGTTGATTTGATTAATGTGGATAGTTAGGGGTAAAATACGCAAATATTTCAAAATAAACAAGTGGTTATAAAATATTCATTGTTGTCGGGAATATTCGTTTGGTCGTGGAATATTCGTCTCGTCGGGGAATATTAAATACTGACCACAGCGACCATGTGTGGTCCCATAACTGAAAAGCGATTGGATGAAAAAATGACAAATATAAGTTGTTTAAAAATAATAACAGAGTTGTTACCAGATTAATCTTGTTAAAATACTCGGTGGTTAAAACACGAGAAGACACCAGTATTGCACCAATTATTGATTCTTACGTGAAAGGCACTTTACTTAATAATGGTTACAAATAATTACCGCTCAAAGATTTTATTGATTTAATAATTGTCAAGCGTTGATATTTTATATTCACGTTGTTTCAATAATTGTCATTACATAGTATTTTTCATTATCGAAGCAATAATTCATATTATCCTCGAATAATATTATTAGATAACATTATTGGCAATGTCTAGAAAGTTCATGTCAAGGAGAGGTTTGGTCACCTAATTGCGCTACCAAGAGGAGAAATTCTTATTGAAAGCCCCTTTTCACCGGAACCGCCTTTCACAATATTGTGATTCTCAGTAATATTATTTTGAATAATTAATTGTTGATTCATATGATGAGGAAAATATTGATTTTATGTGGATATAGATGGAGAAAATTTTAATGTGACAATTGTTGAAAATTGAAATTTTATCTTTTTCTCGATAAAATAATTCATTTAAATATATTATTATATTTTAATAATATAATAATGGTGATATTTTTACAACGAATGTGGGATATATGAGTATTTGAGGAGGAAGAGTATTTTTGTTGCAATAAATGTTTAAAACATGTTAAACATGCTTTGGGACCCCATTTGTTGACCGAAATTTGATTATAAATGTAAAATCGCTTCGTTTGTGGATTTCTCAATTTCTATTTGGAATTTGGAAAAACTTTTTTCTGTAAAGTTGTAGAGAATTGAATTTCCTATAAAAAGTCGCGAGATTCGTATTTTCTGATAAAAGGGCTATTTATTATGAATTATTGAAGTTTTGAAGCTCCAAAATAATTAATTTTTGAAGTTTTAAATATTTTTTTTTACAAAAAACGTTTTTTGCATGTGTGAGGCATGTGTTCAATTGCTGAATTTCAGATTCAAAGGTGTGCGTGAAGATTATATATATATATATTAATATTTTAATAAATTTTCTACTTTGGTGTTCTAAACATTTTCCTATAAATAGGGTGCTTAGGTTAGAATTGAAAATCACACCGTAAATCAAGTTTTCTCTCTATATTATCGAAATGTATTCTTGTGAGTATTTTGAGTATTGTTATACTGATTGCAGTTCAAGTTATAGCCTATATCCTGTGTTTCATTTAAAGATCTTGATCTTTCGAGGTAAGGGATATTACTTTTTTCGTAATGATATTATTTCTTCAATATCATTATACTTTGAAATATTGATCCGATGTTTTATCAAATTTGGAACTTTTGGTGTCTGAGTTACTATTCACGATATCTGACACTTATTCACGAATCTGACACTATTCATCTAAAAAATGAAAATTTTCCTTTTCGCCTAAAAATATTTATTGTGGATACTAGCTTTGATTGTATCCATGTTTTGATCATTCTTGAATTTTACACCACTATGATTATTTTTGAGGTATTTTGGGACATGGATAAAACAAAGTACGAATCCTTAATCCTTAATCCTTGTTATTTTGTTTCAATCGGATTCGTTTCTTTAAAATATTTTCATCATCCTCGCCTTAAATGATGATATTATTGAATATCTTTGGCACCAGTAGTGCAAATATGAATGATTTCGATGAATATCTTTGGCCTCAGTAGTGCAAAGATGAACAAGTGTTTAGATGAACATGACTAATCGATGAATATCTTTGGCTCAGTAGTGCGAAAGATGAATATTTGATTCCAAATATATATTGATTGATGTTACAGGATAAAAGATAGAGCGATGAACTTTTAAATTCATACATAGAAGATAGTAGTTTACATTCTCTACTTAACTCTTCTAATGAATTATTATTTCATTGCGAATATTGATTTAAAACTTGTTGTCTATTGTATTCTATTAGATTTTTTCCTATTGAAGACTAATGATAATTTGTTGTATATTATCTTAGTCATAATATTCTTTATCGGGCTAGTTGAGCTCACCCTTTTCCTTTTTATTCCATTTTTCTTCTCGAAGCAGAATATAATGAGTACGAGTGGGGGTATGGAATGAAGGTTCTAGAGAGAGTTGTTTAGTAGTCCTCACCATTTTTGTAAAATAATGTATCAATAAATGTGATGAGGATTTATTTGAGTATAGATATTATCTGAAGATAATATTTGTATTCAAACTCACAATTTCTTCATTGTAATAATAAAGTTGTAGTTGTTTACATACTATGTATTGACAACTCGTAATGGGTGATGTATACCTATTTTGGGGGCGTCCACATAAACAATATTATTTATGTTTATATATATATATATATATATATATATATATATATATATTCTCTTTTATTTGTACTATTTTTGCTCTTGTTTATGTTTGTATATATATTGTTTATGTTTGTGTATATATTGCTTTCATTTCTTATTAGTAGAGAGATTTAGAGGATATATCACTCTTTCTTTATCTTCCTTCTAATTCATTTATAAACTCATAACCCTAATTAAATCATGCTTAATAAACTATAAATCTTAATTAATAAACTCTAAATTTTGGTTAATAAAACTTAAACTCTAATTAATTTAAACACTTAACCCTAATTTATAAACTCTAAATCCTAGTTAATAAACTCTAAACTCTAGTTAATAAAATCAAACTCTTTTAAACGTAAAAATTGATTAGCGTTCGCTATCATTCCTAGGGGATAGATTACGTTTTTTAAGCGACCACTATTATTCCACTACAAATAATAGTGGACGATTAATTTGGCTTTTTTAATCTCGTCTGTTGATATTTAAAATGGATGGTAGAGATGATGGGGTATGCCTTATAAGGATTTGTAGAAAGCAATACTCAGAGTTTGAGTTTATAATTCCGTGATAATTTCATCTCAATTACACTGGTTTATATACACAAATATATTTATGCTAATATCTAATTACACCTATATATGTATACACAATAATTATGGGATATGACTAACTATAATTATGGAAACCATATCATATCTTCTAACACTCCCCCCTCAAGTTGGTGTATAGATGTCTCACATACCCAACTTAAAACACAATAGATGAAGCATCTTACTACTAAGACCCTTGGTCAAAATATCAGTAAGCTAGTGTTCTGTTTTGACGAAAGATAAGCAAATAAGACCACTAGTTAACTTTTCTTTAATGAAGTGTCGGTCAATCTCAATGTACTTCGTTCAATCGTGTTGTACGGGATCAATTACAATACTAATGGCTGTCTTATTATCACAAAATATCTGCATATGACTTTTAGTTATAATACCCAAATCTTCTACCAAGGTTCGAAGTCACAATAGTTCATATATACACAAGGCTATAACTCGATATTCGTCTTCAACACTAGATCTTGACACCGCGGATTGTTTCTAACTACGCCAAGTAATGAGATTACGTCCAACAAATGAACAGTAACCCGAAGTAGAACGACTATCCTCTATAGAGCCATCCAAATCTAATTCGGAAATTACTTCAACTCTCATATGACCATGTGGTGTGAACAATAAGCCTTTCCCGGGAGCAGACTTGAGATACCTCAAAATTCTGTAGACAGTTTTCATATGACAATGTCGAGGATCATGCATATGCTGACTCACTATTCCCACAACATAAAATATATCAGATCTAGTATGAGAAAGGTATATCAATCGTCACATGCCAAACGTTGATATCTTTCTTTATCAACTAGTAGGTACCGTAGGTCCTGTGCCACATACTAGATGATAATTAACTTCAATATGAGAATTAGCAGGCTTACATCCCAACATGTCAGTTTCTGTTAAAAGATCAAGTACATATTTCTTGTGAGATAGAAAAATTTCACTTGAAGATTTTGCAACTTCAATACCAAAGAAATATTTCAAAAGACCAAGATCTTTAATCTCAAACTCTTTGGCCATATTTGCTTTGAGATTAACTATCAATGTCATCTACATAAACAATAAGAATGGTATATAGTCTTACCTTTTATTTGTTTAACAAATAAAGTATGATATGTTCAACTCTACTTGTACCCAAATCTCATCATTGCTTTGTGGAATCTACCAAACCAGGCTCTAGGAGATTGCTTCAAACCATATTAAGCCTTTCGCAACTTATAAATCTTACCCTTGGTGGCAGATAAAGCAAAACCAGGGGGTATTTCCATGTATACTTCCTCTTCCAAGTCAACATGAAGGACACATTTTTCACATCCAATTGCTGAAGATCCCAGCCAAAGTTTGTTGCACATGAGATTATAGTATGAACAGAGTTCATCTTCGCCACTGGAGCAAATGTTTCCTGGTAATCAATCACATGGGTCTGAGCAGGATTGGTGTAGTGGTGCAGAAACGGTGACTTTATTTTTGCCTCTTTGAACATAGGTCCTCAACTCAGACTCATTCTGTCTAGCGTATGACTCTTGTAACTATGACTCCCCCGTAAAGATGTATCAGAAACAACAACAAGAGCAGGGGAGGAATTTATAGGATAAGATGATATAGTAGAACTTGTAATGTGACGCCCCCAAAACAGGTATACATCACCCATCTTGGGTCGCCAGATACAAGGTACTGAATTCAAATACAACTTAATAATACAACTGTCGTGTACAATACGACAAAACATAATATGTGAGTTTGAATACAAATATTGTCTGTTAGAGAGTATAAAAACTCAAAAGGAGTCCTTATTACAATTATTATCACACTATTTCACAGAATAGTGAGGACTACTAATGCAAACATCTGGACCGTCACTCTGTTCCCTGACTAGTCCCATTCACGCTCTCATTTCAAGAAGATAATGTTGAAGAAAAGGGTGAGCTCAACTAGCCCAAAGAAGAAATATTATGACTAAGATAATGCAGAATAAATTATCCTTAGCCTTCAACAGTGTTAAACTGATAATATATAACAAACATCAAGTTTAACTGCAGCGGATCAAGCAATCCATTAGAAAAGTCAAGTAAAGTATAAAATCTACTATCTTCTATGATTTAAAAAGTTTTTTTCATCAAGTTTATCGCTGAGACTCAGCTTAATAAATAAAATCGAATCATCCTCGCTCCACGGCCAAGGATATTCATGTAATCATCAATGGTCATGACTATACCGAATAATCCTCGGTCATAATCATACCAACAATCGTCCCACCAATGAGCTACAAAAGCCAATGAGGACTTTTACCACATCATTCGTCACATTACGGTTATGATTATACCGAATAATCCCTAGTCATAATCATACCAAGTCCATCTATGCACGTAAGCCAAAGATAACTTTCAACATAATATAAGCATGAGGATGATGACAATTCAATAAAACAAGTTCAAGAATAAATTTTAAAGATTTATAAGTTAATTTATCTTGAACTCAATAACGTCCAAATTGTCAACTTGATACTGCTTTGTGAAGTAAAATTCAAAAATGCTCAGAAGAATATTTCCATGAAAAGATACTGGATAAAGCGCAAATATCAAGGATATTCCACTAATTTCGTGGATTATAGAAGCCAAAGCTTTAACCAACTGAGTATAATAGAATATATGAAACTGCAAATGGATTTTGGACCGCCATGCGGTAATCCACAATTTAATAAGGAATAAATATGAAGGATCATTCACCATGCATGTGGTAATCCACATAGACAGGTTATTCCAATAGAATAATAAAGAATGGAATAATGTATGATTCACCATGCTGCATTTTAGATCAAGACAAACAAAAGTTATTCTTAATGTAATAATAAATAATGGAACCATGTCCCACCAGAACGCATGCATGTGATATTCCGACAGAATAATAAAGAACGAAATATTAGAAGAGTTTCACCATGTATGTTGTACTTCGCATAAACAGGTTATTCCAACAGAATAATAAGAATGAAATAACAAATGAATTCACCGTATGTGATGTATCAATGCATGATGTGTTATTCCAATGTAATAATAAGAATGGAATAACAGAATTTCTCTTCGTGAATACGAAAGAAATAATACCCCTTACAAGTACAACAAATAATATTCCCTACCTTGAAAGAAACTGGATATTGGAAAAGTGAAGTAGCAAAATACTTTTTCTTCTTTCTCTCTATAGTTTCTCTCTCTAGTTTCAAAGAATTAAAAAGAAATAATGAAGGAATGAGCTTCTATTTATAGAAGAACTGAAAGTGGCTCTTGGTCTTAACGAAGGGTCAAAATGACTCTTGGTAATATTTAAGAGACAACTACTATTTGCGAATGGGCAATTAACTCTTGGAACACCGAAGGGGCAAATAACTCTTGAAAAGTTGAAGGGACATATAACTCTTGGAAAACTGAAGGGACAAATAACTCTTGGAAAACTGAAGGGACAAATAACTCTTGGAAAATTGATGGGACAAGTTACTATTAAAACTTTAAATCAACGATCCATATTGATTTATTATTATAATTTCAACCAACTATTCGAAAAAATTAAAGACATCTCCTCATGGAATAATATTGTACCCAAAAATGATTTGGACCGAAAAGAAATATATTTTACGGGTGAATAGTACCCGTGAATAAGAACTCATGAATAGTAATTAAATGAATATTACTCCGACACGAAAAGTGCCCCAATACCCGATTGAACAATATAACCTCCAGACATCAATTATTATCGAAACAAATATCGATTTCCACTAACACAAATAATTCTAACACAATGGAACTATAAAACACTACAAGAAAAAGCTTTATTTCCGACGGAATTATTGTCGACTAAACGTATTCGGTCGATGTTAATATAAGACCGACCGAATATTTAGTCGATAATAATTCAGTTGGAATTAATGTATCATCGACTGACATCAGTCAGACTTAAGATCCTCTCCCTAACGCGAGTGTTTCCTTGTAGCCAAGAAGGAGAAATTTTATTGAATGCCCTCTTTCCGGAACTACCGGTTCACAAGATCTTGTGATTCTCAGTAATATTATTTGTGAATAATTAATTATTGATTTATATGATGAGGAAAATATTAATTTTATGTGGATATAGATGGAGAAAATTTTTAAAGTGACAATTGTTGAAAATCGATATTTTATCTTTTTTGATAAAATAATATTTTATTATATTATTATAATAGAATAATGATGATATTTTTACAATAAATGTGGGATATATGAGTATATGAGGAGGAAGAGTATTTTTGTTGCATTAAATGATTAACACATGTTTTGTGTGTCGGTGGACCCCATTTCTTGACTGAAATTTGATTATAGCTTGTAAAATCGACCGTATGTGGATTTCGGTCAATTTATATTTGTAATTTGGAAAAACTTTTTTCTGTAAAGTTGTAGAGAATTGAATTTCCTATAAAAAGTTGCGAGATTCAAATTTTCTGATTAAAGGGCTATTTATTATGAATTATTGGAGTTCCGGAATAATTGATTTTTGAAGTTTTAATTGTTTTATTCAAGAAAAACATTTTTTATATTTTGTGGCCTCATTAAACATGTGCAAAATTAGCTGATTTCAAATGTCTAGAGGTGGGCTTGAAATTTGATAATAATATTATTATTATATTCAATTTTCTGCTTTGGTGTTCTAAACAATTTCCTATAAATAGGGTGCTTAGGTTAGAATTAAAAATCACACCAGAAATTGAAGTTTTCTCTATTATTTCTCTATATTATCGAGTGTATTCTTGTGAGTATTTTGATATCTTGAGTGTTGCTTACTACGGTGTAAGTTCGTTCGTTATTATTCTAGTCGTAAGTCTTTGCTCTTTTCGAGGTAAGAGATTGTAAGGGATAGTAAGGGATGGTAAGTTATTTTAAGGGATTGTAAGGGATGTTATTTTCTTCGTAAGTGATATTATTTCTTCAATATCATTATGTTGAAATATTGGTTTGAAATTTTTATCAAATTTAGAATTTTTTCATGTCGGGATTACTATTCATGAGTTATTATTCATGAGTTACTATGCACGAGTTACTATTCATGAGTTACTATTCACGACTGGTTACTATTCATAGGTTTCTATTTATGAGTTACTATTCACGAGTTACTATTCATGGATACTATTCACTACAAAATTGGTTTCTTTTTCTAACCAAATTATAGTTGATTTATGAATATTACTCTAGAGATTAAAACTATATATTGATTATATTGATTTTATTATCATATATAACATTTTTATAACCCTGATGTTGAAATTTTCTTTCACTGGAGTGTAAAGATGGGTAGATTATTGGTATGATCATGACTAGGGTTCTCTTTGGCCAGTAGTGAAAAATTGAATTACGATCGTATGATCATGACCATCAATTTATAATTGAATATCTTTTGCTTAAGTCTGAAGGTGAATTGATCAACATGGTTATAATTATTGTTTATATAAATTCTGAAATGATTATATATTTCTTTGAGATATGAATATCTTTGGCTCGTAAATGCAAAGATGACCTATTGTTGAATATCTTTGGCTCGTAATGCAAAGATGACTGTTGTTGAATATCTTTGGCATGTAGTGCAAAGATGACTTGTTGATGAATATCTTTGGCCTGTAGTGCAAAGATGACTTGTTGATGAATATCTTTAGCCTGTAGTGCAAAGATGACTTGTTGATGAATATCTTTGGTCCGTAGTGCAAAGATGAATTTATTAGTAGGATTATGAACATGAATTGTGATTTGGTATAACCATGATCTTTGATGTTTCAGGTGATAAAAATTAACTTTGTCCTAGATGAGGAAAGGAATTTAGAACTACAATTACGATTGTGAGTTATACACGTGATTGTGGGATGTGAATTGTTGATTAATGTTACGGTGGATAAAACATTGTTGGTGGACTTTTAACAAGGAGAAGATAATAGACTTTATGGTCTATTCGACTCTTCTAATGGATTTCTCGCTCCAATCGCAACTATGGTTGAAAAGTTTTATCATCTACCATATGTTCTAAATTTCGATTTATTATCGATGAAGGCTATTGATAATTTATTTATCTTTAGTCATAATATTCTTTTTATCGAGCTAGTTGTGGTTTCACCCTTTTGCTTCACAATTCCTTTCGTGTAATAAAAGTGTAGTTGAGTCGAAAGGGGATAACGAGGGAATAGAATGGTGGTCTATAGATGTTGAGGGTGAGGTGAATTTAACTTGGAAGGGTGTTTTGCCAACGCCATACAAGATGTCTAATGACATACAACCTCGTGTCATCATAAGATGTGGTTGTGTTCATCCACTGATGAGTATATTTACAAGCACTACCTATATAATCATGGTGTTTGTTTGGAGTTTAATTCCCAATTAGTGACAAAGGAGATAATGATATGTCAAGAGAAGACTCACCATTGAGAAGAATATGATAGTAATCTTCTCGCTTTTTCTTTAAGGGTCTATCGGGTCAACCAAGGATAATTCTGTATAGCATATGATATCTATCATAACCTATACGCACGGCCCTCCCATATATTTAAGGTTTCTTGAGCACTTCCCAAATATTTTAATTTCTTAAACAATTTTGATTGTACCTTTATGTAAGGTGCCATTGTGACGCGTCTTATCCAAGGTTGGGACATGAGTTATAGTTGGTATATATTTGTATCAAAACTCACAACATATGTGTTGTTATAATTTTGCACGATAATTGTAGTAATAAAGTTATAGTTGTTTTCTGCACCATATTTTTGGCGACTCAGAATGGGTGATGTATACCTATTTTGGGGTGTCACATTTGGTATCGTAGCTAAGGATATGGTCTCCAGTGAGATCGGGGAATAGAACTAGGAGGAGAGATGAGTAAATCCTTCGCTAAGTGTGTCCTACCTAAGCTTATTTGTTGGTCACCATAATATCGGGATATTATGTGATATGTTAATTTGTTAAATTAACCCTTGTTTTGAAGTCAGATTCTAGAATGATATCCTAAATACGAGAGATGAGCAATGAAGAAATCATGATGACGTGAAAGATGGAATCAAATGAAAGCAAGGTATTCTCAACTCTTTGAAATACTGTACATAAATTTGTGGGACGAAATTTCATAAGGAGGGAGATTGTAAGACCCCCAATTTTATGAAATAAAAGTATTCAATTTTTCTATTTAGTAAAATGGTTAAATTGATAAAAGTTTAAAGTTAAGGGTGATATATGAAATTTTTTTAAAATACGCAAGTGGTTATAAAATATTCATCATTGTCGGAAATATTCGTTTTGTCGTGGA
Source organism: Panax quinquefolius (assembly GCA_020205615.1). Classification (NCBI taxonomy): domain Eukaryota; kingdom Viridiplantae; phylum Streptophyta; class Magnoliopsida; order Apiales; family Araliaceae; genus Panax; species Panax quinquefolius. Next base: position 97,193,563 of record CM035170.1, on the reverse strand, counting down.
ATATTCTTTCCGTTGGGAATATTCGTATTTATTTACGCAAAATTGCATTTCAGGGGCCCCATAATGTAATAACCGTAAGATGAAGAAAATGACAAATTTGAGTTTTTATAAATAACTACAGAATCGTTACAATTAACATCGTTGGAATACCCGTGGTTGAAACACAAGAATACATGTTGTTGCACAAGAAGACATTTTGGTATTGCACCAATTATTGATTCTTACGTAAGAAGGCACTACTCAATAATTGTTACGATAATTATCGCTCAATATTTTATTTTATTGATTCAATAATTGCTACATTGATAGTTTATATTATTGTTATTTTAATCATTGTCACTGCACAGTATTTCCCATTATCAAATCAATAATTCATATTATTTGAATAATATTATTAGAAAACATTATTGGCAATGTCAAGAAAGTTCTGTCTAAGGAGAGGTTTGGTCACCTAATCATGAGCCAAGAGAAGAGAAATTCTAATTGAAAGCCCCTCTTCCCTTGAGGACTACCGTCACAAGATCTTGATTCGTAATATTATTTGTGAATAATTAATTATTGATTTATATGATGAAGAAAATATTAATTTTATATGGATATAGATGGAGAAATTTTTTAAAGTGACAATTGTTGAAAATCGATATTTTATCTTTTCTCGATAAAATAATATTTTATTATATTATTATAATAGAATAATGAGGATATTTTTACAATAAATGTGTAAGACCCTCGAATTTTATGAAATAAAAGTATTCAATTTTTCTTATAATTACTATTCAAGAAATGGTTAAATTGATAAAAGTTAAAGTTAAGGGTGATATATGAATTTTTTTTCAAAATACACAAGTGGTTATAAAATATTCATCATTGTTGTGGGAATATTCGTTTGGTCGTGGAATATTCTTTCTCGTCGGGAATATTCGTGCGGCGCAGCGCCATTTGTGGGCCCCATAATGTAATAACTGCTTGGATGAAAAAAAACGACAAAATTAAGTTTTTATAAATAACTAGCGTAATCGCTATCAAGTAACACTTGTTGAATAATTCGATGGTTAAAATACGATAATATGCGTGTTTGCACAAAGTAGTACCTGCTTTTACACGTATTTTTGAATTATTGATCCTTACATAAGAAGGCACTACTCAATAATTATTACGGAATTAATCGCTCAATATTTTTATTTATTGATTCAATAATTGCTACGTTGAAATTTTATATTATTATTGTTCAATAATTATCAACGCACACAAGATTTCCCATTATCGATCAATAATTCATATTATTTGAATAATATTATTAGATAGCATTATTGGCAATGTCTAGAAAGTTCACAAGGAGAGGTTTGGTCACCTAATCATGCCGCGCCAAGAAGGAGAAATTCTTATTGAAAGCCCCTTTCCTCGGGCGGCTACCGTCATTCATAAATGTGATTACAGTAATATTATTTGTGAATAATTAATTATTGATTCATATGATAAGAAAATATTTATTTGATGTGGATATAAATGATGGATTTATTTATGTATTTATAAGTGAAGGAATTAATGATGAGGTGTTTTATCAAGATTATTTGTCGAAATGGAGAACAAAATATGGGATTTTCGTAAAAATTAGTTTATTACTTGATTTTGTAAAATCCATAACTCTTTGTGTATAATGAGTTAAGAGATGAGCCATATATCAAAAGAAAGCCCTAGAAGTAAGCTAAATCAGAGAAATTTGAATCACCCAAAATTCTTTGTAGATATTGAAAATCGTTGTTCTTCACTATATTATGTGAGTTATAAATTTTGATCCGACTGCTTGGATCGTTGTAATTTTTGGATATGTTATACATATATAAGTTGAGTATATGTCCACAAATTTTGAACCGTTAAAATGAACGTATGATTTGTTATGAATTTTAAGAGGTAACCGATTCTAAATTAGGTTTTGGTGGAAAATTCTAGAATTGAGTGGGCCCCACTCTTGGTTGTTGGGGAAGATGGCTGATTTTTTTGGTGGGTGGAATAGTAGCGTAAAGCCATCGCAGTAGCATGTCAAGTCTTCTTTGGCGTCTAACATTTTCCTATAAATAGAGGGCTAAGTTAAATTGAAAATCACACCGTAAACATAAGTTTCTCTCTTTTCTCTAGATTATTGAGTGTATTTTGTGAGTATTTAGATACTTGGTGAGTTGATATTCATCGCTGCAAGTTTCCTTGAAATATATATCCGATATCCAAATCAGTCTCTTGCTTTTTTGAGGTAAGGGATAGTAAGGGATATTATTTTTTGTAATGATATTATTTCTTCAATATCATTATCGAAATGTTGATCCAAGTTTTTATCAAATTTGAAACTTTTTCATGTCCGGGTTACTATTCATGGGTTACTATTCATGAGTTACTATTCACGAAGTTACTATTCATGAGTTACTATTCACGAGTTACTATTCACGAAGTACTATTCATGAAACGTGAAAATGTTTTTTCGTGGAATTTCTATCTTTTGGTGTGAGTTTCTTATTCACGATACTCTGACTATTCACGATACTCTGACTATTCATCGAAAAATAAAATTTCTTCTTTTCGTCTAAAATATCTATTCCGGATACTAGCTTTGATTGTATCCATGTTTTGATCATTCTTGAATTTTACACCACTATGATTATTTTGAGGTATTTTTGGATGTATAGATTAGGAGTTATGGATTTTATGAGAAAAGACTATTTTAAAAGTAACTATTTATAACTCCTCATGTTAACTCCAAAATTGATGAAATTTTATTGAGAGTACATCTATATAATATCGATTATTACTGTGAATTTCGAATTTTTGGATAAAAGTACACTTTATGATAAATGTTTAAATATTCTATGGTTTTGGCCATATAAAAAAATAGTAAATGAATTTTTAAAATTTAGAAAATATATGTTCAATATGGGACTATTTTATGTTAAATCCCGTAAAAGAAATATTTTTAGAACCGATTTGGTGTTTTTCATGAAAATGTTCTAGTTATGAGCAAATGAATTAAATATGTTATGTGAAGTAAGAAAATTAGAAAATATGATTTTATGGTTTGAGAATCATATATAGAGTATATATGCATTTTTGATGAGGGTTTTAGTTATTGGTGATGAAATTTTATGAGTTTGGCATTTTATGATGATTAAATGCATTAATTAGTAAAGTGTAAACAATTTAATTAAATTGTTTATAAGTTTGAGAAATGATTAAAATATTATTATAATATTAATAATATTAGATTATGAGATTTCTAAGTGATTTATAACATTTGGATTAAGGTGTTATAAATATGGATATGAATTTTATTATGAAACTTTATCTTTTCGTGTATGAGGTTACTATACGCATCTACGGGACTATGTATTTAATACGGGTACTATTCACAACAAATTGGTTTCTTCTCTGACCAAATTATCGTTGATTTATGAATCTTACTCTTGAAATTAAAACCATGTTTTGATTATATTATTTTTATATAACATTCTTATAACCCTAATGATGATATTTCTCTTTGACTTGAGTGTAAAGATGGGTAGATTATTGGTATGATCGTGACCATAGGTTCTCTTTGGCCGCCGATTGCAAAAGTTGAATTGTTGATTCGTATGATCATGACCATTGAATTTACAATTGAATATTTTTAGCTTAAGTGCAAAGGTGGATTGATCAACATGGTTATAATTATTGTTATATAACTTCGAAATGATTATGTATTTCTTTGATATATTGAATATCTTTAGCTTTGTAGTCAAAGATGAATTATTGATGAATATCTTTGGCTCGTAATGCAAAGATGACTCATTGTTGAATATCTTTAGCATTGAGTAAAAGATGAATTATTGATGAATATCTTTTGCTCGTAATGCAAAGATGACCATTGTTGAATATCTTTAGCTTTGTAATGAATTATCGATGAATATCTTTGGCTCAGTAATGCAAAGATGACCTGTTGTTGAATATCTTTAGCCTGTAATGAATTATTGATGAATATCTTTGGCTCGTAATGCAAAGACGACCTGTTGTTGAATATCTTTAGCCTGTAGTGTAAAGATGAACTGTTGATGAATATCTTTGACCCGTGGTGCAAAGATGAAATTATTAGTATGATTATGAATGTGAACCGTGATTTGGTATAACCATGATATTTGATGTTTCGTAAAGACAGTGATGAAAATTATCTTCGCCCTAGATGAGAAGAGGAATTTAGAATCACAATTATGATTATAAGTTATTCATATGATTGTGGAAAGGAACTGCTGATTGATGTTACAGGATAAAACATTGTTGGTGGACTTTAACGTGGAGAAGACAATAGACTTTATAGTCTATTCGACTCTTCTAATGGATCGCTTGCCTCACGCAACTATGGTTGAAAAGTTTTATCATCTACCATATGTTCTAAATCTCTGATTTATTACTGATGAAGGCTATTGATAATTTAATTATCTTTAGTCATGATATTCTTTACTGAGGTAGTTGTGCTCACCTTTTGTTTCACAATTCCTTTCAGGTAATAAAAGTGTAGCCGGGTTTAGCGGGGATAGCGAGGAATAGAGTGGTGGTCTATAGATGTTGAGGGTGAAGTGAATTTAACTTGGAAGGGTGTTTTGTCACTATCATACAAGATGTCTAATGACATACAACCTCGTGTTATCATAAGACATGGTTGTGCTCATCCACTTGCTGAGTATATTTACAAGCACTACCTATATAATCTTGGTGTTTGTTTGGAGTATAATACCCAATTAGAGACAAATGGAGATAATGATATGTCAAGAAAAGACTCACCATTGGGAAGAATATGATAGTAATCTTCTCATTTTTCTTTGGGGTCTATTAGGTCAACCAAGGATAATTTCGTACCATATGATATCTACCATAACCTAAAAGCATGGCCTCCCACGCACGAAGGTTTCTTGAGCACTTCCCAAAGATTCTAATTTCTAAAATGCAGCTTTTTGACTATACCTTTATGTAAGGTGTCATTGTGACGTACTTCACGATTGGTATATATTTGTATCCAAACTCACAAAGATATGTGTTGTTGTATTTTACACGACAATTGTTGTAATAAAGTTGTAGTTGTTTTCCATACCTATATATTCATGCACTCGTAATGGGTTGGGTGGAATGGACCTATTTTGGGGTTGTTACAAAATGTGGGATATATGAGTATATGAGGATGAAGAGTATTTTTGTTGCATTAAATGATTAACACATGTTTTGTGTGTCAGTGGACCCCATTTCTTGACCGAAATTTGATTATAGCACAAGAAATCGTCCAGTATGTGGATTTCGGTCAATTTCTGCTTGGAATTTGGAAAAACTTTCTTCTGTAAAGTTGTAGAGAATTGAATTTTCTATAAAAAATTGCGAGATTCGAATTTTCTGATAAAAGGGCTATTTATTATGAATTATTGAAGTTCTGGAATAATTGATTTTTGAAGTTTTAATTGTTTTATTCAAGAAAAACGTTTTTTATATTTTGTGGCCTCATTAAACATGTGCAAAATCAGCTGATTTTAAATGTCTAGAGGTGGGCTTGAAATTTGATAATAATATTATTATTATATTCAATTTTCTTTTTTGGTGTTCTAAATAATTTCCTATAAATAGGGTGCTTAGGTTAGAATAGAAAATCACACCAGAAACTGAAGTTTTCTCTCTATTTCTCTCTCTATATTATCGAGTGTATTCTTGTGAGTATTTTGATATCTTGAGTGTTGCTATACACTACATAAGTTCGCTCAAATTATTCCAAATGTAAGTACTACTCTTTTGAGGTAAGGGATTGTAAGGGATAGTAAGGGATGGTAAGTGATTTTAAGGGATTGTAAGGGATGTTATTTTCTTCGTAAGTGATATTATTTCTTTAATATCATTATGTTGAAATATTGGTTTGAAATTTTTATCAAATTTGGAAATTTTTCATGTCGGGATTACTATTCATGAGTTACTATTCACGAGTTACTATCCATGAGTTACTATTCACGAGTTACTATTCATGATTTACTATTCACGAGTTATTATTCACGACGGGTTACTATTCATGAGTTACTATTCACGAGTTACTATTCATGGGTACTATTCACTACAAAATTGGTTTCTTTTTCTAACCAAATTATAGTTGATTTATGAATATTACTCTAGAGATTAAAACTATATGTTGATTATATTGATTTTATTATCATATATAACATTTTTATAACCTTGATGTTGAAATTTTCTTTCACTGGAGTGTAAAGATGGGTAGATTATTGGTATGATCATGACTAGGGTTCTCTTTGGCCAGTAGTGAAAAGTTGAATTGTGACTGGTATGATCACCACCATCAATTTATAATTGAATATCTTTAGCTTAAGTGCAAAGGTGAATTGATCAACATGGTTATAATTATTGTTTATATAAATTCAAATGATTATATATTTCTTTGAGATATTAATATATTTGGCCCAGAATGCAAATATGAATCATTGATGAATATATTTGGCTTGTAGTGCAAATATGAATTGTTGAGGAATATCTTTGGCTCAGAGTGCAAAGATGAATTGTTGATGAATTTCTTTGGCCGAAGAGTGCAAAGATGAATCATTAATGAATATCTTTGGCCCGTAGTGCAAAAAGATGACCTGTTGTTGAATATCTTTGGCCATTGCAGCGAAGATGAATCAGGATGAATATCTTTGGCCCGTAGTGCAAAAGATAAATTTATTAGTATGATTATGAATGAACCGTGATTTGGTATAACCATGATCTTTGATGTTTCAGGTAAAGATATGTGATAAAAATTATATTCGTCCTGGGTACGAAGAGGAATTTAGTATTACAATTATGATTATGAGATATTCATATAATTGTGGAAAGTAACTGTTGATTGATGTTACAGGGATAAAACATTGTTGGTGGACTTTTAACATGGAGAAGATAATAGACTGTATTGTCTATTTGACTCTTCTAATGGATTGCTCGTTCCGCTGTAACTATGGTTGAAATTTTTATCATCTACCATATGTTCTAAATCTCTTATTTGTTATTGATGAAGGCTATTGATAATTTAATTATCTTTAGTTATGATATTCTTTATCGAAGCTAGTTGTGCTCACCCTTTTGCTTCACAATTCCTTTCGTGTAATAAAAGTGTAAATTTGGGTCGAAATGGGTAACAAGGAATAGAATTCAAGGTGATCTCTAGTCATGGAGTTCTCCCTAAACAAAGATAGACAAGTGTGTTGTATACATATTTTAGTAGTTATATTTGGTGAATCATATAGGAGAAAGCGAACCCAACGTTGGAAGGGTGTTTTTCCACTATCATACAAGATGTCTAATGACGCATAACCTCGTGTCATCATAAGATGTGGTCAGTGCTCATCCACTTTCTCGAGTATATTTATGAGCACTACCTATATAATCTTGGTGTTTGTTTGAAGTGTAATTCTCAATTTGAGACAAAGGAGATAATGATAAATCAAGAGAAGACTCACCATTGGGAAGAATATGATAGTAATCTTCTCGCTTTTCTTTGGGGTCTATCAATTCAACCAAGTATAATTACGTGGGCATATGATATCTATCATAACCTATACGCATGGCCTCCCATGTACAAAGGTTTCCTTGAGCACTTCCCAAATATTTTAATTTCTAAAACAATTTTTGACTGTACCTTTATGTAAGGTGCCATTGTGACGTACTATCTAAGGTTGGGACATGAGTCACAGTTGGTATATATTTGTATCAAAACTCACAACATATGTGTTGTTATATTTTACACGACAATTGTAGTAATAAAGTTACAGTTGTTTTCTGTACCATGTTTTTGGCGACTCAGAATAGGTTGGATGGATTGGACCAATTTTGGGGTTGTCACAACAGTCTGTCGGAAATAAACCTAAAAAAACCCTTCACCTTTCCTGCGGCCTCTCATTTTCATTTCCCTCCCTATTTCTACATTTCCCTCTCTATTCTCGATTGATACACGACTGATCTCTCTCTCTCTCTCTCTCTCTCTCTCATACGCCGGTCCCAACCCCCACTCCACCCACCGGCCCCCCCCCCCCGCACCCTTGCACTCCCCACTCCCTCGTCTGTCAAGCCTTTCCACCTGATCTGCACGACTCCACCCCGCCTTGCACTCCCACCCTCTCCCCACGACGCTGTCCCCCACCCTCAGACGTCGTCCCACGGTAGTCCCAGACTCCCACCTCAGTACCCCACTCCCAAACCTTTTCCCCTGATACCCCCGACCCACCCACCTCGCTTCGCATGCACCGGCCACCTACCACTACCACCTTACCATTGCCACCGGCCACCGGTCACGACCCACTGCCACTGGTCACGACCCACTGCCACCGGTCACTGGAGACTGCCGCCACACTTAGACTCTTAGCTTTCTTAATTTTCCAAGTATTAAGTATATATATTATTATATATATATTAGTAGTATGAAATTTAAGTATGAAATTTGTGTATGAATTTGGTATTATAATGTGCAATTGGTTTAAATTTATTTTGTTTTTGGATTGATAATGTATATTAATGTATATTTGTTGAATTACATTTTGGTATTATAATGTATATTTAATTTACATTTTTGTATGGACTACCGTGTAATGGTCATTTCTTAGCCTTCTTTCAGATAATAAAGATCCATTTTATTGTTTGGTTTTATTTTCTTTTATGTAATTGCAGTAGCAGTATATTTCTTATTCAATTTCAATATTATATGTCAGATATTATATGTTAATAATGAGAAAGTATGCTTGATATTTCTCGATTTAAATTTCCCATGAATCTCATCAAAATTCTTGAGATGCAAAATCATTGCTTTAAAACTATTTATTACTTAATTTACTAATACTAAAATTCACTAATTAAGTAGCATTTACTTAATTAGTTTACGACAAATAATTTATACTTTTTAAATATCAATTATTTTAATCAACTTAATTAAAAAACAAAATAAAATAAAAATTCACTATTTAATATACTAATATATAATTCGAATAAAAATAAAATAAAATAAAGTTTAATAAATGAAATAAATATAATTTAATATATAAATAGATTAAATTAAAAATAAAAATTATTAACAAATAAATAAAATAATAAATTTCATTTAATTTAGTTTATTAAATAAAATAAATTTTAAAAATGAGATAATATAATATAATAAAAAATTAAATTAAATTAAAATAATTAATAAATTAAAATAACATAAAATAAAAAAATAAAAAATAAAAAAAATTAATAAATTAAAATTAAATTAAATTAAATTTAATAATTAATAAATGTTATAAGGTAGTTTAATTTAATTTAATATAATAAGAAAATTTAAAAATTATATTATATAACCCAAAATAAAATAAAATAAAATAAAATAAATTAAAATAATATATTAAATCAACTCAAAATAATAAACTAAGTAGCATTTGCTTAGTTGGGATGCAATTCAAAGAGACTGAATATATAAGAATGTTGTCGCGGAATTAAAATAATATACTTTGTAACTTAATTAGAAACCCGTTTGACAAGTAGGAGTGAATATCGAACAGTAGTCTCTATAGATCCCAAATAACAATTCTAATAAACTAAGTACCGTTTACTTAGTTTATCATTGGTAAAATAAACTACGTAGCATTTGCTTAGTTTGCCATAATTTTCAAAAAACTCGATAATACTCTACCTACATATATATGTACTCTTCCTTGTATGCAGGATTCGACGTAGCAGTTGCAGCTAATAGTACTCCAACCGGTTCCTCGACAATTAAAAAAAAAGGTCGTAGTTTACATTTGTGTCTTATACTCGAATAATAAAGTTAATTGAATTATTGAAGACATTCCTCATTTGTTCATCATAATGATGTCAACATACTGGAAGGGTTCCATTAAGTTGTTGAACAAAGTTATAGGTTAATGACCCCTCTAATGAAATGACGATCACTTCTTCTACTAGAATGAAGCATTGCACGGTATGGGTCCACTCTGCACATATAGCGACTTCACCACTCCAAATTCCACAAATGGGTATTTGGAGTGGTGAGAAGATTTCTACGGCTCGGATTGAACCCATATCGCAAATGATTCATTCATAAGTAGTAGAAGTGATCGCTCGCTCATCTAGAGGGTCATTAACTTGAAACTTTGTTCAATAGCTTAATGGAACTCCTTCGGATGTTGTCATCTCACATGGTGAACAAAGTTGAGGAATGTCCACAAGAATTCAATTAACTTTATTAATAGAGTATAGGACACAAACAGAACTACGACCCTTTTTTATCCGATTTCCGCCGTAATCCGGTTGGAGTACTATTAGCCACCAATCGCAACTAATATGAAACTTCTAGATGATACTCTCCATTTGTTCTTCAATACACTCATAAATATATATATGTAATATACTTTGAAACTTAGAATTGCCGTTTGGCATTCACACGGTAGAGGAATGCCGAATAGTCCCCATTTTGGGATCACATTAGATGTTATGTCTCTCACTTAGGTTTGGTGTTAATTCCCAAAGGTGCGACGTGTTTTATAATTTTTGAGGATTTTTCAGCTGGTGTCTCTATATATGTTCTTCGAGTGCATACTTAGACTAAGTTGTCTTGGTCTATTTCGTTTACTTGAAGACCATGGGGAGGTGATGCTAAAATTTTCTTAAAATATTATAAACACGCACCTTGTGAATGGCACTAGTGAGGAGACGCATCCAGGAACGGGATAGAAGCCTAACCCCTGTAGAGTGGAGATATATACTAAGTAAACTAAATACATGCATATATATTCTAATTGGGTATTTTCTTCAATTAAAGATGTAAGCCGACCGGAGTTGGATGTACCATAGGATACCAATTGATGGGAGGGGATTAGTTGATTCATACCGTGAAGGGGTGTCCAATTTCATGAACAAAGCAATAGAAATGTTGATGATCCGAACGGAAAGATGAGATGCCCGTGTTCCAAGTGTAAGAACATGATATGGAAGACTGCCGATGAAGTTAAATTTGACTTATATTCACGTGGGTTTGTTGATGGGTATTCGGTATGGATTCATCACGGGGAATAAGCTGAGTTTAGAGAACAGACATATAGTACTGTAGACCACTCGGATCACGGGGATTCACAAGCAGATAACTATGATGTTGTACAGATGTTGGTTAATGCGTATGGCCCTACCAATATTGATTGGGCTGAAACTGAGAATCGCGCCAAGGTTCTCTCAAAGAAAAGCCAAATGATTCAAAGAAATGCTTTCTACAAGTTGCTATATCTAAATCGGGTGTTCCATTGTATCTTGAAATGACAAGCACACCAAAGCTTTCTGCGATTCTGAAGCTTTTACATTTCAAGAATAAGCATGACTGCAGTGAGAGAGGATTCAATGATTTGCTTGATATTCTCACCGACTTCTTACCCAGGGATAATACGTTGCCCGCAAATTACTATGAGGTGAAGAAGATGGTAAAGGGGTTGAATCTCGGGTATGCGAAGATCGATGCTTGTGAAAAGGATTGTATGTTATATTATGGGGAGGACAAAGATAAGGTGCAGTGTGATATCTGTAACTCGCCAAGGTACAAGATCACAAAACGTTGAGGGAAAGAGAAACATGTTCCCAAGAAGATTTTACGGTATTTTCCTCTTTACCGAGGTTGCAAATGCTTATTCATGTCTCACAAGACACTTTCAACATATGAGTTGGCATAGAACAAGGGATGTCATGCCTGGTCAGCTGACTCACCCAGCAGATGGAGATGAATGGAAGAATTTTGATGCCAATTTTCCATAATTTATCGAAGAAGTTAGGAATGTCAGGCTTGGGATGGCTACAGATGGATTCTGTCCATTTAATAATTTTAGTCAGCCTTATTCTGTGTGGCCAGTGATTATGGTAGCTTACAATCTTCCACTGTCAATGTGCATGTGGGATCCGTATCTTTTCTTGACCTTACTTATTGTAAGACCCCAACTTATTATTAATGAAATTTAATTTTCTCTATTTTGAAATAGTAAGGGTTGATTTGATTAATGTGGATAGTTATGGGTAAAATACGCAAATATTTCAAAATAAGCAAGTGGTTATAAAATATTCATTGTTGTTGGGAATATTCGTTTGGTTGTGGAATATTCTTCATTGTTTGGAATATTCGTATGCGACGGCATAGCAGCTCTTTTATGGGCCCCATAACTTGAAAGCGATTGGATGAAGAAAACGACAAATATAAGTTGTTTAAAAATAACTACGTAGTTGTTACATTTAATAATCGTTAAAATACTCTATTGGTTAAAACACAAGAAGACACTTGCGGTTTGCACCAATTATTGATTCTTACGTAAAAAGGCACTACTCAATAATGGTTACGTGAATTCTTTGCTCAAAGATTTTATTTTATTGATTTAATAATTCTTTGAGTTGATATTTTATATTCAGTTGTTTCAATAATTGTCATTACACAAGATTTTTCATTATCAAAGCAATAATTCATATTATCTGAATAATATTATTAGATAACATTATTGGCAATGTCTAGAAAGTTCATGCTCTAAGGAGAGGTTTGGTCACCTAATCATGCCACAAGAAGATGAGAAATTCTTATTGAAAAGCCCCTTTCCTTCAGAACCGTAAGGTTGTCAATATTGTGATTCGTAATATTATTTGTGAATAATTAATTATTGATTCATATGATGAGAAAAAATATTGATTTTATGTGGATATAGATGGTGAAAATTTTAATGTGACAATTGTTGAAAATTGAAATTTTATCTTTTCTCGATAAAATAATTCATTTAAATATATTATTATATTTTAATAATATAATAATGGTGATATTTTTACAACAAATGTGGGATATATAAGTATACGAGGAGGAAGAGTATTTTTGTTGCAATAAATGTTTAGAACATGTTAAACATGTCGGTGGACCCCATTTGTTGACTGAAATTTGATTATAACTGTAAAAATCGCTTGGTTTGTAGATTTCATTAATTTCTATTTGGAATTTGGAAAAATTTTATTCTGCAAAGTTGTAGAGAATTGAATTTCCTATAAAAAGTCACGAGATTCGAATTTTCTGACAAAAGGGCTATTTATTATGAATTATTGAAGTTCTGAAGCTCTAAAATAATTAATTTTTGAAGTTTTAAATATTTTTTATACAAAAAACGTTTTTTGCATGTGTGAGGCATGTGTTCAATTGTTGAATTTCAGATTCAAAGGTGTGTGTGAAGATTATATATATATATATATATATATATATATATATTAATAAATTTTCTACTTTGGGTGTTCTAAGCATTTTCCTATAAATAGGGTGCTTAGGTTAGAATTGAAAATCACACCGAAATCAAGTTTTCTCTCTATATTATCGGTTTATTTTTTGTGAGTATTTTGAGTATATTTTGAGTATTGCTATACTTGTGCAAGTTCAAGTTATAGCCTATATCCTGTTTTCACCTAAAGATCTTGATCTTTCGAGGTAAGGGATATTATTTTTTTTCGTAATAATATTATTTCTTCAATATCATTATCTTTGAAATATTGATCTGAAGTTTTATCAAATTTGGAACTTTTGGTGTCTGAGTTACGATTCACGATACGGCACTATTCACGATATCTTACACTATTCACGAATAATACTAAGACTATTCATCGAAAATAAAATTTTCCTTTTCGTCTAAAATATCTATTGTGGATACTAGCTTTGATTGTATCCATGTTTTGATCATTCTTGAATTTTACACCATTATGATTATTTTTGAGGTATTTTTGGACATGGATAAAACAAAGTACTAATCCTTAATCCTTAATCCTTGTCATTTTGTTTCAATCGATTCGCTTTTTTAAAATATTTTTCATCATCCTCGCCTTAAATGATGATATTATTGAATATCTTTGGCCTCAGTAGTGCAAAGATGAATGATTTCGATGAATACCTTTGGCCCTGTGAGTGCAAAGATGAATAGGTGTTTAGATGAACATGACTAAGTGATGAATATCTTTGGCTTGTGAGTGCAAAGATGAATATTTGATTCGGATATATATATGATTGATGTTACAGGGATAAAAGATAGACGATGAACTTTTAAATTCACACATAGAAGATAGTAGTTTGCATTCTCTACTTAACTCTTCTAATGAATTATTATTTCATTGCGAATATTGATTTAAAACTTGTTGCCTATTGTATTCTATTAGATTTTTCCTGTTAAAGACTAATGATAATTTGTTGTATATTATCTTAGTCATAATATTCTTTATCGGGCTAGTTGAGCTCACCCTTTTCCTTTTTGATCCATTTTTCTTCTCGTGAGGCGAGAATATAAGCGAGTGCAGTGGGGTATGGAATGAAGGTTCTAGAGAGAGTTGTTTAGTAGTGGTACTCACCATTTTTGTAAAATAATGTATAAATAAATGTGATGAGGATTTATTTGAGTATAGATATTGTCTAGAAGATAATATTTGTATTCAAACTCACAGTTTTACTGTAATAATAATAAAGTTGTAGTTGTTTCTGTACCATGTATTGACAACTCAGAATGGGTGATGTATACCTATTTTGGGGGCGTCACACTTATACCAGGGGATAAGAGTCCTACAAAAGACATTAACATGTACCTCAGACCGTTAGTCGATTAACTTAAGATGCTGTGGGAAACAGGTGTTCAGACTTTTGATAAATCTGTCGGGCAGAATTTTGTGATGAAGGCATCCTTGTTGTGGACTATCACTGACTTTCCCAAGACTTGGGATGCTTAGTGGTTGGTCGACTCATGGCAAGTTGTCATCATCCCATCTGCATGGGGATGTGCAAGGCACTCAACTATGTCATGGTTTAAAACTAGTTTCTTTGAACTCGTCAGAGATTCTTGCTTCGAGCACAGCTTATGAAAGATGTCTACACAATTCAATGTAAAGATAGAGAAGAAGGGGTTGTTGGTCGCTTATCTAAGCAAAATGACATATTGGGTCAAGCAATGATCTAACATTTCCACCCCTGGGAAGGAGCATAGTACGTTGAGAGCTATAGGATATGGGAAAAGTCATAACTGGACTCACTCGCCAATTTGGTTTGAGTTGCCATACTGGGTCACACTAGCACTTCGTCATTGTATAGATGTTATGCATACAGAAAAGAATGTATTTGAGAACTTGTTTTACACCGTACTAGATACAAGTGGTAAAACAAAAGACAATGATAAAGCACGTAAAGACTTGGAGGAAATGAATATCAAAGTGAATTGTGGTTCAACTAACAACACAAAACCAAAAGCTCCATAGCAGAGTTACAGGCTGCTAGGGGCGATGCTGAGACGTTAGATTCTACCGTCCCTCCTCCCGAGATTAGTTTATCTCAGGATGAGAAGACGGCTCTTTGGGTCGCGTCTCAGGATACTCCCACTAAGACTACTGCTACTATCAGTCTTTGGGGTTCTGAGGATGCCAAATTATACAATCGCTAGGAGGTATAATATTTGTGTTTATTTCATGTTTATGAATAAAGTAAACTTGTAATATTATTCATGTTATATTTATATTTGTAGGCTCTAGCAGCCGCGTTAAGGTCAAAGAGCCCCGTGGGACCATCACATACTGGTACCGGCTTAGATGATGCTTTGTTCCAGTGATGTTATGGCAGCTTGTCATGTGTCGAGAGGTTTGAGACCGATCCATCGCTCCATCGCCAGACCCGCCAAATAGTTTCGCCTCCATCGACTAAGCAGATGTTGTAGAATGGTGCCACCGCCGAGAATCTTGGTATCCTCTCCGAGCAATGGGGTAGAAATACGCGACGAGATTGTTAGGATGGTGGTTACCTTAGTCGAGGACGCGTTTGGGCCGATGTTGAGTCAGCGCTTGACTGCTCAGGTATATTTCGTTTTAAATACAAATATATATTCTGCATGTTATTTAATTTTCATTTAGTTATCTTTAACTGAATCATATATATGGACTAATGAGTTACATTATAATCGTATCAACAAAGGACGTGTTGCGGACCGACGAGTGGGATGATAATTTTATACTCCAGAGCGGTATGACTGACCTTGCTCGATGATCCTTCTCACACCGGGGGCTCTACTAGCTTGACTTAGTTTACATTCTTTTGTAGTTTAAATTCTTTTGTATTAATTTTTCATAACTTTTGACGTACATATTGTATGTGACACCCCCAAAATAGCTATACAACACCTATTCTGAGTCGTCAAATACATGGTACAGAAAGCAAACTACAACTTCAATAATACAATTGTCGTGCAAAATACGACAACACATACTATGAGTTTAAATACAAATATTGTCTTCTAGACAATATCCACACTCAAATAAATCCTCATTACAATTATTCAAACACTATTTTACAAAATATAGTGAGGATCATAAAAACATCTTTCTAGAACCATCAATTCGCACTCGACTTAGTTCCTCGCTATGTTTCTCACCTCCCGAGAAAATGGAACAAAAAGAAAAAGGTGTGAGCTCAACTAGCCCAATAAAGAATATTATGACTAAGATAATATACAACAAATTATCGTTAGTCTTCAATGAGGGAAAAAAATTGATAAAATATAATAGACAACAAGTTTTAGATCAACAACAATCTGCAAAATGAAAACAACAATCCATTAGAAGAGTCAAGTAGAGAATGAGTTCTACTATCTTCTAAGATTTAAAAGTCCATCATCAATATTTTATCCCTGTAACAACAATCAATATACATCTTTAATCAAATATTCATCTTTACACTACAGGCCAAAGATATTCATTTGTATCACCAGTTGGTCATGTTCATCTCAACACCTGTTCATCTTTGCACTACGGGCCAAAGATATTCATCGGTTAATCATTTATCTTTGCACTACAGGCCAAAGATATTTAGTAATATCATCATTTAGGACTAAGGATGATGAAAAATATTTTAAAGAAAAATGAATCCAATGGAGACAGTAAGGACAAATAGTAGGGATTCGTATAACAGTTTATCCAAGATCAATAATACTCCATAATAACCAATTTTGAAGCAAAATTCAAGAATAAAGATCAAAACATGGATACAATCAAAGATAGTAACCATAATAGACATCTTGGACAAAAAGAAGAAAATTTCATTTTTTGGTGAATAGTGTCGTATTCGTGAATAGATACGTGAATAGTAACCCCGACACAAAAAGTTTCAAATTTGATAAAAAGTTTATACCAACATTTCGGTATAATGATATTGAAGAAAATATCATTTTAAGAAGAATATAACACCCCTTACCTCAAAATAGCCGTACTTCTGACTGAATTTCGGATATAGTGCTGATAAAAAACTTGTACTGAAAAAATGTAAAGTCACAAAGTATCTAAATACTCACAAAATACACTCAATAATCTAGTGAGAGAAAGAGAGAAAACTTGTTTCTGGTGTTATTTTCAATTCTAACTTAGCCCTCTATTTATAGGAAAATGTTAAAGACGTGGCAAGCAAACTTAACTCCAAACTCCGATGGCTTTACCTGCTACTATTCCCACCCACCACATTTGAAATAAAATTCAGCACATTTCTTCACCAACCAAAAGTGGGGCCCACCAATTCTAGAATTTTTCACCAAAATGATAAATTCCGAAAATTCAACAATTTCTGAACCAGTCACCTCTTAAAATTCATAACAAATCATACGTTCATTTTTAAAGGTTCAAAATTTGTAGACATATACTCAACTTATATATGTATAACATATCCAAAAATCGCAACGATCCAAATCGGACAAATTAAAAATTATAACGCATTTAATATATCTCAAAAATACTTGGTTTAATTTTTAATACCTTCATTCCGGCAAAAAATACTTGATAAAACACCTCAACATCACTCCTTCATTTTTAACCACAATAAATATATCCAACATTTATATCCACATAAAATCAATATTTTCCTCATCATATGAATCAATAATTAATTATTCACAAATAATATTACAGAATCACAATATTGACAACCAGCAGCGCCTCCCAGAAAGAGGGGGCTTTCCAATAAGAATTTCTCCTTCTTGGCGCCGCAATTAGGTGACCAAACCTCTCCTCGATGTAACTTTCTAGACATTGCCAATAATGCTATCTAATAATATTATTCAAATAATATGAATTATTGATCCGATAATGGGAAATATCGTGTGCGATGATAATTATTGAAACAATAATAATATAAAATATCAACGCAGTAATTATTGAATCAATAAAATAAAATATTGAACAGTAACTACTATAACAATTATTGAGTAGTGCCTTCTTACGTAAGGATCAATAATTCATCAATATTGTGCATCCACGCGTATTATTGTATTTTAACCACCGAGTATTCCAACAGTGTTAACGGTAACAACTACGCCGTTATTTATAAAAACTCAAACTTGTCATTTTCTTCATCTGACAATTATTTTGTTATGGGGCCCACAAATGACTGTGCCGTCGTATGAATATTTCCCGACAACAAGAATATTCCACGACCAAACGAATAATCCCCGACAACAATGATTATTTTATAACCACTTGCATATTTTGCAAAATTTGCACATTTCACCCATAACCAGAGAATTATATCAAATTAATAACTTATTATTCACAATAATAATTAGAGGAAATTTGATTTTATTTATAATAAGTTGGGGTCTTACAATCTCCCCTCCTTATGAAATTTCGTCCTCAAAATTGACATACGTACCTGGTGTTTCGAAAAGGTGAGGATACCTCGCTTTTATTTCTGATTCCAACTCCCAGGTCATTTCTTCAATAGCATGGTTTCTCCACAAAACCTTAACTTGTGGTATAACCTTGGTGCATAGGACATGCTCTTTTCTATCCAAGATCTTAACAGGTACTTCTTCGTACGTTAAATCTTCGGCTATCTCGTCTGGTTCTAACGCAATAATATGGTTCGGGTCTTTCACATATTTACGAAGCATGGATATGTGAAAAATATTATGAACACGAGACATAATTGGAGGTAATGCGAGTATATAGGCCACATTTCCTATTCGGTCAAGAATCTCAAATGGACCAACAAATCGTGGATTTAGCTTTCCTCTCTTTCCAAATCTTGTAACTCCCTTCCATGGAGCAACACGTAACAATACATGATCCCCAATATTAAATTCCACGTCCTTTCGATGAAGATCAACATAACTCTTTTTTCGATCTTGTGAGGTTTGAATACGTTGTCGAATCATTTGGATCTTTTCTATAGTCATGCGTACTAATTCTGGTACCAACAACGTTGGTTCTCCCCCCTCGTCCCAGCATACTAGAGAACGACACTTTCGTCCATACAACACCTCAAATGGAGCCATGCCTATATTTGCTTGATAACTGTTGTTGTAGGAGAATTCTACCAATGGCAAATACTTATCCCAACTCCCTTTTAAATCTAGGACACAAAGTCTTAATAGATCTTCAAGAGTTTGAATAGTCCTCTTTGATTGTCCGTCCGCTTGAGGATGGTATCTTTGAATCAATCAGAAATCCGCGCCCATAGCTTTACTGCAGCTAACCCAAAATCGTGAAGTGAATCTTGGGTCACGATCCTAAACTATGGATACTGGCATGCCATGCAATCTCACAATCTCATTCACGTACATACTAGCAAGACGTTCAAGGGAATATATGAGACCCCGAATTTTATGAAATAAAGTATTCAATTTTTTTCTATTTTGGTAAATAGTTAAATTGATAAAAGTTTAAAGTTAAGGGTAATATGTGAAAATTTTTCAAAGTAGACAACTTGTCATAAAATACCCGGTTACTATTCACTCTAGTATTGTTCACTCGAGTATTTGGGGCACTTTTTGTGTCAGAGTACTATTCACGAATTACTATTCATGAGTTACTATTCACCCGAATATTATTCACTCGGGTATTTGGGGTATTTTTGTGTCGGGGTACTATTCACAGAGTACTATTCCCGAAGTACTAATCACGGGGTACTATTCACCCAAAAAATATATTTCTTATCGGTCCAAATTATTTTTGGGTACAATATTATTCCATGAGGAGATGTGCTAATTTTTCAGATCGTTGGTTGAAATTATAATAGTAAATCAATATGGATCGTTGATTTAAAGTTTTAATAGTAATTTGTCCCTTCAGTTTTCCAAGACTTATTTGTCCTTTCAGTTTTCCAAGAGTTAATTGCCCCTTCGGTGTTGCAAGAGTTAATTGTCCCTTCGTAAATAGTAGTTGTCTCTTCAATATTACCAAGAGTCATTTTGACCTTTCGTTAAGACCAAGAGCCACTTTCAGTTCTTCTATAAATAGAAGCTCATTCCTTCATTATTTCTTACGAATTCACTAAAACTCTAGAGAGAAAAACTATAGAGAGAGTTCTTCTTCTATAATCTTGAGCGTATTTTTTTAGAGTTTAAGAAAGCTTTGAGCGTAGTACAAGTTTCTTCGAAAGATATCCTCGCCTACCAAATGGAATACTCTTCTTTCAAAGGTAGGGATATTATTTGTTGTACTAAAGAAAAGGGTATTATTTCTTTAACGATTCACGAAGAGAACTTACATTATTCCATTCTTTATTATTATGTTGGAATAAACCGCACATGCAAAGCAATCGCATACATGGTGAAATTCTTCTAATATTCCATTCTTTATTATTCTCTCGAATATCTCGTCTGCATGCGCTTACTGTGGGACCGGTTCCATTATTTTTTATTCTCGCCGGAATATCCTCATGCGGCGTTCTGCTTACCGACTGGTTCCATTATTTATTATTCATTGGGAATAACCTATCTGTATGGCTCTATCGCATGCATGGTGAATCCTTCATTATTCCATTCTTTATTATTCATTGGAATAACTCGCCTACATGGATTACCACATGCATGGTGAAACGATCCTTTGTATTTCATTCCTTGTTAAATTGTGGAAATGATCTGTTTACGTGGATTATGATGAAAGTCATAATAAAAGCATTGGACTAATGAAAATCATGGGTATATGTGATATTAGTAAGTGTTATGATGAGTTATGTTGGTTATTATGTGAAAACATGAAAGTTTCTTAGAAATCACAAAGGGTTGAAAAGTCAGATTTTGGTGAAAATGGAACATGAAATTCAATTGACCATATCTCCTATTATATTTCGAATTTTTAAGTGTGGTCAAGTTCTAGAGTTAGGTTTATGAGTTTTGTAACTTATCCAAGTGGAATCATTGGAAAAGGTGTTGCAGATTTTCGTGTGGACTGATTTTAGCAAAGTACGAAAAACTGTAAAATATGAAAAAGGCTACTGCCATGATTTTAAAAGGGCTGTTTCGGCCACTTAATTTGTGAGAAAAATTCTGACCTTTTGGGACATGAAAGTATATGGTATAAAGTACCTCCTGTCCAAAACTGAGCTCATTCTGACTTAAAATGAGCAAGTTATGACCATTTCAATATTTAGGCTTTTTCGACGAAAAATGCTATAACCGAAGTTTTATAACTTCGATGACCATGAAATTTAAACTGGAAGCTCACGTTAACATGTGTAAGATCCTGCTAAGATTTGGGAATTTTTGGAGTTAAACTTAAGGTAGCTAATTTCATAAAGAATTAATTAGAAATTGATTTTTGAAAAATAGTAAATGAATTTTAAAAATTTCGAGAAAAATATATGTTCAATATGGGACTATATTATGCTTAATCCCAGAAAAGAATAATTTTTGGTACTAATTTGATATTTTTTATGAAAATAATCTAGTTACGAGTAAATGAGACGTTATTAGTTCTTTGTTAAATTAATTTTTGAACTTTTTTTATTGAATTCTTATATCATTGTCATCATCCTCATACTTATATTTTGTTGAAAGTCATTTGTGGCCTGTAGTGCATGGATGGACTTGATATGATTATGACCAGGGATTATTCGGTATAATCATGACCGTAATGCTACAAATGACGTGGTAAAAGTCCTCATTGGCCCGTAGTGCATTGATGGACAGTTTTTGGTATGATTATGGCTATAGATTATCTTCGGCCAAGGGTGCAAAGATGAATTGTTTTATAGCATGATCAGGACCGTTGATAAAAACACGATTATCTTTGGCCGTAGTGCATGGATAATTTGTGGTTGTGATATTAATGAAAAAGTCCTCATTGGCCGTAGTGCATTGATGGGCCGCTTTTTGGTATGATTATGGCTATGGATTCTCTTACGCCAAGGGTGCAAAGATGAATTGTTTTATGGCATGATCGACCAGTTGATGAAAACACGATTATCTTTCGCTCAGAAGGTATGGATAATTTGTGGTCGTGATACTAAAGAATATCTTTGGCTCAGAGTAAGTGTGGATGATTTGATGATATGGATTAATTATTGAGTTGAGTCTCAGCAATTAAATATTAATTCATGGATGTGATAATAATGAATATCCTTGGCCATAGTGCATGGATAATTCATGGATGTGATATTAACGAATATCCTTGACCGTAGTGCAGGAGTGATTCGATGATGTGGATTATTTGTTAAGCTGAGTCTCAGTATTATTGCTTTTACAGTTGTATCTTTGGCCTGTAGTGCAAAGATGAATTTATTAGTATGATTATGAGCAGGAATTGTGATTTGGTATAACCATGATTTGTGATATTTCAGGTGAAGAAAGGTAATGAGAATCATCTTCGTCCTGTGTGCGAAAAGGGAATTCAGAATCACAATTATGATTATGAGTTATTCATATGATTGTGGACAGGAATTTTTGATTGATGTTACAGGGATAAAACATTATTGGTGGACTTTTAACATGGAGAAGATAATAGACCTGATGGTCTATTTGACTCTTCTAATGGATTTCTCGTTCCGCTGCAACTATGGTTGAAAAGTTTTATCATCTACCATATGTTCTAAATCTCTGATTTATTATTGATGAAAGCTATTAATAATTTAATTATCTTTAGTCATGATATTCTTTACTGGGCTAGTTGTGCTCACCCTTTCTGCTTCACAATTTCTTTCGTGTAATAAGAGTGTTCTTGAATTGAGCGAATAATAACGGGGGAATAGAACAAAGGGTCTCTAGTTGTGGAAGTTCTCTCTAAATAGTATAAAAAAGTGTGTTGTTTCTATACAACCTTTAGTAGTTATATTTGGTGAATCAAATAGGGTGAGGTGAACCCAACTTTGGAAGGGTGTTTTGCCACTATCATACAAGATGTCGAATGACATACAACCTCGTGTTATCATAAGATGTGGTCATGCGCATCCACTTCTTTGAGTATATCTACTGGGCACTACCTATATGATCTTGGAGTTTCTTTGAAATATAATATTCACTGGAGACAAAAGGGAGATAGTCATATATCAAGAGAAGACTCACCATTGGAAAGAAGATGATAGTAATCTTCTCGTTTTTCTTTGGGGTCTATTAGGTCAACCAAGGATAATTTTGTGGCCATATGATATCTATTATAACCTGACGCACGGCCTCCCATATACGAAGGTTTCTTGAGCACTTCCCAAAGATTTTATCTTTTAAAACAGCTTTTGACTATATTTTTCTCAGAAAGTGCCATTGTAAGGTTGTGGTCGAGGCACCATGAGAGTTACATACATTTGTATTAAAACTCATGGATTAATCGTGGTCGATTCTATCTGACAACCAACAATTAGATAAATGAAGTTGTATTTGAATTTTGTACCATGTATCTGGCGACTCAGAATGGGTGATGTATACTTAATTTTGGGGGTGTCACAAAATAAGTCTCTCGTATAGGCAAGAAATGGGCAGACTTGGTTAATCTATCAACAATAACCCAAATAGCATCTATGCCTTGAGAAACTTTGGGAAGACCAGAATTGAAATCCATAGTAATGTGTTCCCACTTCCATTTCGGAATCTCAAGTGGTTGTAATGGACCCTTTGGCACTTGATGCTCCGCCTTTACACATTGACAAGTTAAACACCTCGAGATAAACTCAGCGATCTCTTTCTTCATATTGTTCCACCAAAATGTATGTCGAATATCATGATACATTTTGGTACTCCCAGGATGGATTGCAAACGGTGTGTTGTGTGCCTCCATCATGATTCTATGCTTCAAGTCAGAATCGTTAGGAACACAAAGCCTGGAGTTGAATCTAAGTATTCCTTCTTCATCGATTCTCGCTTCTGGAATAGCTCCTTCTTGCGCTTTCTTCTTCATACATATCATATCATTGTGTCCGTAGCTCGAATAAAATTTTAACTTTATCGATTAAAGTTGGTTCTACTCGTATATTCGCCATCATCATGTAGGTCCCTGGAGTCTTTAATTCTACCTCAATCCTTTACAAGTCATACAGAATGGGCCTTTTCATTGACAATATCGCACTCGTGAGTGCATATGATCTTCTACTTAATGCATCAGCTACTACGTTCGTTTTTCCAGGATGATATTGAATGGTATGATCGTAATCTTTCAACAGCTTGAGCCAACGTCTTTGCCGCATATTGAGTTCCTTTTGGGTGAAGAAATATTTGAGGCTTTTATGATCCGTATAGATCTCCACTTTCTCCCCATACAAGTAGCGTCTCCAGATTTTCAACACGAAAACGACTACTGCCAACTCTAGATCATGAGTAGGATAATTCCTCTCATATTCTTTGAGTTGTCATGAGGCATAGGCTATAACTTTCCCATGTTGCATGAGAAAACATCCTAACCCTTTGCCTGAAGCATCGCTGTATATAACAAATCAATCTGAACCAGATGGTATTGCCAGAACAGGTGCCGAAATGAGTCTCCTCTTGAGCTCTTGGAAACTCTTCTCGCATTCCTCGCTCCATACAAATTTTGTCTCTTTCTGAGTCAACTGAGGTAATGGAGTAGCAATTCGAGAAAATGCTTCCACGAATCTCCGATAATAACTAGCTAAGCCCAGAAAGTTATGCACTTCGGTCACCGACTTTGGTTGCTCCTAACTTTGTCTTCGCTTTAATCTTCGCTTCAATCAATGGATACTCCATGTTTTGACACCACGTGCCCAAGGAATGCTACTTCCTCAAGCCAGAACTCGTATTTCTTCAGCTTGGCATAAAGTTTGTTTTCACGAAGCCTTTCGAGTATCAGCTTCAAATGGTGCTCATGATCTTCACGGCTTTTAGAAAAAATGAGGATGTCATCAATAAAGACAACAACGAATCGATCCAAATATTCCTTGAATACTTGGTTCATCATATCCATGAAAGCAACAGAGCATTAGTCAATCCAAAAGACATGACTAAGAATTCATAATGCCCGCATCGAAGTTCTAAAGCGCCTTTGGAATATCCTCGCTTTTAATCTTCACCGATGATATCCAGCGAAGATCGATCTTTAAAAAGAATTGTGTTCCTTGCAATCGGTCGAACAGTCATCAATGCGAGGTAATCTGATACCTATTCTTGATGGTGACATGGTTTAATTCTCTGTAGTCAATACAAAGTCGCATACTCCCGCCTTTCTTTCTTCACAAATAAAACAGAGCACCCCAAGGAGATGTACTAGGACGAATGAAACCTATGTCTAATAATTCTCAGTAGTTGGACTTTTAACTCCTCGAAGTTCAATAGAGCCATTCGATATGGGATTTTAGAAATGGGTTTTGTACCTTGTTCAAGGTCAATAAAGAATTCAACATCACGCTCGGGGTGAGCCGAAGTTCTTCAGAAATACATCGAAATTCTCAACAACAAAATATTATTCAAATCGACTTGTCTTTGTTCAAATCCATAACATGGGCTAAGAAAGCTTGACATCCGTTTTTTAATAAACGAATAGCTTTATGGCTTGATATGATAGTGACTGATTTTAGTGGTTTAGTTGTTTGAATTCGTATGACAGGTTGGTTAGGAATATGAAAACTAACAACCTTACGAAAACAATCAATTTTGACATGATGAGTGGTTAACCAATCAATTCCCAAAATCACATCAAAAGCAAGTATCTTTAAAAAGATAAGATCAACAGGTAATGTGATAGTGCCAACTTGGATTAAGCAAGATTTATAAACAGTGGATGTAACGAAAGTTTCACCCAACAGAGTCTCCACTGATAAATCAAAGTCTAATTTCTCCGGAGTCAGGTTTAAACGTTGAGCACAAGCAGGAGAGATAAAAGAATGGGTAGAACCGATATCTAGTAAGGTATAAACTTCGCAGGAGTTCAAGATTAGCTAACCCGTAATTACCTCGTTCGGGTTCCTCGCGTTTTGGCCAGTCACTACAAACGCTCTTCCAGGAATCGCTGATTTTGACTTATCCGGGACAGCCCTTAGAGTCACCATCCCCGTTGAACTTAGTTTTGCTACAGAAAAATCCCGAGCTATGTAGCCTTCCTTTCCACAGTTGAAACATACATTGGATTGTTGTGGACAGTTTGGGCTGATATGTCCCTCTTTCCCGCATTTATAACATCTAACTGGTGGTCGTTCTACTCCCCTAGAATTTGTTGTTAGTGCTGGTGCTGCTGCTAATGTCTTCCCGTCATTGTTGAATCTCCTCTTTCTGAAATTTCCACTTGACTCACCTCTCCTATTATCATGGCCACAATGACCACCTGAGTGGTTACCGCCTTTATTCGTATTTTTGCCTCCTCGTTGGTTATCATCGCTCTGATGAATGCTGTCACCGGTATGACCCTGGTTGTGGTCCCTCGGTTGCAAATACTCATTATCTCGCTCTAATAATTGAGCCCTGTTTACAACATCTGAATATAAAGAAAATTTATGAGATATAAGATATTACTGAATCTCGGGCTTTAGACCTCTCAGAAACA
The DNA here is from genome assembly GCA_020205615.1 of Panax quinquefolius. NCBI lineage: Eukaryota > Viridiplantae > Streptophyta > Magnoliopsida > Apiales > Araliaceae > Panax > Panax quinquefolius. Next base: position 97,166,800 of record CM035170.1, on the reverse strand, counting down.
TCCTTGTCATTCGTTCCTCATTTTCGATCAAATGATGTACAAACCTGGATAACTCTGCAAACTTCGCCTCGTACTAGGACACCGTCATGTTGTTTTGTTCCAGTCTGATAAATTTCACCTCCTTCATATGACGAATACTTTCAGGAAAGTACTTGTCATTAAATAGTTTCAAATGTTTCCCAAGACATGCCGAAAAGTTACCGGTCAGGTACACTTCACGACTCCCTACCAAAGATGTCCGCCTCACCGCGAACATAAGGTGGCGAATGGAACCTTCTCATTCCTCCGTGCATCCCAAGACATCGAATATCTTGGTAATTTGCTTGACCCACATTTCCGCCATGATCGGATCCGCTTTCCCTTAAATTCGGTGGTCCCAACTCTTTGAATCGCTTGCTATGATGCCGCATATCACTAGCATTTTCACCAGTATTACGTACACGAGTTTCCCTCGTCTGGTTTTGCATAAACTGCAAAAAACTTCTGAACATCCCATCATTCATCATTTGTTCTGTAGTGTTGTTTATAGGAGGATTATTGCCTTCTTGTTGCACGTTCTCCTGGTTTGTAACTAAAGGTTGGTCCACAGTCTCATACACTCCATTGTTAACGTTCTCAACAGCCATTCTTAAATACCGCCATAAAAAAGGGTTAATTAAACAAATTAACATATCACATAATATCCCTATATTATGACTGACCAACAAATAAGCTTAGATAGGACACACTAGCAAAGGATTTACTCATCTCTCCCCTCCTAGTTCTATTCCCCGATATCCGCCAGACACCATATCCCTTAGCTTTGATACCAACTGTGATGTCCCCAAAATAGGTATACAACACCTATTCTGAGTCGTCAAATACATGGTACAGAAAGCGAACTACAACTTCAATAATACAATTGTCGTGCAAAATACGACAACACATACTATGAGTTTAAATACAAATATTGTCTTCTAGACAATATCCACACTCAAATAAATCCTCATTACAATTATTCAAACACTATTTTACGTAAATAGTGAGGACTGCTAAAACATCTTTCTAGAACCATCACTCCAGTTACTCGACTAGTTCCTCGCTATGTTTCTCACCTCCCACGAGAAAATGGAACAAAAAGAAAAAGGGTGAGCTCAACTAGCTCAAGAAAGAATATTATGACTAAGATAATATACAACAAATTATCGTTAGTCTTCAACAGGGAAAAAACTGATAAAATATAATAGACAACAAGTTTTAGATCAACAACTGCAATGAAATAAAGAATCCATTAGAAGAGTCAAGTAGAAAATGAGTTCTACTATCTTCTAAGATTTAAAAGTCCATCATCAATATTTTATCCCTGTAACAACAATCAATATACATCTTTAATCAAATATTCATCTTTTCACTACAGGCCAAAGATATTCATTTGTATCACCAGATGGTCATGTTCATCTCAACACCTGTTCAACTTTGCACTACGGGCCAAAGATATTCATCAGTTAATCATTTATCTTTGCACTACAAGCCAAAGATATTTAGTAATATCATCATTTAGGACTGAGGATGATGAAAAATATTTTAAAGAAAATGAATCCAGTGAGATAGAAGGACAAATAGTAGGGATTCGTATAACAGTTTTTCCAAGATCAATAATACTCCATAATAACCAATTTTGAAGCAAAATTCAAGAATAAAGATCAAAACATGGATACAATCAAAGATAGTAACCATAATTGACATCTTGGACAAAAAGAAGAAAATTTCATTTTTCGGTGAATAGTGCTTTGTATTCGTGAATAGTGCTGTATACGTGAATAGTAACCCCGACATAAAAAGTTCCAAATTTGATAAAAAGTTCATACCAAGATTTTGGTATAATGATATTGAAGAAAATATCATTTTAAGAAGAATATAACACCCCTTACCTCAAAATAACCGTACTTCTGACTGAATTTCGGATATAGTGCTGACAGAAACTTGTACTGAAAAAATATAAACTCACAAAGTATCTAAATACTCACAAAATACACTCAATAATCTAGAGAGAGAAAGAGAGAAAACTTGTTTCTGGTGTGATTTTTAATTCTAACTTAGCCTGCTATTTATAGGAAAATGTTAACACGCCGAAGCAAACTTAACCTGCAACCGGATGGCTTTACCTGCTACTATTTCCACCCACCACATTTGAAATAAAATTCAGCACATTTCTTCACCAACCAAAAGTGGGGCCCACCAATTCTAGAATTTTCCACCAAAATGATAAATTCTGAAAATTCAACAATTTCTGAACCAGTCACCTCTTAAAATTCATAACAAATCATACGTTCATTTTAATTCGGTTCAAAATTTGTGGACATATACTCAACTTATATATGTATAACATATCCAAAAATCGTAACGATCCAACTGGTTTGATTAAAAATTATAACTCACACAATATATCTCAAAATCTTTGGTTTAATTTTTAATACCTTCATTCCAAACAAAAATACCGATAAAACACCTCAACATTAACTCCTTCATTTTTAACCACAATAAATATATCCAACATTTATATCCACATAAAATCAATATTTTCCTCATCATATGAATCAATAATTAATTATTCACAAATAATATTACGTAATCATCATGTTATTAATATAAAAATTGAGGGATTGTTATTAATTTGTCTCATCTTGTTTAGCGCATGCATTATATATATATATAAAATACGCGTCATATTAATTAACATGCGAAGCATGTTTGCATAATATAATATATATATATATATATATATATATATATATATATATATAGTATAAGCATGCATATATATGAATACTATATTCTACCTCAATTGATTATGGACTTTTATTCTAGTTTGGTTCACTAGAGCCACCAAGTGAACCAAAAGGTCAAACCCTAGGGGTGCAAGAAATAATATTTAAATATAACTATTACATTTAAACCCTGGCTCCATTACAAATGGGTCTTCAAGCGCTCCTTTGCTTCTTGATCTCCAATTTTCAAAATTAATTCTAACTATTCCTATTACAAAACTATTTAAAATAAATAGAAACCTTGATCGTGAAATCGAGGGAAGTACATAGGAGGAGATAGAATTTACATTAAGAAAAATTAGAGAAGGCGAATCTGTACGCAGACCCCATTTAATAAAACTCATACATTCACGCATCCAACTAAAATAAAATCCAATCATATCGGGTCAATAGTCCATAATCAATCCCATTTATTATCATACACATCACCATATGCATCAATAAATAACATTCATCTTATGAATAATAAACATTTAATATATATATTGATATCATTTAATGGGCAAATTTTGTTAGTATAAAATCTAATTTTGAATCAAAATAAACTCCTTTATTTTAATCCAAATTTAAATCAAAATAAAACTATTTTATTTTAATTTATCCAATTTTGAATAAAATAAACTATTTTATTTTAATCAAAATTTTAATCAAAATAAACTCTTTTATTTTAATTAATTATGGAATCCAATTCCATATGTATATAAAAAAAATTATTAAAGGAAACACGGATTATCTTTCCTATTCACAAATAAACTCCTTTATTTTGAATAATATGAAATCTTATTTCATATTTAAATAAACTCCTTTATTTAAGGAAACACGGATTTTTTTTTCTATTCACAAATAAACTCCTTTATTTTGAATAATATGAAATCTTATTTCATATCTAAATAAACTCCTTTATTTAAGGAAACATCAATTTCAACTCCAATTAGTTATCATGGAATCCAATTCCAACTCTAATTAGTTAAGATGAAATTCTAATTTTAAAATTAAAATAAACTCTTTTATTTTAATATTAAAATAAATCTTTTATTTTAAAATTAAAATAAACTTTTTATTTTAATTATAAAATAAATGAAAATATATATATAATAATAATAATAATAATAACCGAATATTATAATATATATATATATATATCTCTGAATGTTTTAAAAAAAAATAAAATCACGTGATAACCATTAATCACTTGGAGGCATTACATGAAATTCAATATTATAATAAATGATATGTGTTGCACGGAAATTCAAGAAACTCCAACCATTACATGAAATCCTTTGAATCCTTGAACCAATTCATGCAATCATTAACCAAGATTCCTGCTAAGTACTAGTTTGGCCACGTGCTTCTCCTTTTCTTTTGAAAAAATAGCCACGGACAGAATGGTTATATATGCAGCGAATTCGCAATTTTTTATTTTTTATTTTTTATTATTTTTTTTATTTTTTATTTTGTTTATTTTTTTTATTTTTTATTTTCATACAATAAATTTTATACAACAATAATATGCCCAATTAAATTGTTCTAAACACATATCAATATACATATCAAATTAAAACAATTAATAATTCGCATAAAGGTTTGGCTCTGATGCCACAGTTAGGTTTGTAATATTCAAGAACGCAATCAAATTGCATAAATAAGCGGAAACGTGTAAAAATCGAGTTTTAAAATTTTTGAAACCATATACCCTGGATCACCCTTTATGCACAATTATTAATTAAACGAAAAGATGAAGGACAAGAATCATACCCTTTGAAGATCCGAAGCTTCTCGATACAAGTTCACCTCCAATCCTTTTCGCGTTCAACTTGAATCCACCGGTTTGGTTCCTTCTTTTGATCAACGTTAGCCACCCAAGTGTTTGGCCTCTGAGGTGATCCACCAAGGAATAATAAAGATTCAAGAAAATGGGTGGTTGGCTAAACCTTAGTTTTTCTATCTCTATAGAAAAAGAGCGTCATTTCCAACAATTGAATAACGATATATCCGATATCCGATATAAGACTCCTCTTATAAAGATATCATGTAACCCTATTAAAATAAGGTATTTTTAATTAAACTCTTTTAATTAAATGGGCTCCTAATCTTATTAGGGATAATTAATTAAACTCCTTTAATTAATTTTCCTCCTAATCCTATTAGGAATAAATGAGAGTACTTATATTAAATTAATTCCTAAACTCTTTTAGAAATTAAAATAATAATAATTGTAATAATATTAATAAGACTCCTCTTATTAATTTATATTTAATATTTCTAAAATATTAAATAATAAATATTAAGCTATTTAATTTATTCTATCACCATAGATTAAATTAAATATACTTAACATATTATTATGATTATGCCATTAACTTCTTAAATAATTATTCTTCCTTTTATGGTGTGACCCTTTAGGTTCTCCATATTAAACCTATTGTGAATAAATCAATTAGAACAATTCTAATCTTATTTAAATAAATAAATTAAACAATTAATTTATTTAAATAAATAATATTTATTCTACAATAGGGATAAGCCTCCCTAGCGATCAACGACTTTCCGGATAATATAGATTTCAACATTAATCATAAAAGAACCTTTGAGTAAATAGTTACTGCATAATTCAATCCTTCCACCATACAATGTCCCAATTAAATATAAGACATGGAATTATCAGAAAGTCTTATTTTATTTAATTATATGTATTTCGATCCTTAAATGCACAACTCCAAATAATGCAAATTAGAAACTCCTTTCTAATTTCATTCGCCTTCCCAAGGACTTTTGGGTTGTCATTTATCGAATCACATAGGACATTTCTCTTCTTTATTAGAAGTGGTAGATTCTTTATTGATCATACATTATCTCCATCTACAACTTATTATACCCAAGCATACCCTTTGATATACCCTAAGGGTCTTAAGGAATAAGTCAAAGTATAACTCATCATACACAAGATACTACGATGATCTCAAGTCCAAGGATCACTTGACTTACTATCACTACAGAGAATTCCTATTGACAAAAAGTAAAACTCCATTAGGTATTCCTTAGCGAGCCACATTCAATGAACTTATTCTCTAATAAGCACCTACATACTTGCTTTAGTGTCTCCACACAAATGATCATGAGATCAATCATCCTCATCCAATGAGAAAGCAACGTATGTATCAATCTATCCTGGATTCACTAATCCCCAATTTAGTAATCCAACGATTGGGAACTATTTTAGTTTTAAGCTTTCTAAGAATTTAGATCTCATTAAAATGATCATCATCATTATTCTAAAAGCATTGCTTAAAACTATGGGTTTATCACATATTATAAAACAAAGATCATGTAGATAATTAAAAGCCTTTAATAAATTAATACTTTTTATTAATAAATGAATAAGATTGTTTCAAAGTATATGCTTTATCATCAAACATGATTGGCTTGTGTGCATACTACTTTCAATCTCCCACTTGCACTAAAGCCAATCGTCATGGTATCTCATACTCTTCTTCTCTAGTGCGATTATCCTATCTTCGTTGGATAAGCTTTAGTTAATGGATATATAATATTGTTCATGAGAGTCCACTATCTCTATAGTGATTTTCCATCTTTCAATGATTCCAATAATCAAATGAAAGTGCCACAACACATGTTTAGATCCAAGATGAGACTTTTAATCCAAACAATCAACTTGCAGCTTCATTTATAGCTATATACTTTGTCTTTATCACTAAACCAGCAACTCTTTGCTATTTGGAACCTTTCCAATTCAACGCACTTTGCTCAAGATAACGCTTTACCTTAAAGTGGATTTTTCTCGTCATCTTGGTCTCATCTCGAAAAACTTGAGTCTGTTAAGCCCTCTAGTTTTAATTTAGACCCACCATGAATATGATCACATCCTTAGTGCCTAGCTAAGCACTTTAAGATGTTTTTCACCGACTCATAGTGAACTTCTCCATAATATGACCGATCAACATCGTGTCTCGTACATTTCATTGCATACATGATTGTTACTCATGCGACCTCTCTTTTCGTGAGTCCATGGGGACTATTAAGAGATACACTCCATAGCTCATCGACGAGACATCTCTTGAGTTTGCCATGCTAAACGACTTTAGCATCAAATGAATATACGCTCCTTGGGTTAAGTCGAGCATCCTCTTAAATCTATCTATATAGATTTATATCCCCAATTAAGATACTCTTCCAAATCATTCATGGAGGAATGTTTAGACAACTTTATCTTTACTTGATTGTAGCATTAGTATGTCATTCCTTATCCGTAGTATATCAACATATAATACTAGGAATGTCACGACGCCTCCCAATCGACCCTTTTGTACACACTAGAACTCTTACCTCATCGTATGTAACTCTAGATCATCATCTTCATGATGCGTACCTCATCATCATCATCCATGATGAATCCATACCTCCTAGGTATCTTCTGATGACTATTCTAGATTTACGATTCTTGGTTGTGGTAAAATAGATCTATCTACGTGTTCCTCTTATTTGACTTATAGTATTTTGTGGTTCTTGAACTCTTCAAGATCTATTATCCTCCCACTAGCCCTTCAATGATAAACACATTTATCTTAGAAGGCGCTGTGTTTCGCAATAAACACCTTTTGCTAAGCAGGATTATAGAACATATACCCTAAACTTACTTTAGGATGTCCCACAAATCGACACTTGTCAAATCTTGTCCCAAGCTTATCCTTTGAAACCTTTTCACATAAGTTGGACAACCTCTTATCTTAACATACTTAAGATTAAGAATCCTCCCTGTCCATAACTTTTATGGAGTCTTGGGGTTGGATTTTGAGGTTACCTTTTCGTAGATATGCAGCCATTTCTAGGACATGATCCTAGAAGGATACTGGAATGTCGGTAAAATCATTTTGGACCGTACCATGTTCAACAAGGTATGATTTTTCCTTTCAGATACATCAATCAATTATTACGTATCATGAGGTGTCCATTATGAGAAAAACCATTTGAGATGATCTAGAAACTTATTGCATAAGTATTTATTCCTTGATCTAATCAAAGAATCTTAATACTTTGTCAATTTGTTTTAATTCTGAATTCTTTGAACCTTTCAAATAATTCACACTTGTATTTCAGCAAATACATATATTCAACTCTTTGAATGATCATCTTCTTTTCTTATACTAGTTTGTTCAATATGCAAAATTATTTTTCATGTAAGTCAGTACACAAAATCCATTAAGTAATATTTCATTCTATACAAAAATATTATTATTATAAATAGAACAACAATTGTTCTTAATTATAATACCAAAGATTTCATTGTCCAACAATAAAATGGAAATAATATTTTTAACAAGAACTGGAATACAATAACAACTTATCGACTTAATAGATTTGCTTCGTAGGCATTGCTAAACTATAAGTTTCTATGGCTAATATGGCAACCTTTGCTACATTTCCCACACATATAGATTACTTATATTTGTTTAGCTTTCTACTTACTTGGTCCCTTCATAAATCTATATTTATGATAACCAAAGTCAGATCCATCCAATACCAAAGTAGAACCTTGACTTAAAGAAAAATTTATTTCAATTATGAACAAAAACGGTATTGTAACCGAAACTTCACTAAGCTTCTTTGGTTAGCCTCTACAAGATGCTTCTCGCAGTTTTCTTTCTAGTGTCCGGGCTTATTGCGGTGGAAGCAAACTCCTTGCTATCCGTATTAGTTTTGTTCTTATTATCCTTTGTTTTTGCCTTTCTTTTTACCTTCTTTGAATCGTTCTTCTTTTCAGAAGATCCTTTGGCCCCTACCAGTAAGACTTGATCTTTCTTGGTTGGAAAGTGACTCTTAACATTTTTCAATATGTTAAGCAAATCAGCGAGGCTGATATCTAGCTTGTTTATATGAAAAATTCACAACAATTGTGAAAGGAGTCCTGGAGTGAGTGCAAGATCAAATCTTGCTCAACTCTCCCATCCATGACAAAACCCATTATCCTAATTGATCAATCAAATTGATTATGTTAAGGACTTTTATCTGCATCAGTAGTGTCATTAGTCATTCTAGATCGGAAGAGCTCCTTAGATATCTCGATATCTATCAGGTCCCACTTTCCTCACCATCAACTACTTGATGTGCGTGAATATAGTAGGAGCATCCATAGTTTCATCGTCGACGTGAAGCTCAAGCATTTCATGGATGCGAGCATGATGCATCGAGCCAATCATGCATCATCTTGCCACTTTCTAAAAGTAGCAATCTCTTCTTCAGAGGCATTATGCGCAACCATTGCGAGGATAGGCGTATTATGACATAAGATAGCTTTTCAAATATGAGAACTATTCTCAAATTCCTTAACCAATCCGCTTAATTGATGCCCAAGTTAATTTACATCAAATATGTTTCATGATGATAGTAATTTTAGACATTGTAAAATTCTATAAATGAATTTATAATTAACAACATTTTAACATACATTCTTTTATTAATTACCAAAATAAATTAGGTCTTGTATTAAATTGGTATCTCCCACTATTTTCTTCAAACTATATTACCTCACTTATATAGTTCGGCCAAAAATCTAATTAAAGATTTGTTAGTGAGAATAAGGATCCCATTTCAAATGTATATAGCCTTGTGGTGACACAACAAACTATATATAAATAAATAGGTAGACAACTTTTGTCAATTACATCAACTATGCAACTCCTTTTCTTTTGCCTCTTAGATTATTTTGATCAAGTGGTGGCACATCCGAATCAAAATTATCCAAGTTAAGTCCGACCTAGCACTCCATATATTCAAAAAAAAAAAATATCATCCTTGTGGTGACACAACAAAACAATATTATTCAATTTTCTTTATAAGCATCAAATGTGATAAATTAACATCTTAAATACTTAATATTTGCCTTGTGGTGACACAACAAACTCATATTAAATATTTAATACTCTATTAATTTTTTCATGCTAGAAGGCGACGTTCAATATTCCAAATATCTTTAAACGCTTAGGACTTAATATAAAAATTGAGGGTTTGTTATTAATTTGTCTCATCTTGTTTAGCGTAGCATTTACATATATATATAAAATACGCGTCGTATTAATTAACATGCGAAGCATGTTTGCATAATATAATATATATATATATATATATATATATATATATATATATATATATATATATATATATAGTATAAGCATGCACATATATAGAATACTATATTCTACCCGAATTGATTATGGACTTTTATTCTAGTTTGGTTCACTAGAGCCACCAAGTGAACCAAAAGGTCAAACCCTAGGGTGCAAGAAATAATATTTAAATATAACTATTACATTTAAACCCTAGGGCTCCATTACAAATGGGTCTTCAAGCGCCTCCTTGCTCCTTGATCTCCAATTTTTCAAAATTAATTCTAACTATTCCTATTACAAAACTATTTAAAATAAATAGAAACCTTGATCAGCAGTCAAGGGGAAGTACATAGGAGGAGATAGAATTTACATTAAGAAAAATTAGAGAAGGCGAGGTACGCAGAGATCCCATTTAATAAAACTCATACATTCATGCATCCAACTAAAATAAAATCCAATCATATTGGTCAATAGTCCATAATCAATCCCATTTATTATCATACACATCACCATATGCATCAATAAATAACATTCATCTTATGAATAATAAACATTTAATATATATATTGATATCATTTAATGGGCAAATTTTGTTAGTATAAAATCTAATTTTGAATCAAAATAAACTCCTTTATTTTAATCCAAATTTAAATCAAAATAAAACTATTTTATTTTAATTTATCCAATTTTGAATAAAATAAACTATTTTATTTTAATCAAAATTTTAATCAAAATAAACTCCTTTATTTTAATTAATTATGGAATCCAATTCCATATGTATATAAAAAAAATTATTAAAGGAAACACGGATTATCTTTCCTATTCACAAATAAACTCCTTTATTTTGAATAATATGAAATCTTATTTCATATTTAAATAAACTCCTTTATTTAAGGAAACACGGATTTTTTTTTCCTATTCACAAATAAACTCCTTTATTTTGAATAATATGAAATCTTATTTCATATCTAAATAAACTCCTTTATTTAAGGAAACATCAATTTCAACTCCAATTAGTTATCATGGAATCCAATTCCAACTCTAATTAGTTAGCATGAAATTTAATTTTAAAATTAAAATAAACTCTTTTATTTTAATATTAAAATAAATCTTTTATTTTAAAATTAAAATAAACTTTTTATTTTAATTATAAAATAAATGAAAATATATATATAATAATAATAATAATAATAATAATATTATAATATATATATATATATATATATCAATGTTTTAAAAAAAATAAAATCACGTGATAACCATTAATCACTTGGAGGCATTACATGAAATTCAATATTATAATAAATGATATGTGTTGCGATTAAATTCAAGAAACTCCAACCATTACATGAAATCCTTTTTTGAATCCTTGAACCAATTCATGCAATCATTAACCAAGATTCCTTTAAGTACTAGTTTGCCACGTCTTCTCCTTTTCTTTTGAAAAAATAGCCACTACCATTACGTAATGGTTATATATAAAATGAATTCGCAATTTTTTTTTTTTTTTTTTTATTATTTTTTTTTTTTTTATTTTGTTTATTTTGTTTATTTTTTATTTTCATACAATAAATTTTATATGACAATAATATGCCCAATTAAATTGTTCTAAACACATATCAATATACATATCAAATTAAAACAATTAATAATTCGCATAAAGGTTTGGCTCGATGCCACGCTTAGGTTTGTAATATTCAAGAACGCAATCAAATTGCATAAATAAGCGGAAAACGTGTAAAATCGAGTTTTAAAATTTTACAAACCATACCCGGATCACCCTTTATGCACAATTATTAATTAAACGAAAAGATGAAGGACAAGAATCATACCCTTGAAGATCCGAAACTTCCTCGTGTACAAGTTCACCTCCAATCCTTTTCAAGCTCAACTTGAATCCACCGGTTTGGTTCCTTCTTTCGATCAACGTTAGCCACCCAAGTGTTTGGCCTCTGAGGTGATCCACCAAGGAATAATAAAGATTCAAGAAAATGGGTGGTTGGCTAAACCTTAGTTTTTCTATCTCTATAGAAAAAGCGTACTTCTCCAACAATTGGAATAACGTATATCCGATATCCGATATAAGACTCCTCTTATAAAGATATCATGTAACCCTATTAAAATAAGGTATTTTTAATTAAACTCTTTTAATTAAATGGGCTCCTAATCTTATTAGGGATAATTAATTAAACTCCTTTAATTAATTTTCCTCCTAATCCTATTAGGAATAAATGAGAGTACTTATATTAAATTAATTCCTAAACTCTTTTAGAAATTAAAATAATAATAATTGTAATAATATTAATAAGACTCCTCTTATTAATTTATATTTAATATTTCTAAAATATTAAATAATAAATATTAAGCTATTTAATTTATTCTATCACCATAGATTAAATTAAATATACTTAATATATTATTACGATTATGCCATTAACTTCTTAAATAATTATTCTTCCTTTTATGGTGTGACCCTTTAGGTTCTCCATATTAAACCTTGTGAATAAATCAATTAGAAATAATTTAATCTTATTTAAATAAATAAATTAAACAATTAATTTATTTAAATAAATAATATTTATTCTACAATAGGTGTAAGACCTCAAATTTTTAAATAAAAAGGAATTTCCTTTATTTATTATTTTGAAATAGTAAGGGTTGATTTGATTAATGTGGATAGTTATGGGTTAAATACGCAAATATTTCAAAATAAGCAAGTGGTTATAAAATATTCATTATCGCTTGGGAATATTCGTTTGGTCGTGGAATATTCGTCTTGTTTGGAATATTCGTATTTACGGCGCATACCATGTGGGGCCTCATAACGTGAAAGCGATTGGATGAAGAAAACGACAAATATAAGTTATTTTTAAATAACTGGCGTAGTTATTACCAATATCATCGTTGGAATACCCATGGGTTAAAACACACTAATACGCGTTGTTGAAAGCAACAATATTACCAGTATTGCACCAATTATTGATTCTTACGTAAAAGGCACTACTCAATAATGGTTACAAAAATTCATCGCTCAAATATTTTATTGAGTTAATAATTGCTGCGTTGATATTTTATATTCATTGTTGTTTCAATAATTGTTATTACAATTTTTCTTTATCGAAGCAATAATTCATATTATCTGAATAATATTATTAGATAACATTATTGGCAATGTCTAGAAAGTTCTGTCTAAGGAGAGGTTTGGTCACCTAATCATGCTACCAAAGAAGAAGAAATTCTTATTGAAAGCCCCTCTTTCCTGAACCGCCTCGTTGTCATTAATATTGTGATTCTCGTAATATTATTTATGAATAATTAATTATTGATTCATATGATGAGAAAATATTGATTTTATGTGGATATAGATGGAGAAAATTTTATAGTGACAATTGTTGAAAATTAAAATTTTATCTTTTTCTCGATAAAATAATTCATTTAAATATATTATTTTAATAATATATTAACGGTGATATTTTTACAATGAATGTGGGATATATGAGTATACGAGGAGGAAGAGTATTTTTGTTGCAATAAATGTTTAAAACATGTTAAACATGTCAATGGACCCCATTTATTGAATCGAAATTTGATTATAGCACCGTAAAATCATCTTGTTTGTGGATTTCAGTCGATTTCTTTTGGAATTTGGAAAACTTTCTTCTGCAAAGTTGTAGAGAATTGAATTTCCTATAAAAACTCAAGAGATTCGAATTTTTGATGAAAGGGCTATTAATTATGAATTTTTGAAGCTCAAGAAGTTCAAATAATTAATTTTTGAAAGTTTTAATTATTTATTTTATGAAAACGTTTTTTTTCTTACTTTTCTAGAAGGTGGCATGTGGAAATGCTAGGATCTGAATTCTAAGGTTGGCGTATGAATTTGATATATATATATTAATTTATTAAATTTTCTCGCTTTGGTGTATCTAAGCAATTTCCTATAAATAAGGTGCTTGGGTTAGAATTGAAAATCACACCGTAAACTGAAGCTTTCTCTATATTATCGAGCGTATTCTTGTGAGTATTTTGAGTATACTTTGAGTATTGCTAGACGGTCAAGTTCCTTCAAAGACTATATCCCTGTTTCTAGCTAAGCATCTTGATCTTCGAGGTAAGGGATATTATTTTTTTCAAATGATATTATTTCTTCAATATCATTATCTTTGAAATGTTGATCTGAAGTTTTTATCAAATTTGGAACTTTTTTATGTCGGGGTTACTATTCATGAGTTAATATTCACGAAGTTACTATTCATGAGTTACTATTCACGAAGTTACTATTCACGAGTACTATTCAGCGTAGCGTGTGAAGATGTTTTTTGTGGAATTTCTATCTTTTGGTGTCTGAGTTACTATTCACGATATCGGCACTATTCACGATATCTGATTATTCACGATATCTGATACAATTCAATAAAAAATAAAATTTCTTCTTTTCGTCTCAAAATATCTATTCTCGATACTAACTCGATTGTATCCATGTTTTGATCATTCTTGAATTTTACACCACTATGATTATTTTTTTGAGGTATTTTTGGACGTGGATAAAACCAAGTACGAATCCTTAATCCTTAATCCTTGTCATTTTGTTTCAATGGATTCGCTTTCTTTAAAAAATATTTTCATCATCCTCGCCTTAAATGATGATATTATGGAATATCTTTGGCTCAGTAGTGCAAAGATGAATGATTTCTTAAAGAATATCTTTGGCTCAGTAGTGCAAAGATGAATGATTTCTGAAGAATATCTTTGGCCCAGAGTGCAAAGATGAACAGTGTTTAAATGAACATGACCAATCGATGAATATCTTTGGCCCAGTAGTGCAAAGATGAATATGTGATTCCGTATGTATATTGATTGATGTTACAGGATAAAAGATGAGCGATGAACTTTTAAATTCATACATGTAGATAGAGTTAGTTTGCATTCTCTACTTAACTCTTCTAATGAATTATTATTTCATTGCGAATATTGATTTAAAATTTGTTGTCTATCAGTATTCTATTATATTTTTCCCTCGTTGAAGACTAACGATAATTTGTTGTATATTATCTTAGTCATAATATTCTTTATCGAGCTAGTTGAGCTCACCCTTTTCCTTTTTGTTCCATTTTTCTTGAGGCGAGAATATAGCGAATACGAAGTCTGGGTATGGAATGAAGGTTTTAGAAAGGATTGTTTAGTAGTCCTCACCATTTTGTAAAATAATGTATCAATAAATGTGATGAGGATTTATTTGAGTATAGATATTGTCTAGAAGATAATATTTGTATTCAAACTCACGCTTTTACTTGTTGTAATAATAAAGTTGTAGTTGTTTCGCACTATGTATTGACAACTCGTAATAGGTGATGTATACCTATTTTGGGGCGCCATAATAGTATCGAGCTTAGGGATATGATCTCCGGAGATCGGGGAATAGAACTAGGAGGAGAGAGAGACGAGTAAATCCTTCGCTAGTGTGTCCTACCTAAGCTTATTTGTTAGTTGGTCAAGATATTGATATTATGTGATATATTAATTTCCTTAATTAACCCTTGTTTTATGGCGGCGATTTAAGATGGCAAATGAAAATGTCAACAATGGAGTGAATGAGACCATGGATATACCTCAATCACCAACCGTGATAATGTAATATCAAGCGAAGAAGGAATTAGAGATATCCATGTGGTGAGGAATAATTAATAGTTGCAATGATAGACCTTGAGCTAATAGTCGCAGAGGTAGCAAATTTAGAGTGAGAAGAAGAGGAACCCGAGGAGAATTTATTAGAAGAAATTTTTGATCAAAATGTAGAACTACGAGATCGTATTCGTGAGCTAGAAGAACGAAGTTGAAGAATTGCAAGCGGTCGTGGAACAAAGAGATACAACAATTCAAAATTGTGTTACCCGATATGTGATGCTCGAACAAAATCACGCTTTGGCGGAGGGGTAAGATATTAAAGTTGAATCGAGAATTCAAATATCAAGGATCAAATTTGAAAGAAGAAACAACCTGAACGAGTGAGAAATGAAGGATGCGTGGGTAAAAGCCGCACGACATGTTGATATGGTAGAAAGAGACGTCCGATCCAAAAGGTTAAAATAGATGATATACATTTCTTTTTGGACAAAGAATTGGAAGAACCCAACATCGAGTTTTAAATTACCTGTCACAGAGCTATGGTCAATCTCAATTCGATATGGATCAAGATCGATGATTCGGATCATGAATCGAGAGTGCGATGAAGCGAATGAAGGTGGAATATGCCCTATAGAAAAGTCAATTCCAACGATAGTAACGACACCAAATGCTACCCTGACAAAGTCAAAGCCGTGTAGTTCAAAGGAGAGCGGTTGTCATGACTTCCCAACAAGTGAGGAACCCGAACGAAGTTAGCATGGGTTAGTTAATTATAATTCTTGCGAAGTTTATACCTTATTAGATACCAGTGCTACCCATTCATTTATCTCTCCTGCATGTGCTCAACGTTTAAACTTGACTCCGGAGAAATTAGACTTTGACCTATCTATGGAAACTCCGTTAGGAGAAACTTTCATCACATCCAATCGCTTATAAATCTTGTTTGATTCAAGTTGGCACCATCACCTTACCTGTTGACCTTATCTCTTTAAAGATACTTGCTTTTGATGTGATTTTAGGGATTGATTGGTTAACTACTCATCATGCCAAAATTGATTGTTTTCGTAAGGTTGTTAGTTTTCATATTCCTAACCAACCCGTTGTTATGAATTCAAGCAACTAAACCATTAAAATTGATCACCGCTATATCTAATCATAAAGCTATTCGCTTATTAAAAACGGATGTCAAGCTTTCTTAGCCCATGTTATGGATTTGAATAAAGACACGCCAAATTTGAATAATATTCTGTTGTTATTGACTTTCCGACGTATTTCAAAGAACTTCCCGTCTACCCCGTAACGTGAAGTTGAATTCTTTATTGATCTTGAACTCTGCACAAAGCCCATTTCTAAAACCCCATATCGAATGGCTCCTATTGAACTTCGTGAGTTAAAGGTTCAACTACAGAATTGTTGGACATCGGTTTCATTCGTCCTAGTACATCTCCTCGGGGTGCTCCTGCTTTATTTGTAAAGAAGAAAGAAGCGGGAGTATGCGACTTTGTATTGACTATCGGGAATTGAACCATGTCACCATCAAGAATAGGTATCCTCTACCTCGTATTGATGACTTGTTTGACCAAATTGCAAGAGGCACAATTCTTTTCAAAATCGATCTTCGCTTCGGGATATCATCAAATCAAGATTAGAACCGAGGATATTCCAAAGACCGCCTTCGAACTCTGGTATGGGCATTATGAATTCTTAGTCATGTCTTTCGACTAACTAATGCTCCTGCGGCTTTCATGGATATGATGAACCGAGTATTCAAGGAATATTTGGATCAATTCGTTGTTGTCTTTATTGATGACATCCTCATATATTCCAAAAGTCGTGAAGATCATGAGCACCATTTGAAGTCGGTACTCAAAAGGCTTCGTGAAAACCAACTATATGCCAAATTGAAGAAATGCGAGTTCGGCTTGAGGAAGTAGCATTCCTTGGGCACGCAGTGTCGAAAACATGGAGTATCTGTTGATCCGCCAAGATTGAAGCAATACAAAGTTGGGAGCAACCGAGCCTGTGGATCAAGTCACGTAGCTTTTTGGGCTTAAATGGTTATTATCGAGATTCGTGGAAGGGTTTTCTCGAATCGCTACTCCATTAACTCAAATTAACTCTAAGGATACAAAATTCGTTTGGAGTGAAGAATGCGAGAAGAGTTTCCAAGAGCTTAAGAGGAGACTTATTTCTAAGACTGTTTCAACAATACCATCCGGTTCGGGATGGATTTGTTATCTACAAATGATGCTTCGGTGCAAAGGGTTAGGATGTGTTCTCATACAACGTGGGAAAGTCATAGCCTATGCCTCGACAACTTAAAGAGTATGAGAGGAATTATCCTACTCATGATCTAGAGTTAAGGCGCGATCGTTTTCAGCTGCTTAAAAATATGGAGGCACTATCTATATGGGGAGAAAGTGGAGATATATTCAGACCATAAAAGCCTTAAATATTTCTTCACTCAAAAAGAACTCAACATGCTGCAGCGACGTTGGCTCGAGCTATTGAAAGACTACGACCACACTATTCAATACCATCCCGGTAAAGTTTAACGTAGTATGTATTTATTGAGTAGAAGATCATATGCGGAACGAAAAGTGCGATGATGTCAAGTATCGATAGAGCCAACTTTATTAGAAAAAGTTAAGGTTGCTCAAGCCACCGACCCGGAGCTGATGCGTATGAAGAAGAAAGTACAAGAAGGAGCTATTCCGGAAGCGAGAATTGATGAAGAAGGAATACTTCGAGTCCACTCTAGACTTTGTGTTCCTAACGACTCTGATTTGAAGTACAAGATTATGATGGAGGCACACAATACGCCATTTGTAATCCATCCTGGAAGTACTAAAATGTATCGTGATCTTCAACATACATTTTGGTGGAACAATATGAAGAGAGAGATTGCAAAGTTTATCTCGATGTGTTTAACTTGCCAACGTGTAAAGGCGGAGCATCTTGTACCTAAGGGTCCGTTGCAACCACTTGAGATTCCGGAATGGAAGTGGGAACACATTACTATGGATTTCATTCTGCTGGGTCTTCCTACGGTTTCTCAAGGCATCAATGCTATTTGGGTTATTGTTGATAGATTAACCAAGTCTGCTCATTTCTTGCCAATACGGGAGACTTATTCCCTTGAACGTCTTGCTAGTATGTACGTGAATGAGATTGTGAGGTTGCATGGCATGCCTGTATCCATAGTTTCGGATCGTGACCCAAGATTCACTTCAAGATTTTGGGTTAGCTTGCAAAAAGCTATGGGCACGGATTTACGATTTAGTTCGGCATACCATCCCCAAACGGACGGACAATCAGAGAGGACTATTCAAACTCTTAAAGATTTATTAAGACTACGTGTCCTAGACTTCAAGGCGCTGGGATAAGTAATTACCATTGGTGGAATTCTCCTACAACAACAGCTTATCGTGCAAGTATATAGGTGTGGCTCCATTCAAGCATTATATGGACGAAAATGTCGCTCTCCAATATGTTGGGATGAGGTGGGTGAAGCAACATTGTTGGGACCCGAGTTAGTACGTATGACTCACCTGAAAGAGATCCAAATGATTCGACAACGTATACAAACGGCACAAGATCGACAAAAGAGTTATGCGGATCTTCATCGAAAGGACGTGGAATTTAATGTAGGGATCATGTATTGTTGCGAGTTGCTCCATGGAAGGGAGTTACAAGATTTGGGAAGAGAGAAAGCTCAATCCACGATTTATTGGTCCATTTCAAATTCTTGACCGAGTAGGAAATGTAGCCTATAGACTTGCGTTACCTCCAAGTATGTCTCGTGTTCATAATGTGTTTCACATATCCATATTATCAGAAATATGTGAAAGACCCAACCACGTTATTGAAAGTTAGAACCGGACGAGATAGCCAAGACTTAACGTATGAGGAGGTACCGCCAAGATCTTGAATAGGAAGGAACATGTCCTACGCCAAGAAAGGTCATACCACAAGTTAAAGTTTTGTGGAGGAATCATGCTATAGAGGAAATGACACAGGAATTGGAAACGGAAATGAAAGCGAGGTATCCTCACCTTTTCAAACACCAGTATGCGTCGTCCAATTTCGAGGACGAAATTTCATAAGGAGGGAGGTTGTAAGACCCCAAAATTTTTAAATAAAAGGAATTTCCTTTATTTATTATTTTGAAATAGTAAGGGTTGATTTGATTAATGTGGATAGTTAAGGGTTAAATACGCAAATATTTTAAAATAAGCAAGTGGTTATAAAATATTCATTATCGTCGGGAATATTCGTTTGGTCGTGGAATATTCGTCATCGCTTGGGAATATTCGTATGCGACCACACGCTAAATGCACCATGTGTGGGCCCCATAACTGGAAGCGATTGGATGAAGAAAACGACAAATATAAGTTGTTTTTTAAATAACTGGCGTAGTTATTCAAGATTAATCTTGTTGGAATACCCAAAGGTTAAAACACACTAATACGCGTTGTTGAAAGCAATTGACACCAGTATTGCACCAATTATTGATTCTTACGTAAAGGCACACTACTCAATAATGGTTACGAATTACTTATTCAAAGATTTTATTGAGTTAATAATTGTTTAGCGTTGATATTTTATATTGTCATTGTTGTTTCAATAATTGTCATTACACAAAGATTTTTCTTTATCGAAGCAATAATTCATATTATCCTGAATAATATTATTAGATAACATTATTGGCAATGTCTAGAAAGTTCGGCATCTAAGGAGAGGTTTGGTCACCTAATTGCGCCAGATAGAAGAAGAAATTCTTATTGAAAGCCCTCTCTCCTGGGAACCGCGGTTGTCAATATTGTGATTCTGTAATATTATTTATGAATAATTAATTATTGATTCATATGATGAGAAAAATATTGATTTTATGTGGATATAGATGGAGAAAATTTTTATAGTGACAATTGTTGAAAATTAAAATTTTATCTTTTTTCCGATAAAATAATTCATTTAAATATATTATTTTAATAATATATTAACGCATGATATTTTTACAATGAATGTGGGATATATGAGTATACGAGGAGGAAGAGTATTTTTGTTGCAATAAATGTTTAAAACATGTTAAACATGTCTGTGGACCCCATTTATCGAATCGAAATTTGATTATAAATTTCAAAATCGCTTTTGTTTGTGGATTTCGGTCGATTTCTTTCGCTTGGAATTTGAAAAAACTTTCTTCTGCAAAGTTGTAGAGAATTGAATTTCCTATAAAACTCTCGCGAGATTCGAATTTTCTGATGAAAGGGCTATTAATTATGAATTTTTGAAGCTCGAAGTTCAAATAATTAATTTTGAAAGTTTTAATTATTTATTTTATGAAAACGTTTTTTTCTTACTTTTCTAGAAGGTGGCATGTGGGAAATGCTAGGATCTGAATTCTAAGGTTGGCGTATGAATTTGATATATATATATTAATTTATTAAATTTTCTGCTTTGGTGTTCTAAGCATTTTCCTATAAATAGGGTGCTTAGGTTAGAATTGAAAATCACACCAGAAACTAAAGTTTTCTCTCTCTATATTATCGGCGTATTCTTGTGAGTATTTTGAGTATACTTTGAGTATTGCTAGATTCGCAAGTTCCTTGAAAGACTATATCCAGATTCTAGCTAAGTCTTGATCTTTCGAGGTAAGGATATTATTTTTTGTAATGATATTATTTCTTCAATATCATTATCTTTGAAATGTTGATCCAAGTTTTTATCAAATTTGGAACTTTTTCATGTATTCAAGTTTACTATTCATGGGTTACTATTCATGAGTTACTATTCACGAGTTACTTATTCATGAGTTACTATTCACGAGTACTATTCATGAAGCGTGAAAGATGTTTTTGTGGAATTTCTATCTTTTGGTGTCTGAGTTACTATTCACGATACGGCACTATTCACGATATCTACGTGATTATTCACGATACTCTGTACAATTCAATTAAAAAAAAAATTTCTTCTTTTCGTCTAAAACATCTATTCGGATACTAACTCCGATTGTATCCATGTTTTTGATCATTCTTGAATTTTACACCACTATGATTATTTTTGAGGTATTTTTGGACGGGATAAAACCAAGTACGAATCCTTAATCCTTAATCCTTGTCATTTTGTTTCACTTGGATTCGTTTCTTTAAAAAATATTTTTCATCATCCTCGGTCTTAAATGATGATATTATGGAATATCTTTGGCTCAGTAGTGTAAAAGATGAATGATTTCTTAAAGAATATCTTTGGCAGTAGTGCAAAGATGAATGATTTTCTGAAGAATATCTTTGGCCCGTAGTGCAAAGATGAACAGTGTTTAAATGAACATGACTAATCGATGAATATCTTTGGCTGTAGTGCAAAGATGAATATGTGATTCCGTATGTATATTGATTGATGTTACAGGGGATAAAAGATAGAGCGATGAACTTTTAAATTCATACATAGAAGATAGTAGTTTGCATTCTCTACTTAACTCTTCTAATGAATTATTATTTCATCTGCGAATATTGATTTAAAATTTGTTGTCTATTGTATTCTATTATATTTTTCCTCATTGAAGACTAACGATAATTTGTTGTATATTATCTTAGTCATAATATTCTTTATTGAGCTAGTTGAGCTCACCCTTTTCCTTTTTGTTCCATTTTTCTCGTGAGGCGCTAGAATATAGCGAGTATGAGTCGTGGTATGGAATGAAGGTTTTAGAAAGGATTGTTTAGTAGTCCTCACCATTTTTGTAAAATAATGTATCAATAAATGTGATGAGGATTTATTTGAGTATAGATATTGTCTGAAAGATAATATTTGTATTCAAACTCACGCTTTCTTGTTGTAATAATAAAGTTGTAGTTGTTTACGTACCATGTATTGACAACTCGTAATAGGTGATGTATACCTATTTTGGGGGCGTCCACAATAGGGATAAGCCTCCTAGCGATCAACGACTTTCCGGATAATATAGATTTCAACATTAATCATAAAAGAACCTTTGAGTAAATAGTTACCGTGACAATTCAATCATTCCACCATACAATGTCCCAATTAAATATAAGACATGGAATTATTGTCAAGTCTTATTTTATTTAATTATATGTATTTCGATCCTTAAATGCACAACTCAAATAATGCAAATTAGAAACTCCTTTCTAATTTCATTTTGCCTTAACCAAGGACTCTTTGGGTTGTCATTTATCGAATCACATAGGACATTTCTCTTCTTTTATTAGAAGTGGTAGATTCTTTATTGATCATACATTATCTCCATCTACAACTTATTATACCCAAGCATACCCTTTGATATACCCTAAGGGTCTTAAGGAATAAGTCAAAGTATAACTCATCATACACAAGATACTACGATGATCTCAAGTCCAAGGATCACTTGTACTACTATCACTACAGGAATTCCTATTGACAGGCAAGTAAAACTCCATTAGGTATTCCTTAGCGAGCCACGTTCAGTGAACTTATTCTCTAATAAGCACCTACATACTTGCTTTAGTGTCTCCACACAAATGATCATGAGATCAATCATCCTCATCCAATGAGAAAGCAACGTATGTACCAATCTATCCGGATTCACTAATCCCCAATTTAGTAATCCAACGATTGGGAACTATTTTAGTTTTAAGCTTTCTAAGAATTTAGATCTCATTAGAATGATCATCATCATTATTCTAAAAGCATTGCTTAAAACTATGGGTTTATCACATATTATAAAAACAAATCATGTAGATAATTAAAACCTTTAATAAATTAATACATTTTATTAATAAATGAATAAGATTGTTTCAAAGTATATGCTTTATCATCAAACATGATTGGCTTGTGTGCATACTACTTTCACTATTAATGCTATCATCTGGTCCGTCACTCCGTTCCCCGACTAGTCCCTGCTACGTTCTCATTTCATGAAGAGAACAATAAAAGTAAACGAATTGAGCTCAACTAGCCCAAGAGAAAATATTATGACTAAGATAATGCGAATATATTATCGTTAGCCTTCAACAAAGGTTAAACCGATACAATATAACAACCGTCAAGTTTAATCTGCGGTGGAACAAGCGATCCATTAAAAGAGTCAAGTAGAGATAAAATCTACTATCTTTTATGATTTAGAAGGTTTTTCATCACTTTTATCATTGGGACTCGACTTAATAAATAATTCACATCATCGAATCACCCCGCATCTATGGCCAAGGATATTCTTTAGTATCAATGACCACAATTATCCATGCACTACGGGCCAAGAATATTTGTGTATTCATTAATGGTCATGATCATGCCAACAATCGTCCCATCAATGCACTACGGGCCAATGAGGACTTTTACCACATCATTTGTAACATTACGGTCCATGATTACACCGAATAATCCACGGTCATAATCATACCAAGTCCATTTATGCACCACAGAGCCACGATGACTTTCAACAAAATATAAACATGAGGATGATGACAATGATATAAGAATTCAATAAAACAAGTTCAAGAATTATTTTATCCGAGAACTAATAACGTCCCAAATTGTCAACATGATCTTTGCTTTGTAGAGTAAAATTCAAGAATGCTCGGAAGAATATTTCCACGAAAAATCTTTGGATGAAGCCTTGAAATATCAAGGATATTCCACTAATTTCATGGAGTATAGAAGTTAAAATTTTAACCAACCGAGTATAATAAGGAATGGAATAACAAAAGAAATCACCAGCATGCGATAGACCGACAAAAGGCAAGTTATTCCAATGTAATAATAAATAACGGAATTAGTCCTGCCGAAATGCATGTGTACAGATATTCCAAAGAGAATAATAAAGATTTTAATCGTGTCCCAAGAGAACGCATGAGCAGGATATTCCAATGTAATAATAAAGACTTTTAATCGAATTCCGGTGTACGCA
Organism: Panax quinquefolius; assembly: GCA_020205615.1. NCBI lineage: Eukaryota > Viridiplantae > Streptophyta > Magnoliopsida > Apiales > Araliaceae > Panax > Panax quinquefolius. The sequence goes on along the minus strand of CM035170.1, from coordinate 97,142,339 downwards.
TGCATGTGATATTCCAACAGTAATAATAACGACGGAATTCGTGTCCCAGGCGTGAAACGCATGCACAAGATGTTCCAAATGAATGATAAATAATGGAACAATGTAAGAATTTCACCAAGTATAGGGTAGCTCAGCGTATACAGGTTATTCCAACAGAATAATAAAGAATGGAATAACAGAATAACTGAATTAGTAGAAATTAATTGCTCATTTATCCGATAAATTACCCGATTTATCAATATAACCCCTAGACATCAATTATCATCGGAATAAATGTCGATTTTCACTAACACAAACAATTCCAACATAATGAAACTATTTTTATCAAAATATAAATTTTGAAATTTCGAAGTTTGACTTTTTCCCTAAAAGTCAATCATTGACTTTTCACCAAATAGTGAATCCGGAAAATTTTGTGTTTATAGACTATTTTTACTAATTTCGTCGTTCTGGACTCAAATATCAAGTCCGCATCTCCAAATTCAACTCCGAACAACATTCATCATTTGTAACAACCCCAAAATAGGTCCATTCCATCCAACCCATTCTGAGTCGCCAAATATATGGTACGAAAAATAACTACAACTTTATTACAACAATTGTCGTGCAAAATACAACAACACATATGCTGTGCGTTTGGATGCAAATATATACCAACTGTATCACGTCACAATGACACCTTACATAAAGGTATAGTCAAAAACTGTTTTAGAAATTAGAATCTTTGGGAAGTACTCAAGAAACCTTCGTTATACGGGAGGCCATGCTTTTCGGTTATGGTAGATATCATATGGCCACGCAAATTATCCTTGGTTGACCCAATAGACCCCAAAGAAAAACGAGAAGATTACTATCATATTCTTCCCAATGGTGAGTCTTTTCTTGACATATCATTATCTCCACTGTCTCTAATTGGGTATTATACTCCAAACAAACACCAAGATTATATAGGTAGTGCTTATAAATATACTCGGCAAAGAAGTGGATGAGCCTGACCATGTCTTATGATAACACGAGGTTGTATGTCATTAGACATCTTGTATGATAGTGACAAAACACCCTTCCAAGTTAAATTCACTTCACCCTCAACATCTATAGATCACCACTCTATTCCTCGCTTATCCCCGCTCGACCCAGCTACACTTTTATTACACGAAAGGAATTGTGAAACAAAGGGTGAGCACAACTAGCTCGATAAAGAATATCATGACTAAAGATAATTAAATTATCAATAGCCTTCATCGATAATAAATCGAGATTTAGAACATATGGTAGATGATAAAACTTTTCAACCATAGTTGCGGTGAACGAAGCGATCCATTAGAAGAGTCGAATAGACTATAAAATCTATTGTCTTCCACGTTAAAGTCCACCAACAATGTTTTATCCTCGTAACATCAATCAACGGTTCCTTTCCACAATCATACGAATAACTTATAATCATAATTGTGATTCTAAATTAAATCTTCTCATCTAGACGAAGATAATTTTCATCACTGTCTTTACACGAAACATCAAATATCATGGTTATACCAAATCACGAGTTCTGCTCATAATCATACTAATAATTTCATCTTTGCACCACGGGTCAAAGATATTCATCAACAGCTCATCTTTACACTACAAAGCAAAGATATTCAACAACAGTCATCTTTTGCATTACGAGCCAAAGATATTCATCAATAATTCATTCTGGGCAAAGATATTCAACAACGAATCATCTTCAGACATTACGAGCAAAAGATATTCATCAATAATTCATCTTTGCACTACTGGTAAAGATATTCAACAACGAGTCATCTTTGCATTCGAGCGAAAGATATTCATATATCAAAGAAATACATAATCATTTGAAGTTATATAACAATAATTATAACCATGTTGATCGATTCACCTTTGCACTTAAGCTAAAAATATTCAATTGTAAATTCAATGGTCATGATCATACTGAGTTAACAATTCAACTTTTGCACTTCTTGGCCAAAGAGAACCTATGGTCACGATCATACCAATAATCTACCCATCTTTACACTCAAGTCGAAGAAATATCATCATTAGGGTTATAAGAATGTTATATAAAACAATATAATCAAAACATGGTTTTAATTTCAAGAGTAAGATTCATAAATCAACGATAATTTGGTCGGAGAAGAAACCAATTTGTTGTGAATAGTACCCGTATTCGTACATAGTCCCGTTATAATACGCGCATAGTAACCTCGATACGAAAAAGATAAAGTTTCATAATAAAATTCATATCCATATTTATAACACTTTAATCCAAATGTTATAAATCACTTAGAAATCTCATAATCTAATATTATTAATATTATAATAATATTTTAATCATTTCTCAAACTTATAAACAATTTAATTAAATTGTTTACACTTTACTAATTAATGCATTTAATCATCATAAAATGCCAAACTCATAAAATTGCATCACCAATAACAAAAACCCTCATCAAAAATCTGCATATACCTCATATATGATTCTCAAGCCAATAAATCATATTTTCCAATTTTCTTACTTCACATAACATATTTAATTCATTTACTCATAACTAGAACATTTTCATGAAAAATACCAAATTAGTTCTAAAAATATTTCTTTTCTGGGATTTAGCATAAAATAGTCCCATATTGAACATATATTTTTCTCGAAATTTTAAAAATTCATTTACTATTTTTCATATGGCCAAAACCACTTGGAATATTTAAACATTTATCATAAATTGTACTTTTATCCAAAAATTCAAAATTCACAGAGTACAATGATATTATATAGATGTACTCTCAATAAAAATTTCATCAATTTTGGAGTTAACTTGAAGAGTTATAAATAGTTACTTTTAAAATAGTCTTTTCTCATAAAATCCATAACTCTAATCTATACATCCAAAAATACTCAAAATAATCATAGTGGTGTAAAATTCAAGAATGATCAAAACATGGATACAATCAAAGCTAGTATCCGGAATAGATATTTTAGACGAAAAGAAGAAATTTTATTTTTAGGTGAATAGTCTGCAGATATCGTAAATAGTCTTAGTATCGTGAATAGTAACTCAAACACCAAAAGATAGAAATTCCACAAAAAATATCTTCACGCTTCATGAATAGTACTCGTGAATAGTAACTCGTGAATAGTAACTCATCATGAATAGTAACTTCGTGAATAAGAACTCATGAATAGTAACCCCAGACGAAAAAAGTTCCAAATTTGATAAAAACTTGAGATCAACATTTCAAAGTAATGATATTGAAGAAATAATATCATTCTGAAAAAAAAATATCCTTACTTATCCCTTACAATCCACCTCAAAAGAGCAAACCTTACACTATCTGGATATATTGTTGAAGGAAACTTGCAGCGATGAATATCAACTCACCAAGTATCTAAATACTCACAAAATACACTCGATAATCGAGAGAAAAGAGAGAAACTTATGTTTACGGTGTGATTTTCAATTCTAACTTAGCCCTCTATTTATAGGAAAATGTTATGCGTCAAGAAGAAGACTTGACCACTTTACCGATGGCTTTTACTCGCTACTATTCCACCCACCAAAAATCAGCCATCTTCCCCAACAACCAAGAGTGGGGCCCACTCAATTCTAGAATTTTCCACCAAAACCTAATTTAAATCGATTACCTCTTAAAATTCATAACAAATCATACGTTCATTTTTAACGGTTCAAAATTTCTGGACATATACTCAACTTATATATGTATAACATATCCAAAATTACAACGATCCAACGGTTTGGATCAAAATTTATAACTCACGCAATATAACATTTGAAGAACAATTTTTCAATATCTACAAAGAATTTTTGGGTGATTCAAATTTCTACTGATTAGCTTACTTCAGGGCTTTCTTTTGATATATGGCTCATCTCTTAACTCATTATACACAAAGAGTTATGGATTTTACAAAATCAAGTAATAAACTAATTTTTCCGAAAATCCCATATTTTGTTCTCCATTTCGACAAATACTGATAAAACACCTCATCATTAATTCCTTCACTTATAACCACATAAATAAATCCATCATTTATATCCACATCAAATAAATATTTTCTTATCATATGAATCAATAATTAATTATTCACAAATAATATTACGAAATCACATTTATGACAACCAGTGTAGTTCCTCAGAAAGAGGGGCTTTCGATAAGAATTTCTCCTTCATCGGCGCAATTATTAGGTGACCAAACCTCTCGATGTAACTTTCTAGACATTGCCAATAATGCTTTATCTAATAATATTATTCAAATAATATGAATTATTGATCCGATAATGGGAAATATTATGCGATGATAATTATTGAACAACAATAATATAAAATATCAACACGCAATTTATTGAATCAATAAAATAAAATATTGAATAAGTAATTATTGTAACAATTATTGAGTAGTGCCTTCTCACGTAAGAATCAATAATTGAAAAAATCTCGTCTTAATACCGCGTGCCATCTTGCAACAACGCCAGACATCGTATTTTAACCATCGGGTATTCCAACAAAGATGTTAATTCAGAACGATTACGTCGTTATTTATAAAAACTTAATTTTGTCATTTTCTTCATCCGGCGCTTATTACATTATGGGGCCCACAAATATCGCTACTGGGTCGTATTTTAATATTCCCCGCGTAAAGAAAGAATATTCCACGACCAAACGAATATTCTCCCTTTAATAATAATGAATACTTTATACCCTCATGTATTTTGAAAAAAAAAAATGTGAATCAATAACAACTCATATATCACCTTTAACTTTAACTTTTATCAATTTAACCATTTACCGAATAGAAAAATTGAATACTTTTATTTCATAAAATTAGGGGTCTTACATCATTAATATTATAACTCACAATATTTATCAACCAAAATCGCTCCTGTGAAAGAGTGGGCTTTCGATAAGGATTTCTCCTTATCATGCGCCTTGCAATTAGGTGACCAAACCTCTCCTCGATGTAACTTCTAGACATTGTAAATTTTGCAATTTATAATATGAATAACTTTGTCGCCTCAAGTATTGATTTAAAAAAAACATTTTATGCAGATGATACGGTGACAATAATTGAATCAATAATATGATAGATATGATGCGAAGAATTATCGTAGCAATAATTGAGTATAACCGAGTGACTTCTTACGTAAGCATCAATAATCAATACCGTAAAGGCTACTATGCAACCACGCATATTAATGTACTTTTAACACCGGTGTTTCAACAGCTTAATCAGTAAAACTTCCGTCGTTATTTTCATAAAAATATTTTTGTCATTTTCTCAATCCGACAATAATTCCGCCAGGGGGGGTCAACTAATGATTGTCTTGGTTATTTAATATTCCTTGTTAAAATGAATATTCCCCACCAATAGAATATTATATAACAACTTGCGTACTTTGCAAAATTTGTAAATATTACCCACAACTATAACATTATATCAAATCCACAAAGATAATATTCAAAAATATATTTTGAGAAAATTTAATCTTTATTCAAAAAAATCTGGGGTCTCACAATCTCCCCTCCTTATGAAATTTCACCATCAAAATTTATGTACGTACCTGGTATGCCGAACAGGTGAGGATACCTTGACCTCACTTCAAATTCTAACCCTTGAGGTATAACCTTTGAGTGTCGAATATAATCCTTCTTATTCAAGATTTTAACACACATCTCCTCATACGTTAAATCATCCGCTATCTCGTCCGGTTCTAAATTAATAATGTGGTTCGGGTCATCCCCATATATACGTAACGTCGATACGTTAAAAATGTTATGAACACGCGACATACTTGGTAGTAAAACGAGTCTATAAGCCACAGTTCCTACTTTATTAAGGATTTCAAATGGGCCAATTAAATCGAGGGTTGAGATTTCTTCTTCATCGATTCTTGCTTCTAGAATAACGCCTCTTGAACCTTCTTAATTCTTCACATTCATCATTTCCGGTGTGTGGCTTGAATGACTTTTAACTTTATCGATTAAAGTCGATTAATTCTACCAGATATTCGTTATCTTCACGTGGGTTCCTATAGTCTTTAACTCTATCTTCATCATTTGTAAGTCGTATAAAATGGGTTTTGTGTTAACAACATCGCACTCGTAAACGTATCATCGATCTTCTACTCAACGCTTCACTATGTTATTCAAAGACCCCGAATTTTATGAAATAAAAGTATTCAATTTTTCTTATAATTACTATTCAAGAAATGGTTAAATTGATAAAAGTTAAAGTTAAGGGTATATATGAATTTTTTTCAAAATACACAAGTGGTTATAAAATATTCATCATTGTTCTTATAATATTCGTTAAAGTTAAGGTCGTGGAATATTCTTTCCGCTTGTTGTTGTGGAATATTCGTATTTACTCACAAGCCCATTTTTTGGGCCCCATAATGTAATAACCTGGCTGGATGAAGAAAACGACAAAATTAAGTTTTTATAAATAATCTACAGAATCAATATCAAGTAACACCGCTGAATACCCTATTGGTAAAGTAAAGTAATACGCGTTGTTGCACAAGAAGACACCAGATTGCATAAGATTTTTTTCAATTATTGATTCTTACGTGAGAAGGCACTACTCAATAATTGTTACAAAGAATTATCGCTCAATATTTTATTTTATCGATTCAATAATTGTCAGGTTGATATTTTATTATATTGTTGTTCAATAATTATCACCGCATGAATTTTCCCATTATCGATCAATAATTCATATTATTTGAATAATATTATTAGATAGCATTATTGGCAATGTCTAGAAAGTTCTCAAGGAGAGGTTTGGTCACCTAATCATGCGCTACCAAGAAGGAGAGAAATTTTATCGAAAGCCCCTCTTCCTCGAACCGCCTGTCATCATTATTATCAGATTCTCGTAATATTATTTGTGAATAATTAGTTATTGATTTATATGATAAGAAAATATTTATTTGATGTGGATATAAATGATGGATTTATTTATGTATTTATAAGTGAAGGAATTAATGATGAGGTGTTTTATCAAGATTTGTTTAAATGGAGAACAAAATATGGGATTTTCGAAAAATAGTTTATTACTTGATTTTGTAAAATCCATAACTCTTGTGTATAATGAGTTAAGAGATGAGCCATATATCAAAAGAAAGCCCTAGAAGTAAGCTAATCAGAAATTTGAATCACCCAAAATTCTTTGTGAATGAAATATTGACTAAAGTCCTAAAAATCGTTCTTCTTCACTATATATCATGTGAGTTATAAATTTTGATCCGACCGCTGATCGTTGTAATTTTTGGATATGTTATACATATATAAGTTGAGTATATGTCCACAAATTTTGAACCGTTAAAATGAACGATGATTTGTTATGAATTTTAAGAGGTAACCCATTCTAAATTAGGTTTTGGTGGAAAATTCTAGAATTGAGTGGGCCCCACTCTTGGTTGTTGGGGAAGATGGCTGATTTTTGGTGGGTGGAATAGTAGCAGTAAAGCCATCAGTAGCAGTGTCAAGTCTTCTTTCTACGGCTAACATTTTCCTATAAATAGAGGGCTAAGTTAGAATTGAAAATCACACCGTAAACATAAGTTTTCTCTTTTCTCTAGATTATCGAGTGTATTTTGTGAGTATTTAGATACTTGGTGAGTTGATATTCATCGCTGCAAGTTTCCTTCAAATATTATATCCGATATCCAAATGTAAGTGTCGCTTTTTCGAGGTAAGGGATAGTAAGGGATATTATTTTTTCAGAATGATATTATTTCTTCAATATCATTACGTCAAATGTCGATCCGAAGTTTTTATCAAATTTGAACTTTTTCATGCTCATGGTTACTATTCATGAGTTACTATTCACGAAGTTACTATTCATGAGTTACTATTCACGAAGTTACTATTCACGAGTACTATTCATGAAGCGTGAAGATGTTTTTTTGTGGAATTTCTATCTTTTGGTGTTGAGTTACTATTCACGATACTAAGACTATTCACGATACTGACTATTCACGATCACTAAGACTATTCAATTAAAAAATGAAAATTTTTCTTTTCGTCTAAAATATCTATTCTGGATACTAGCTTTGATCAGATCCATGTTTTGATCATTCTCAAATTTTACACCACTATGATTATTTTGAGGTATTTTTGGATGTATAGATTAGAGTTATGGATTTTATGAGAAAAGACTATTTTAAAAGTAACTATTTATAACTCCTCATGTTAACTCCAAAATTGATGAAATTTTTATTGAGAGTACATCTATATAATATCGCAAGTACTCTGTGAATTTCTAAATTTTTGGATAAAAGTACAATTTATGATAAATGTTTAAATATTCTATGGTTTTGGCCATATGAAAAAATAGTAAATGAATTTTTAAAATTTCGAGAAAAATATATGTTCAATATGGGACTATTTTATGCTAAATCCCGTAAAAGAAATATTTTAGAACCGATTTGGTATTTTCATGAAAATGTTCTAGTTATGAGTAAAATGAATTAAATATGTTATGTGAAGTAAGAAAATTGAAAATATGATTTATTGGCTTTTGAATCATATATGAGATATATGCAGATTTTTATGAGGGTTTTGGTTAATGATGATGAAATCTTATGAGTTCGGCATTTTAGATGATTAAATGCATTAATTATTAAAGTGTAAATAATTGATTAAATTATTTATAAGTTTGAGAAATGATTAAAATATTATTATAATATTAATAATATTAGATTATGAGATTTCTAAGTGATTTATAACATTTGGATTAAGGTGTTATAAATATGGATATGAATTTTATTATGAAACTTTATCTTTTCGTGTCGAGGTTACTACGCACGATACGGACTACGTATTTAATACGGGTACTATTCACAACAAATTGGTTTCTTCTCCACCAAATTATCGCTGATTTATGAATCTTACTCTTGAAATTAAAACCATGTTTTGATTATATTATTTTTATATAACATTCTTATAACCCTAATGATGATATTTCTTTTGACTTGAGTGTAAAGATGGGTAGATTATCGGTACGATCGCGACCATAGGTTCTCTTCGCCAAGAGTGCAAAAGTCAATTGTCGAATCGGTATGATCATTACCATCAATTTACAATTGAATATTTTTAGCTTAAGTGCAAAGGTGAATCGATCAACATGGTTATAATTATTGTTATATAACTTCCGAAATGATTATGATTTCTTTGATATATTGAATATCTTTAGCTCGTAGATGAATTATTGATGAATATCTTTGGCTCAGAATGCAAAGATGACTTAATGAATGATATCTTTATTTGTCAATATCTTTAGTAGTAAAAAAGATGAATTATCGATGAATATCTTCGCTCAGAATGCAAAGACGACTTGTTGTCGAATATCTTTAAATTTCAGTAGTGCAAAGATGAATTATCGATGAATATCTTTGGCTCAGAATGCAAAGATGACCTGTTGTTGAATATCTTTAGCCTCAGAGTAGCAAAGATGAATTATTGATGAATATCTTCGCTCAGAATGCAAAGATGACCGTTGTTGAATATCTTTAGCCCGTAGTGTAAAGATGAATCGTTGATGAATATCTTCGACCCAGGTGCAAAGATGAATTTATTAGTATGATTATGAATGAACTGTGATTTGGTATAACCATGATATTTGATGTTTCGTAAAGACAGTGATGAAAATTATCTTCGCCCCCGATGAGAAGAGGAATTTAGAATCACAATTATGATTATGAAGTTATTCATATGATTGTGGAAAGGAACCGCTTGATTGATGTTACAGGATAAAATATTGTCAGTGGACTTTTAACGTGGAGAAGACAATAGACTTTATAGTCTATTCGACTTTTTAATGGATCGCTTGTTCACCGCAACTATGGTTGAAAAGTTTTATCATCTACCATATGTTCTAAATCTCCGATTCATTACCGATGAAGACTATTGATAATTTATTTATCTTTAGTCATAATATTCTTTATCGAGCTAGTTGTGCTCACCCTTTTGTTTCACAATTCTTTCGTGTAATAAAAGTGTAGTCGGGTCGAATGGGGATAACAAGGAATAGAATCTGGGTCTATAGTTGTTGAGGTTCTCCCTAAAGAGTATGAAAATAATTTTATTGAGGGCTTTAGTGTGTCAGATTTTATACATCATTTAATAGTTATTTTTGGTGAATTAAATAGGTGAGGCGTAACCCAACTTTGGAAGGGTGTTTTGTCACTATCATACAAGATGTCTAATGACATACAAACTCGTGTTATCATAAGACACGGTCAGTGCTTTCATCCACTTGCGAAGTATATTTACAAGCACTACCTATATAATCTTGGTGTTTGTTTGGAGTATAATACCCAATTAGAGACAAAGGAGATAATGATATGTCAAGAGAAGACTCACCATCGGGAAGAATATGATAGTAATCTTCTCGCTTTTCTTTGGGGTCTATCAATCAACCAAGGATAATTGCGGCCATATGATATCTACCATAACCTAAAAGCACGGCCTCCCATGTACGGTTGGTTTCTTGAGCACTTCCCAAAGATTCTAATTTCTAAAACAGCTTTTGACTATACCTTTATGTAAGGTGTCATCAGACGTGTACAGCTTGGTATATATTTGCATCCAAACTCACAAAGATACGTGTTGTTGTATTTTTGCACGACAATTGTTGTAATAAAGTTGTAGTTATTTTTCGCATCTATATATTTGGCGACTCGTAATGGGTTGATGGAATGGACCTATTTTGGGGTCGTTACATTTGGTATCGTAGCTTAGGATATGATCTCCGCGAGATCGGGAATAGAACTAGAGGGGAGAGATGAGTAAATCCTTCGCTAAGGTGTCCTACCTAAGCTTATTTGTTGGTCACCATAATATCGGATATTATGTGATATGTTAATTTATTCAATTAACCCTTGTTTTGAAGTCAGATTCTAGAATGATATCCAAATATACGTGAGATGAGCAATGGAGAAATCATGATGACAGAAAAAGATGAAATCAAATGAAAGCAAGGTATTCTCAACTCTTTCAAATACTGTGTACGTAAATTTCTGGGACGAAATTTCATAAGGAGGGAGATCAGAAGACCCTCGAATTTTATGAAATAAAAGTATTCAATTTTTCTTATAATTACTATTCAAGAAATGGTTAAATTGATAAAAGTTAAAGTTAAGGGTGATATATGAATTTTTTCAAAATACACAAGTGGTTATAAAATATTCATCATTGCTTTGTGGAATATTCGTCATCGTGGAATATTCTTTCCGCTTCAGGGAATATTCGTATTTACGCGCAAGCAAACCATTTTTGGGCCCCATAATGTAATAACCGCTTGATGAAGAAAACGACAAAAAATTAAGTTTTATAAATAACTACAGTAATCAAAGTATCAAGCTAACACCGCTGAATACCCTTATTGGTAAAGTAAAGTAATACGCTGTTGTCGCACAAGAAGACACTACCTGGTGATTGCAGACAAGATTTTTTTCAATTATTGATTCTTACGTGAGAAGGCACTACTCAATAATTGTTACAAGTAATTACTCGCAATATTTTTATTTTATCGATTCAATAATTGCCGTGTTGATATTTTATTATCATTGTTCAATAATTATCACCGCACAATATTTCCCATTATCGATCAATAATTCATATTATTTGAATAATATTATTAGATAAAGCATTATTGGCAATGTCTAGAAAGTTCTCACAAGGAGAGGTTTGGTCACCTAATCATGCCCACCAGAAGGAGAAATTTTTATCGAAAGCCCCTCTTCCCTGAACCGCCTCGTCATTATTATCAGATTCTCGTAATATTATTTGTGAATAATTAGTTATTGATTTATATGATAAGAAAATATTTATTTGATGTGGATATAAATGATGGATTTATTTATGTATTTATAAGTGAAGGAATTAATGATGAGGTGTTTTATCAAGATTTGTTTAAATGGAGAACAAAATATGGGATTTTCGTAAAATTAGTTTATTACTTGATTTTGTAAAATCCATAACTCTTTGTGTATAATGAGTTAAGAGATGAGCCATATATCAAAAGAAAGCCCTAGAAGTAAGCTAATCAGAGAAATTTGAATCACCCAAAAATTTTTTGTAGATATTGAAAATTTTGAATGAAATCGTTCTTAGTCCAAAAATCGTTGTTCTCAAATTATATTATGTGAGTTATAAATTTTGATCCGACCGCTGATCGTTGTAATTTTTGGATATGTTATACATATATAAGTTGAGTATATGTCCACAAATTTTGAACCGTTAAAATGAACGATGATTTGTTATGAATTTTAAGAGGTAACTCGATTCTAAATTAGGTTTTGGTGGAAAATTTAGAATTGAGTGGGCCCCACTTTTGGTTGTTGGGGAAGATGGCTGATTTTTGTGGTGGAATAGTAGCGTAAAGCCATCATCGTGTAGTTGTGTCAAGTCTTCTGCCTTCTGCAAGTAACATTTTCCTATAAATAGAGGGCTGTTAGAATTGAAAATCACACCGTAAACATAAGTTTTCTTTTCTCTCTCTCTAGATTATCGAGTGTATTTTGTGAGTATTTAGATACTTGGTGAGTTGATATTCATCGCTGCAAGTTTCCTTCAAATATTATCCCGATATCCAAATGTAAGTGTCGCTTTTTTTTGGTAAGTGATAGTAAGGATATTATTTTTTTCAGAAATGATATTATTTCTTCAATATCATTACGTCAAATGTCGATCCAAGTTTTTATCAAATTTGAACTTTTTCATGTCTGGGGTTACTATTCATGAGTTACTATTCACGAAGTTACTATTCATGAGTTACTATTCATGAGTTACTATTCACGAGTTACTATTCACGAGTACTATTCATGAAGCGTGAAGATGTTTTTTTGTGGAATTTCTATCTTTTGGTGTTTGAGTTACTATTCACGATACTGCAAGACTATTCACGATACTACTATTCACGATTCATTATTCAATTAAAAATAAAATTTTTCTTTTCGTCTAAAATATCTATTCTGATACTAGCTTTGATTGTATCCATGTTTTGATCATTCTCGAATTTTACACCACTATGATTATTTTGAGGTATTTTTGGATGTATAGATTAGAGTTATGGATTTTATGAGAAAAGACTATTTTAAAAGTAACTATTTATAACTCCTCATGTTAACTCCAAAATTGATGAAATTTTTATCGAGAGTACATCTATATAATATCGCTGTACTCTCTGTGAATTTCGAATTTTTGGATAAAAGTACAATTTATGATAAATGTTTAAATATTCTATGGTTTTGGCCATATGAAAAATAGTAAATGAATTTTTAAAATTTCGAGAAAAATATATGTTCAATATGGGACTATTTTATGCTAAATCCTTAAAAGAAATATTTTTAGAACCGATTTGGTATTTTTCATGAAAATGTTCTAGTTATGAGTAAATGAATTAAATATGTTATGTGAAGTAAGAAAATTGGAAAATATGATTTATTGGTTTGAGAATCATATATGAGATATATGCAGATTTTTATGAGGGTTTTGTTAATGATGATGAAATCTTATGAGTTTGGCATTTTAGATGATTAAATGCATTAATTATTAAAGTGTAAATAATTGATTAAATTATTTATAAGTTTGAGAAATGATTAAAATATTATTATAATATTAATAATATTAGATTATGAGATTTCTAAGTGATTTATAACATTTGGATTAAGGTGTTATAAATATGGATATGAATTTTATTATGAAACTTTATCTTTTCGTGTCGAGGTTACTACATGCACGATACGGACTACGTATTTAACACGGGTACTATTCACAACAAATTGGTTTCTTCTCCCACCAAATTATCGCTGATTTATGAATCTTACTTACTTTGAAATTAAAACCATGTTTTGATTATATTATTTTTATATAACATTCTTATAACCCTAATGATGATATTTCTTCGACTTGAGTGTAAAGATGGGTAGATTATCGGTACGATCGCGACCATAGGTTCTTTCGCCAAGAGTGCAAAAGTCAAATTGTCGAATCGGTATGATCATGACGATTCAATTTACAATTGAATATTTTTAGCTTAAGTGCAAAGGTGAATCGATCAACACGGTTATAATTATTGTTATATAACTTCCGAAATGATTATGATTTTTGATATATATAATATCTTCGCCCGTAAATGCAAAGATGACTTGTTGATGAATATCTTTAGGCTTCAGAATGCAAAAGATGAATTATCGATGAATATCTTTGGCTCAGAATGCAAAGAGATGATTGTTGTTGAATATCTTTAAATTTTGAAGAAAAGATGAATTATCGATGAATATCTTTGGCTCAGAAATGCAAAGATGACCGTTGTTGAATATCTTTAGCCAGAAGTGCAAAGATGAATTATCGATGAATATCTTTGGCTCAGAATGCAAAGATGACTCGTTGTTGAATATCTTTAGCCTTCAGAGTGCAAAAGATGAATTATTGATGAATATCTTTGCTCGTAATGCAAAGATGACCTCGTTGTTGAATATCTTTAGCCCGTAGTGTAAAGATGAATCGTTGATGAATATCTTCGCCCGTGGTGCAAAGATGAATTTATTAGTATGATTATGAACAGAACTGTGATTTGGTATAACCATGATATTTGATGTTTCGTAAAGACAGTGATGAAAATTATCTTCGCCCCGGATGAGAAGAGGAATTTAGAATCACAATTATGATTATGAAGTTATTCATATGATTGTGGAAAGGAACTGATTGATTGATGTTACAGTGATAAAATATTGTCAGTGGACTTTTAACGTGGAGAAGACAATAGACTTTTATAGTCTATTCGACTTTTTTAATGGATCGCTTCGTTCACCGCAACTATGGTTGAAAAGTTTTATCATCTACCATATGTTCTAAATCTCCGATTCATTACCGATGAAGACTATTGATAATTTATTTATCTTTAGTCATAATATTCTTTATCGAGCTAGTTGTGGCTTCACCCTTTTGTTTCACAATTCTTTCGTGTAATAAAAGTGTAGCCGGGTCGAAATGGGATAACAAGGAATAGAATCTGGTGGTCTATAGTTGTTGAGGTTCTCCTAAAGAGTATGAAAATAATTTTATTGAGGGCTTTAGTGTGTCAGATTTTATACATCATTTAATAGTTATTTTGGTGAATTAAATAGGGTGAGGCTAACCCAACTTTGTATCATACAAGATGTCTAATGACATACAAACTCGTGTTATCATAAGACATGGTTGTGCTCATCCACTTGCGAGTATATTTACAAGCACTACCTATATAATCTTGGTGTTTGTTTGGAGTATAATACCCAATTAGAGACAAGTGAGATAATGATATGTCAAGAGAAGACTCACCATCGGGAAGAATATGATAGTAATCTTCTCGCTTTTTCTTTGGGGTCTATCAATCAACCAAGGATAATTTCGTGGCCATATGATATCTACCATAACCTAAAAGCACGGCCTCCCATGTACGAAGGTTTCTCGAGCACTTCCCAAAGATTCTAATTTCTAAAACAGCTTTTGACTATACCTTTATGTAAGGTGTCATTGCGACGTGACGTACAATTGGTATATATTTGCATCCAAACTCACAAAGATACGTGTTGTTGTATTTTGCACGACAATTGTTGTAATAAAGTTGTAGTTATTTTTCGCACTATATATTTGCATGCACTCGTAATGGGTTGGATGGAATGGACCTATTTTGGGGTCGTTACATTTGGTATCGAGCTTAGGGATATGATCTCCGCGAGATCTGGAATAGAACTAGAGGGGAGAGATGAGTAAATCCTTCGCTAAAGGTGTCCTACCTAAGCTTATTTGTTGGTCACCATAATATCGGATATTATGTGATATGTTAATTTATTCAATTAACCCTTGTTTTGAAGTCAGATTCTAGAATGATATCCAAATATACAGAGATGAGCAATGGAGAAATCATGATGACAGAAAAAGATGAAATCAAAATGAAAGCAAGGTATTCTCAACTCTTTGAAATACTGTGTACGTAAATTTCGGGGACGAAATTTCATAAGGAGGGAGATTGTAAGACCTCGAATTTTATGAAATAAAAGTATTCAATTTTTCTTATAATTACTATTCAAGAAATGGTTAAATTGATAAAAGTTAAAGTTAAGGGTGATATATGAATTTTTTTTTCAAAATACACAAGTGGTTATAAAATATTCATCATTGTTTGGGAATATTCGTTTGTCGTGGAATATTCTTTCCGTTTGGGAATATTCGTATTTACCACAAAGCAGCCCATTTTTGGGCCCCATAATGTAATAACCGCTTGATGAAGAAAAAACGACAAAATTAAGTTTTTATAAATAATCTACAGAATCAAGTATCAAGTAACACCGCTTGAATACCCTACCCTGTAAAAGTAAAGTAATACGCTGTGTTGTTGCACAAGAAGACACCAGATTGCACAAGATTTTTTCAATTATTGATTCTTACGTGAGAAGGCACTACTCAATAATTGTTACAAAGAATTATCGCTCAATATTTTATTTTATCGATTCAATAATTGTTGTGTTGATATTTTATTATCATTGTTCAATAATTATCACCGCATAAAGATTTCCCATTATCGATCAATAATTCATATTATTTGAATAATATTATTAGATAAAGATTATTGGCAATGTCTAGAAAGTTCTCACAAGGAGAGGTTTGGTCACCTAATCAAGCGCCAAAGAAGGAGAAATTTTTATCGAAAGCCCCTCTTCCTGAACCGCCTCGTCATTATTATCAGGATTCTCAGAATATTATTTGTGAATAATTAGTTATTGATTTATATGATAAGAAAATATTTATTTGATGTGGATATAAATGATGGATTTATTTATGTATTTATAAGTGAAGGAATTAATGATGAGGTGTTTTATCAAGATTTGTTAAATGGAGAACAAAATATGGGATTTTCGTAAAAATTAGTTTATTACTTGATTTTGTAAAATCCATAACTCTTTGTGTATAATGAGTTAAGAGATGAGCCATATATCAAAAGAAAGCCCTAGAAGTAAGCTAATCAGAAATTTGAATCACCCAAAATTTTTTGTAGATATTTCTGAAATTTTGAATGAAATCGTCCAAGGACTAATATTCCAAAAATCAAGGTTCTTCATATATATATGAGTTATAAATTTTGATCCGACCGCTGATCGTTGTAATTTTTGGATATGTTATACATATATAAGTTGAGTATATGTCCACAAATTTTGAACCGTTAAAATGAACGATGATTTGTTATGAATTTTAAGAGGTAACTCGATTCTAAATTAGGTTTTGGTGGAAAATTTAGAATTGAGGGCCCCACTCTTGGTTGTTGGGGAAGATGGCTGATTTTTGGTGGGTGGAATAGTAGCAGTAAAAGCCATCGTGTAGTAGCGTGTCAAGTCTCGCTTCTACTGCTAAACATTTTCCTATAAATAGAGGGCTGTTAGAATTGAAAATCACACCGTAAACATAAGTTTTCTCTTTCTCTCTCTAGATTATCGAGTGTAATTTGTGAGTATTTAGATACTTGGTGAGTTGATATTCATCGCTGCAAGTTTCCTTCAAATATTATATCCGATATCCAAATGTAAGTGTCGCTTTTTTTGAGGTAAGTGGATAGTAAGGATATTATTTTTTTCAGAATGATATTATTTCTTCAATATCATTACCAAATATCGATCCGAAGTTTTTATCAAATTTGGAACTTTTCATGCTCTGGGTTACTATTCATGGGTTACTATTCACGAGTTACTATTCACGAAGTTACTATTCATGAGTTACTATTCACGAAGTTACTATTCACGAGTACTATTCATGAAGCGTGAAGATGTTTTTTTTGTGGAATTTCTATCTTTTGTGCTCTGAGTTACTATTCACGATATACTATTCACGATACCACACTATTCACGTAATACTAAGACTATTCAATTAAAAATAAAATTTTTCTTTTCGTCTAAAATATCTATTCGGATACTAGCTTTGATCATCCATGTTTTGATCATTCTCAATTTTACACCACTATGATTATTTTGAGGTATTTTTGGATGTATAGATTAGAGTTATGGATTTTATGAGAAAAGACTATTTTAAAAGTAACTATTTATAACTCCTCATGTTAACTCCAAAATTGATGAAATTTTTATCGAGAGTACATCTATATAATATCGCTGTACTCATGAATTTTGGAATTTTTGATAAAAGTACAATTTATGATAAATGTTTAAATATTCTATGGTTTTGGCCATATGAAAAATAGTAAATGAATTTTTAAAATTTCGAGAAAAATATATGTTCAATATGGGACTATTTTATGCTAAATCCCGTAAAAGAAATATTTTTAGAACCGATTTGGTATTTTTCATGAAAATGTTCTAGTTATGAGTAAATGAATTAAATATGTTATGTGAAGTAAGAAAATTGGAAAATATGATTTATTGGTTTGAGAATCATATATGAGATATATGCATTTTTTATGAGGGTTTTGGTTAATGATGATGAAATCTTATGAGTTCGGCATTTTAGATGATTAAATGCATTAATTATTAAAGTGTAAATAATTGATTAAATTATTTATAAGTTTGAGAAATGATTAAAATATTATTATAATATTAATAATATTAGATTATGAGATTTCTAAGTGATTTATAACATTTGGATTAAGGTGTTATAAATATGGATATGAATTTTATTATGAAACTTTATCTTTTCGTGTCGAGGTTACTACGCACGATACGGGACTACGTATTTAATACGGGTACTATTCACAACAAATCGGTTTCTTCTCCACCAAATTATCGCTGATTTATGAATCTTACTCTTGAAATTAAAACCATGTTTTGATTATATTATTTTTATATAACATTCTTATAACCCTAATGATGATATTTCTTTCGACTCGAGTGTAAAGATGGGTAGATTATCGGTACGATCGCGACCATAGGTTCTCTTTGCAAGAGAGTGCAAAAGTTGAATTGTCGATCGGTATGATCATGACCATCAATTTACAATTGAATATTTTTAGCTTAAGTGCAAAGGTGAATTGATCAACATGGTTATAATTATTTATATAACTTATATAACTTATGAATGATTATATATTTCTCTTTGCTCGATGAAAGATCTTTGTTGAATATCTTTAATAAAGATGAATTATCGATGAATATCTTTGCTCAGTAATGCAAAGATGACTGTTGTTGAATATCTTTAAACCAGAGTGCAAAGATGAATTATCGATGAATATCTTTGCCTCAGAATGCAAAGATGACTTGTTGTTGAATATCTTTAGCCCAGAGTGCAAAGATGAATTATCGATGAATATCTTTGGCTCAGAATGCAAAGATGACTGTTGTTGAATATCTTTAGCCGTGAGTGCAAAGATGAATTATTGATGAATATCTTTGCTCTGTAATGCAAAGATGACCTGTTGTTGAATATCTTTAGCCAGAGTGTAAAGATGAATGTTGATGAATATCTTCGACCGTGGTGCAAAGATGAATTTATTAGTATGATTATGAATGAACTCGTGATTTGGTATAACCATGATATTTGATGTTTCGTAAAGACAGTGATGAAAATTATCTTCGCCCGGATGAGAAGAGGAATTTAGAATCACAATTATGATTATGAAGTTATTCATATGATTGTGGAAAGGAACTGCTGATTGATGTTACAGGATAAAATATTGTCAGGTGGACTTTTAACGGAGAAGACAATAGACTTTATAGTCTATTCGACTTTTTAATGGATCGCTTCGCTCACCGCAACTATGGTTGAAAAGTTTTATCATCTACCATATGTTCTAAATCTCCGATTCATTACCGATGAAGACTATTGATAATTTATTTATCTTTAGTCATAATATTCTTTATCGAGCTAGTCAGGCTCACCCTTTTGTTTCACAATTCCTTTCGTGTAATAAAAGTGTAGTCGGGTTGAGCGGAATAGAATCTGGTCTATAGTTGTTGAGGTTCTCCTAAAGAGTATGAAAATAATTTTATTGAGGGCTTTAGTGTGTCAGATTTTTATACATCATTTAATAGTTATTTTTGGTGAATTAAATAGGTGAGGCGTAAACCCAACTTTGGAAGGGTGTTTTGTCACTATCATACAAGATGTCTAATGACATACAAACTCGTGTTATCATAAGACATGGTCAGTGCTCATCCACTTGCCGAGTATATTTACAAGCACTACCTATATAATCTTGTGTTTGTTTGGAGTATAATACCCAATTAGAGACAAGTGGAGATAATGATATGTCAAGAGAAGACTCACCATCGGGAAGAATATGATAGTAATCTTCTCGCTTTTCTTTTTGGGTCTATATCAATCAACCAAGGATAATTCTCGTAATATATGATATCTACCATAACCTAAAAGCACGGCCTCCCATGTATGGGTTTTCTCGAGCACTTCCCAAAGATTCTAATTTCTAAAACAGCTTTTGACTATACCTTTATGTAAGGTGTCATCGTGACGTTGTAGTACATTTTGGTATATATTTTTGCATCCAAACGCACAAAGATATGTGTTGTTTGTTGCATTTGCACAAATTGTTGTAATAAAGTTGTAGTTATTTTCCGCACCATATATTATTTGGCATGTTGATTCTCGAATGGGTTGGATGGAATGGACCTATTTTGGGATTTCTACTGCGCATTTTGGATAGGAGCTTTCCTTCGTCATTGTTGCATGAATTACATAAAGCCTCCGACCATCCCATCATTCACCATTTCATCGGTGTTATTGTTTTCATGAGGAGTATTGTCCTCCGTTTGCACATTATCCCGATTATAGATCTCATGGAGACTCAACGGTCTCCTGTGCTCCATTGATAATCTCAACATTCTCGGATGCCATTTTCAAACACTACCACAAAACAAGGGTTAATTAACATATCACATATTATCCATATACTTTGACCAACCAATCAAATACCAAATAAACATAGGTAGGTCATACTAGCGAAGGAATTCCCCGTCTCTCCCCTCCTAGTTCTTATCTCACATCTTAGCCAGGATCATATCCTAAGCTTTGATACCAACCGTGGCGACGCTTCAAAATTAGGTATCGTCACCCATCTTGGGTCGCCACTTACATGGTACAGAATTCAAATACAACTTAATAATACAACTGTCGTGTACAGTACGACAAAACATAAACTATGAGTTTGAATACAAATATTGTGACGTCCCCAAAATAGGTATACATCACCCATTCTGAGTTGTCAATACATGGTAAAGAAACAACTACAACTTTATTATTACAACAGTAAAACTGTGAGTTTGAATACAAATATTATATTCTAGACAATATCTATACTCAAATAAATCCTCATCACATTTATTGATACATTATTTTACAAAAATGGTGAGGACTACTAAACAACTCTCTCTAGAACCTTCATTCCATACCCCGACTCGTACTCGCTATATTCTTGCCTCCTGAGAAGAAAAATGGTACAAAAAGGAAAAGGGTGAGCTCAACTAGCCCAGTAAAGAATATTATGACTAAGATAATATACAACAAATTATCGTTAGTCTTCAACAGGAAAAATCTAATAGAATCTGATAGACAACAAGTTTTAAATCAATATTCAGCAGTGAAATAATAATTCATTAGAAGAGTTAAGTAGAGAATGCAAACTACTATCTTCTATGTATGAATTTAAAATTTCATCGTCTATCTTTTATCCCTATAACATCAATCAATATATATCTAGAATCAAATATTCATCTTTCCACTACAGGCCAAAGATATTCATCAGTTGGTCATGTTCATCTAAACACCTGTTCATCTTTGCACTACGGGCCAAAGAAATTTATCAGAAATCATTCATCTTTGCACTACAGGCCAAAGATATTCAATAATATCATCATTTAAGACTGAGGATGATGAAAAATATTTCAAAGAAAATGAATCCAGTGAAACAAAAGAATAAACATTAAGGATTCGTATTTCAGCTATTTCATGTCCAAAAATATCTCATAAATAATCATAGTGGTGTAAAATTCAAGAATGATCAAAACATGGATACAATCAAAGCTAGTATTCAGAATAAATATTTTGGACGAAAAGGAAAATTTTCATTTTTCGATGAATAGTCTTGATATTCGTGAATGAATAATCAGAGTATCGTGAATAAGTGTCGCATCATACGTGAATAAGAACCCCCACACTAAAAGTTCCAAATTTGATTAAAAGTTCAGATCAATACTTGGCATAATGATATTAGAATAAATAATATCATTAAGAAAAATAATATCCCTTACATCGAAAGATCAGTACTTCTAGCTGAAACACCGGATATAGGCTATGACTTGAACTTGCACCGTATAGTAATACTCAAAATATACTCAAAATACTCACAAGAATACGCTCGATAATATAGAGAGAAAACTTGAGTTTAAATTGTGATTTTCAATTCTAACCTAAGCACCCTATTTATAGGAAAATGCTTTAGAACACCAAAGTAGAAAATTTAATAAAATATAAATATATATATCAAAATTCCTACGCCACTCTTGAAATCTGATTTCAGCTCAATAAGCACATACCACCTTCTAGAAAAAGTAAGAAAAAACGTTTTCTAATTTAAAATAATTTAAACTTCCAAAAATCAATTATTTGAACTTGAAACTTCAATAATTCACAATAAATAGCCCTTTTATCGAAAAAATTCAAAACTCATGAGTTTTTATAGGAAATTCATTTCTCTACAACTTTACGTAAAGAAAGTTTTTCCAAATTCCAAACAAAAATTGGCCCAAATCCACAAGCGAAGCGATTTTACAAGTTATAATCAAATTTCAATTCGAGAAATGGGGTCCACCGAAACACACAAAAACATGCTTTAAATATTTTGGTAACAAAAATACTCCTCCTCCACATATACTCATATATCCCACATTCATCGTAAAAATATCATCATTATTATATTATTAAAATATAATAATATATTTAAATGAATTATTTTATTAGAAAAGATAAAATTTCAATTTTCAACAATTGTCACATAAAAAAATTTCTCCATCTATATCCACATAAAATCAATATTTTCCTCATCATATGAATCAATAATTAATTATTCACAAATAATATTACGAATCACAATATTGACAACTGAGACGGTTCGAGGAAGAGGGGCTTTCCATAAAAAATTTCTCCTTCTTGGCGCCGCAATTAGGTGACCAAACCTCTCCTTAGATGAACTTTCTAGACATTGCCAATAATGTTATCTAATTAATATTATTTAGATAATATGAATTATTGTTTCGATAATGAAAATCTTTGTAAATGACAATTATTGAAACAACAATGACAATATAAAATATCAACGCAGATTATTAAATCAATAAAATAAAATCTTTGAGCGGTAATTCACGTAACCATTATTGAGTAGTGCTTTCTTACGTAAGAATCAATAATTGGTGCAATACTGGTAATCTTCTCTTGTGTGTTTAACCATCGAGAATTTTAACAAAGATAATTCTGTAACAACTACGCCTAGATTATTTTTAAACAACTTATATTTGTCGTTTTCTTTATCCAATCGCTTTCACATGGAGCCCATACATGGTCATTGCTTGGCCGTAAATACGAATATTCCCCGATAGTACGAATATTCCACGACCATACTAATATTCCCCGACAACAATGAATATTTTATAACCACTTGCTTATTTTGAAATATTTGCGTATTTTACCCATAACTATCCACATTAATCAAATCAACCCTTACTATTTCAAAAAAATAAATAGAGAAAATTAAATTTCATTAATAACAAGTTGGGGTCTTACAAATATTGTCTACTAGAGATTATACAAACTCAAAAGGAGTCCTTATTACAATTATTATTATACTATTTCACAAAATAGTGAGGACTACTAATCTTTATCATCTCACAGTCCGTCACTCCGCTCCCCGATTAGTCCTGCTACGTTCTCATTTCACGAAGAGAACAATAAAAGTAAAAGGGTGAGCTCAACTAGCCCAATGAGAAATATTATGACTAAGATAATGCGAGAATATATTATCGTTAGCCTTCAACAAAGGTGTTAAACCGATACAATATAACAACCATCAAGTTTAAGCTGCGGTGAACAAGCAATCCATTAAAAAAGTCAAGTAGAGAATAAAATCTACTATCTTTTATGATTTAGAAGGTTTTCATCACTTTTATCATTTGGGACTCGGCAATAAATAATTCACATCATCGAATAACCCCTGCTTATGGCGAGGATATTCTTTAGTATCACGACCACAATTATCCATGCACTACGGGCCAAGAATATTTGTGTATTCATTAATGGTCATGATCATGCCAACAATTTGTCCATCAATGCACTACGGGCCAATGAAGACTTTTACCACATCATTTGTAACATTACTACTAAGCCATTATTACAATCGAATAATCCTGTTCATAATCATACCAAGTCCATCTATCCACTTATAGGTCACAGATGACTTTCAACAAAATATAAACATGAGGATGATGACAATGATATAAGAATTCAATAAAACAAGTTCAAGAATTATTTTATCCGAGGAACTAATAACGTCCAAATTGTCAACATGATATCTTTGCTTTGTGGATTAAAATTCAAGAATGCTCGGAAGAATATTTTCACGAAAAGATCTTTGATGAAGCGCAAATATCGAGGATATTCCACTAATTTCATGGAGTATAAAGTCAAAATTTTAACCAACCGAGTATAATAAGGAATGGAATAACAAAAGAAATCACCGAGCATGCGATAGATCAAGACAGCAAAGTTATTCCAATGAATAATAAATAACGAGAATCGGTCCGTACAGAAACGCATGTATGTGATATATTCAACAGAATAATAAAGATTTTAATTAGGTCCGACGTAGAGCGCATTGCATGTGGATATTCCAAATGAATAATAAAGATTTTAATCAGTCCCAGATAGAACGCATGATGATGTGATATATTCTAACGAATAATAAAGAATGGAACAATGTAAGAATTTCACCAAGTATAGGGTAGCCAGCGTATACAAAAGTTATTCCAATGAATAATAAAGAATGGAATAATGAAGTTCTCTTCATAGATAAGAAAGAAATAATACTCCCCACGAGTACAACAAATAATATTCCCTACCTTGGAAAAAGCTGGATCTTTGGAATAGTGAGTAGCAGATTTCTCTTCTTCTTTCTCTCTAATTTCTCTCTATAATAATCATTGTGAACTTTTGTGAATTGGTGAGAAATGAAGAAAGAATGAGCTTCATTTATAGAAAAATATAGTTTCGATAATTGTACGTTTTGGGGCTCGAAAATTATAGTACAATACCTCCAACTTTTCTTTCATTTTTAATCTAGTCCTGCAAGTATTATCAATCTTGCACTAACTCCCCTAATAGTAAATAATGTTAATCAATAGTTCAATCATGTGAATCAATAGTATAATCATGTGAAAAAATACGAATTACAGTATAGTACCTCCATCTATACCTTAATTTTTAACTTAGTCATGCAAGTATTATCAATCTTGCACCAACTCCCCTAATAGTAAATAATGTGATTCAATAGTACACATATGTGAACAATTAGTTATATAAGCATATGAATTAGTAGAAATTAATTGCTCATTTATCCGATAAATTACCCGATTTATCAATATAACCCCTAGACATCAATTATCATCGGAATAAATGTCGATTTTCACTAACACAAACAATTCCAACATAATGAAACTATTTTTATCAAAAATATAAATTTCGAAATTTTGAAGTTTGACTTTTCCCAAAAAAGTCAACTGTTGACTTTTTGACCAAATAGTGAATCCCGGAAAATTTTGTGTTTATTAGACTATTTTTACTAATTTTGTCATTCCGGACTCAAATATCACGTCCGCGTCTCCAAATTCAACTCCGAAAAACATTCATCATTAATATTATAACTCACAATATTTATCAACTAGGTCGTTCGTGAAAGAGGGGCTTTCGATAAGGATTTCTCCCTATTGGTAGCAATTAGGTGACCAAACCTCTCCTCGATGTAACTTCTAGACATTGTAAATTTTGTAATTTATAATATGAATAACTTTGTAAATCTCAAGTATTGATTTTAAAAAAACCATTTTATCGCGGATGATCTTGTGACAATAATTGAATCAATAATATGATATATATATATATATATATATATATGATGCGAAGAATTCTTGTAGCAATAATTGAGTATAATGAGTGACTTCTTACGTAAGCATCAATAATCAATACTGGTGTCTTCTACTATGCAACCACGCATAATATCTTGTACTTTTAACACCGGGTGTTTCAACAGATTAACGCAGTAAAACTTCCGTAGTTATTTTCATAAAGTATTTTTTATTCGTTTTCTCAATCCGACAATAATTCCGTTAATGGGTCCACTAATGATTGTCTTGGTTATACGAATATTCCCTGTTAAAAGCGAATATTCTCAGCCAATCAAATATTATATAACAACTTACGTACTTTGCAAAATTTGTAAATATTACCTACAACTATAACATTATATCAAATCCACACCATAATATTCAAAAATATATTTCGAGAAAATTTAATCTTTATTCAAAAAAAATCAGGGTCTCATAAATTATTTACAAATAATATTATATAATCACATTTATGACAACCCAGTTCTCGTGAAAGAGGGGGCTTTAATAAGAATTTCTCCTTCCGGCCCAAATTGATTAGGTGACCAAACCTCTCCTTGATGTAACTTTCTGACATTGCGAATAATGTTATCTAACAATATTATTCAAATAATATGAATTATTGATCGATAATGGGAAATCTCGTGCATCGACAATTATTGAAACAACAATAATATAAAATATCAATGCGTGAATTATTGAATCAATAAAATAAAATATTGAATAAGAACTACTGTAATAATTATTGAGTAGTGCCTTCACGTAAGGATCAATAATTCATCAATCTCGTGCATCCACGCCAGATTCTCGTATTTTAACCACCGGGTATTCCAACAAGATGTTAGCGGTAATAACTACGTCGTTATTTATAAAACTCAAACTTGTCGTTTTCTTCATCCGACAAATTATTACATTATGGGGCCCATGAATGATACGCTCTCCGTCGCATTTAATATTCTCCGACAACAAGAATATTCCACGACCAAACGAATATTCCCCGACAACAATGATTATTTTATAACCACTTGCATATTTTGCAAAATTTGCATATTTCACCCATAACCAGAGAATTATATCAAATTAATACCTTATTATTCACAATAATAATTAGAGGAAATTTGATTTTATTTATAATAAGTTGGGGTCTTAAAACCTCCCCTCCTTATGAAATTTCGTCCTCGAAATTGACATACGTACCTGGTGTTTCGAAAAGGTGAGGATACATCGCTTTCATTTCTGATTCCAATTCCCAGGTCATTTCTTCAATAGCATGGTTTCTCCACAAAACCTTAATTTATGGTATAACCTTGGTGCGTAGGACATGCTCTTTCCTATCCAAGATCTTAACAGGTACTTCTTCGTACGTTAAATCTTTGGCTATCTAGTCTAGTTCTAACGCAATAATATGGTTCGGGTCTTTCACATATTTACGAAGCATGGATATGTGAAACACATTATGAACACGAGACATACTTGAAGGTAATGCGAGTCTATAGGCCACATTTCCTATTCGGTCAAGAATCTCAAATAGACCAATAAATCATGGATTGAGCTTTCCTCTCTTTCCAAATCCTGTAACTCCCTTCCATGGAGCAACACGTAACAATACATGATCCCCAATATTAAATTCCACGTCCTTTCGATGAAGATCAGCATAACTCTTTTGTCGATCTTGTGAGGTTTGAATACGTTGTCGAATCATTTGGATCTTTTCTGTAGTCATGCGTACTAATTACGGTCCCAACAATGTTGGTTCTCCCACCTCATCCCAAAGATCTTTGGAGAGCGACACTTTCGTCCATACAACGCCTCAAATGGAGCCATTACCTATACTTGCTTGATAAGCTGTTGTTGTAGGAGAGAATTCTACCAATAGCAAGTACTTATCCCAACTCCTTTGAAATCTAGGACACAAAGTCTTAATAGATCTTGAAGAGTTTGAATAGTCCTCTCGATTTTCCGTCTGCTTTGAGGATGGTATCTTAGAAGCCAGATCAATCAAATCCGTGCCCATAGCTTTCTGCAAGCTAACCCAAAATCGTGAAGTGAATCTTGGGTAACGATCCAAAACTATGGATACTGGCATGCCATGCAATCTCACAATCTCATTCACGTACATACTAGCAAGACATTCTAGGGAATAAGTCTCTCGTATAGGCAAGAAATGGGCAGACTTGGTTAATCTATCAACAATAACCCAAATAGCATCTATGCCTTGAGAAACTTTGGGAAGACCTGTAACAAAATCCATAGTAATGTGTTCCCACTTCCATTTCGGAATCTCAAGTGGTTGTAATGGACCCTTTGGCACTTGATGCTCCGCCTTTACACGTTGACAAGTTAAACACCTCGATCTCTCTCTTCATATTGTTCCACCAAAAT
Source organism: Panax quinquefolius (assembly GCA_020205615.1). Taxonomy (NCBI): domain Eukaryota; kingdom Viridiplantae; phylum Streptophyta; class Magnoliopsida; order Apiales; family Araliaceae; genus Panax; species Panax quinquefolius. Next base: position 97,113,778 of record CM035170.1, on the reverse strand, counting down.
GTATGTCGAATATCATGATACATTTTGGTACTCCCAGGATGGATTACAAACGGTGTGTTGTGTGCCTCCATCATGATTCTATGCTTCAAGTCAAAATCGTTAGGAACACAAAGTCTACAGTTGAATCTAAGTATTCCTTCTTCATCGATTCTCGCTTCTGGAATAGCTCCTTCTTGCACTTTCTTCTTCATACGTGACGTCATTTGAGTCCATAGCTTGAAAGCGGCTTTAACTTTATCGATTAAAGTTGGTTCTCTACTCAGATATATTTGCCATCATCATGTGGGTCCTTGGAGTCTTTAATTTTACCTCCATCCTTTGCAAGTCATACAGAATGGGCCTTTGCATTAACAATATCGCACTCGTACTCGCATATGATCTTCTACTTAATGCGTCAACTACTACGTTCGCTTTTCCAGGATGATATTGAATGGTATGATCGTAATATTCGACGTGCTTATATACGACCGAACTTTCGACCGAATATTCCTTCGGGACTGAGGTTACCCTCGACGGAATAACCTTAGTGCCGACCAAATATTCCATCGTAAATAAGCCTCTTTATTGTAGTGAAATTCATCTTTAATCAACACAAACATATTCATCATTAATATTATAATTCACAATATTTAACAACCAGGTCGTTCCCTGGAAAGAGGGGGCTTTCCGATAAGGATTTCTCCTTATTGGTAGCCGCAATTAGGTGTCCAAACCTCTCCTTGTGAACTTCTGACATTGTCAATATTGTAAATAATAATATGAATAACTTTCATCTCAATTATTGATTTAATAATATATTATATTATGCGGATGATAATCAGTAACAATAATTGAATCAATAATATGAAAGATATGATGCGTGAATTACTATAGCAATAATTGAGTATAACCGGGTGACTTCTCACGTAAGCATCAATAATCAATACGATTGTGCTACTACACAACCACGCCAGACATATTCTTTTACTTTTACTACCGGGTAGTTCAACAGTTTTAACGGTAACACCTCCGCCGTTATTTTTATAGAAAGATAATTTTGTCATTTTCTAATTACGACAATACTTCCGTTGTGGGGTCCACCAATAATTGTGCCGTCATACGAATATTCCCTGTTAAAATGAATATTCCCCGACCAATTGAATATTATATAACCACTTGTTTACTTTGCAAAATTTGTAACTATTACCCACAACAATAACATTATATCAAATCCACACTATAATATTCAAAAATATATTTCAAGAAAATTATTCATTATTCATAAAAGTTGGGGTCTTACAACCTCCCCTTCTTATGAAATTTCATCCTCGAAATTAGGGTACATACTTGGTATGTCGAAGAGATGAGGATACCTTGACTTCATCTTAGATTCTAACTCCCAAGTCATTTCCTCCACATCGTGGTTTCTCCACAAAACTTTAACTTGAGGTATAACCTTGGAGCGTAGAATATGATCCTTCTTATCCAAGATTTTAACAAGAACCTCTTCATACGTCAAATCTTCCACTATCTCGTCTGATTCTAACTCAATAATGTGGTTCAAGTCTTTCACATATTTACGTAACATAGATATGTGAAAAACGTTATGAACACGAGACATACTTGGCGATAAGGCGAGGCTATAGGCCACAGTTCCTACTCGCTCGAGAATTAAAAATGGGGCAATGAATCGAGGATTGAGCTTTCCTCTCTTTCCAACTCTCGTAACTCCTTTCTATAGAGCAACACGTAACAACACATGATCTCCAATATCGAATTCTACGTCCTTTTGATGAAGATCAGCATAACTCTTTTGTCGATCTTGTGAAGTTTTTATACGTTATCGGATCGTTTGAATCTTTTCTATAGTCATACGTACCAAATCCGGTCCCAACAACGTTGCTTCACCCACCTCATCCCAGCATACTGGAGAATGACACTTTCTCCCATACAACGCCTCAAATGGAGCCATGCCAATACTTGCTTGATAACTGTTGTTGTAGGAAAAATCCACCAACGGTAAGAACTTGTCCCAACTTCCTTTGAAGTCAAGGACACAGAGTCTTAATAGATCTTCCAGAGTTTGAATAGTCCTCTCCGACTTCCCGTCCGTCTGAGGATGATATGCCGAAGCTAAATCATAAATCAGTGCCCATAGCTTTACTCGCAAACTAACCCAAAATCGTGAAGTGAATCTTGGGTCTAGATCGGAAACTATGGATCTTGGCATACCATGCGATCTTACAATCTCATTTATGTACATACTGAGCAAGACGCGTTCAAGTGTATAAGTTTCTCGTATAGGTAAGAAGTGAGCGGACTTGGTCAATCTATCAACAATGACCCAAATTGCATCTATGCCTTGAGAAACCTTGGGAAGACCAAGAATTGAAATCCATGGTAATGTGCTCCCACTTCCATTCTAGAATTTTAAGTGGTTGCAATGGAACTTTTGGTACTTGATGCTCCATACCGACTTCGTTGACAAGTTAAACACCTTGAGATAAACTCCGCTATCTCTCTCTTCATAATGCTCCACCAAAATGTATGTCGAAGGTCATGATACATTTTGGTACTCCCAGGATGGATTGCAAACGGTGTGTTGTGCGCCTCCATTATGATTTAATATTTTAAATCGTATCGTTAGGAAAACAAAAAGTCCGAGTTGACTCAAGTATTCCTTCTTCATCGATTCTTGCTTAGGAATAGCACCTTTCTTGCACTTTCTTCCTCATAATGACGTATCGGCTCCGTGCAGCTTGAGTAGCTTTAACTTTATCGATTAAATTCGGTTCTACTGGTATATTTGCCATCATCACATGGGTCCCTGGAGTCTTTAACTCTATCTTCATCCTTTGTAAGTCATACAAAATGGGCCTTTGTGTTAACAATATTGCACTCGTTCCCGCATATGATCTTCTACTCAATGCGTCGGCCACCATTACGCTCACATTTACCGGATGGTATTGAATGGTATGATCATAATCTTTCAATAGTTCAAGCCAACGTCGTTGCCGCATGTTGAGTTCCTTTTGGGTGAAGAAATACTTGAGGCTTTTATGATCCGTATAGATCTCCACCTTCTCTCCATACAGGTAATGCCTCCAAATCTTAAGTATGAAGACAACAGCTGCCAACTCTAGATCATGAGTAGGATAATTCCTCTCATATTTTTTGAGTTACCGAGAGGCATATGCTATGACTTTCCCATGTTGCATGAGAACACATCCTAACCCTTTGCCCGAAGCATCAGTGTAGATGACAAATCCCTCTGAGCCGGATGGTATTGTCGAATAAAGTCTTTGAAATGAGTCTTCCCTTGAGTTCTTGAAAACTCTTCTCACATTCCTCGCTCCAACCGAACTTTATATCTTTTCGAGTCAACTGAGTTAATAGAGTAGTGATTCGAGAAAATCCTTCCACGAATCTCTGATAATAACCAGCTAAGCCGAGAAAGCTACGTACTTCGGTCACTGACTTTGGTTTCTCCCAGCTTTGAATTGCTTCAATCTTCGCTGGATCAACAGATATTCCATGATTTGATATCACATGCCCAAGGAATGCAACTTCCTCAAGCCAGAACTCATATTTCTTCAACTTAGCATAAAGCTTATTTTCACGAAGCTTTTGGAGTATCAGCCTCAAGTGTTGCATGATCTTCATGACTTTTGGAATATATGAGAATGTCATCAATAAAGACAACCACAAAGTGATCCAAATATTTCTTGAATACTCGGTTCATCATATCCATGAAGGCAGCAAGAGCATTAGTTAATCCAAAAGACATGACCAAGAATTCATAATGCCCGTCTTCAGGTTCTCAAGGCGCTTGGAATATCCTTAGTTTTAACCTTCAGCTGATGATATCCAGAACGAAGATCGATCTTTGAAAAGAATTGTGCTTCTTAGAACTAGTCAAACAGGTCATCAATGCGAGGTAACGGATACCTATTCTTGATGGTGACATGGTTCAATTCTCGGTAGTCAATACAAAGTCGCATACTCCCATCTTTCTTCTTCACGAATAGAGCAGGGAGCACCCCAAGGAGACGTCTTGGGGCGAATGAAACCAATGTCTAACAATTTACGAATTGGGTCTTTAACTCCGAAGTTCAATAGGAGCAATTCGATATGGGGCTTTGGAAATAAGTTTTGTACTGTGTTCAAGGTCGATATAAAATTCAATTTCACGCCTGGGGTAGGCGGGAAGTTCTTCGTGAATACGTCGTGAAATTTATTAACAATAGAAATATCATTCAAAAGCGGCGTATTTTTGTTTAAATCATGACATGAGCTAAGAAAGCTTGACATCCGTTTTTCAATAAACGAATAGCTTTATGGCTTGAAATGATCGTGATTGATTTTAATGGTTTGGTCGCTTGAATTCGCATAATAGGTTGATTAGGAATATGAAAACTAACAACCTTACGAAAATAATCAATTTTTGCATGATGAGTAGTTAACCAATCAATCCTTAGAATTACGTCAAACGCAAGTATTTTTAAAGAAATAAGATCGACAGGTAATGTGCAGTTACCGATTTGAATCAAACAAGACTTATAAACCGTGGATGTAATAAAGGTTTCTCCTAACGGAGTTTCAACCGATAAGTCAAAGTCCAATTTCTCCGGAGTCAAATTTAAACGTTGAGCGCAAGTAGGAGAAATAAAAGAATGGGTAGAAATTAGATCAAATAAGGTATATACTTCACTAGAGTTTATGATAAGCTTACTCGTGATGACCTCGTTCGTGTTCCTTGCTTTACGGGAGGTTACAACAAACGCTCTCCCTTGAACTACTAGGTTTGTCTTGTTTGGGACGGACTTTGATGCCTCCATCCCAAATTTGAACTTGACTTGATTGCAAGGAAAAAAAATCGAGCTAGGTGACCTTCTCTTCCACAATTATAACATGCTTTGATCTGCTGCATACAGCTTTGGTGATGTGTCCTCCCTCCGCATTTGTAACATACGATAGGCCAGTATTTTCTCCTTCCTTAACAACAAAATCTTTGATGCGACGTCCTTCCATATTATTAAATCTCCTCTTCTTGAAACTCCCACTTTTATTGTCTTGGCCATGATTACCACCGAGTGGTTACCATTTCGCATGTTGATTCCTCCACGCTTTGTTGTCACCGCTCGATGATCATTTACCAATCGGGTATTTTCATTCTACCTACCGCTTTCTCTTGGTTGCATTGTCCGTTATCGCGCTCCATAATCGAGCCCTATTTACAACATCTGAATACAAACACGCGGTTTATGAAAATAAGATATTGACATATCTCCGGTTTCAAACCTCTTGAAAACATTCGCGTCATTCGGCTCCTCATTATCAACCAAATGGGATGCTGACCGGGATAACTCCGCAAATTTAGCCTCGTATCGTTGCGACACGGTCCATATTGTTTTTCTCAACTTGATAAACTCCTTCTCCTTCATGTGACGAATACTTTGGAAAGTATTTGTCGTTGAATAACTCTTGAACTTCTCCCAAGACATCTTGAGTGCGTCCAGTCAGTAGTCGCTTTTACTGATTCCCACCGTAATCACCTCCCCTCGCATGACATAAAAAGGTGGCAAAAGGAACTTTTGCTCCTCGAGCATCCCAAGACATCAAATATCTTGGTGATCTGCTTTATCCATGCATCCGCTTTTAAGTGGTTTTGGCTCTCCAATAAACTCCGGTGGTCCCAGCTCCTTGAATCTGCTTAGCGGTGATCGTCAAGAGAGTTTCCAGTGTTTCTACCTACATTTTGGACAGGAGTTTCTCTTGCCTGATGTTGTACGAATTGTAGAAAGCTCCTAAACATTCCGTCGTTCGCCATTTGTTCGGTGTTGTTGTTTGCATGAGGATTGTCGCCTTCCTGATGCACATTATCCTGATTATTGATATGTGGTGAATCAACGGTCGCCTGTGCTCCATTGCTATTCTCAACATTATCGGATGTCATTTTCAAATACTGCCACAAAACAAAGGTTAATTGACATGTAACATATTATCCCTAAATTCTGATCGACCAATTAAATACCACATAAACTTAGGTAGGTCATACTAGCGAAGGAATTCCCCATCTCACCCCTCCTAGTTCTTGTCTCACATCTCAGCCAGGGATCATATCCCTAAGCTTTGATACCAACTGTGATGCCCCCAAAACAGGTATACATCATCCATCTTGGGTCGCCAGATACAAGGTACTGAATTCAAATACAACTTAATAATATAACTGTCGTGTACAATACGACAAAACATAATTTGTGAGTTTGAATACAAATATTGTCTGCTAGAGAGTATAAAAACTCAAAAGGAGTCCTCATTACAATTATTATCACACTATTTCACAGAATAGTGAGGACTACTAATGCAAACATCTGGACCATCACTCTGTTTCCCGACTAGTCCCAGCTACGTTCTCATTTCCTGAAGAGAACAGTGAAAGAAAGGGTGAGCTCAACTAGCCCAGTAAGAAATATTATGACTAAGATAATTCAGAATAAATTATCCTTTGCCTTCAACAGTGTTAAACTGATAATATATAACAAACATCAAGTTTAACTGCAGCGGATCAAACAATCCATTAGAAGAGTCAAGTAAGGTATAAAATCTACTATCTTCTATGATTTAAAAGGTTTTTTTCATCAACTTTATCATTTGAGACTCGACAATAAATAAAATTGAATCATCTCTGCTCCACAGCCAAGGATATTCATGTAATCATCAATGGTCATGACTATACCGAATAATCCCTGGTCATAATCATACCAACAACTGCCCACCAATGAGCTACATGCTAATGAGGACTTTTACCACATCATTCGTCACATTACGGTCATGATTATACCGAATAATCCCTGGTCATAATCATACCAAGTCCATCTATGCACGTAAGCCAAATACCAAGAATATTTCCATAAAAAGATACTGGATGAAGCCAAAGCTTTAACCAACTGAGTATAATAGAATATATGAAACTGCAAATGGATTTTCGCCCGCCATGCGGTAATCCACGTAGATAGATCATTTCCATAATTTAATAAGGAATAAATACGAAGGATCATTCACCATGCATGTGGTAATCCACATAGACAGGTTATTCCAACAGAATAATAAAGAATAGAATAACGGAAGGATTCACCACGTGCGGTGACTGCATGCAGACGTGTTATTCCTAACGAATAATAAATATTGGAACCGAATTCCTACTAAAACGCATGCAGACGATTTTCCAACAGAATAATAAATAATAGAACCAGGTCCGGCGTAGACGCACAAACAGGATATTCCGACAGAATAATAAAGAACGAAATATTAGAAGAGTTTCACCATGTATGTTGTACTTCACATAAACAGGTTATTCCAACAGAATAATAAGAATGGAATAACAACAGAATTCACCAGGCATGCGATAGACCGCACAGACAGGTTATTCCAATAGAATAATAAAGAATGGAATAACAGAAGTTCTCTTTATGAATACGATAGAAATAATACCCCTTACGAGTACAACAAATAATATTCCCTACCTTAGAAGAAACTGGATATTGGAAAAGTAAAGTAGCAGAATACTTTTCTTCTTTCTCTCTATAGTTTCTCTCTCTAGAGTTTCAGTGAATTCGTAAGAAATAATGAAGGAATGAGCTTCTATTTATAAAAGAACTAAAAGTGGCTCTTGGTCTTAACGAAGGGTCAAAATGACTCTTGGTAATATTGAAGAGACAACTACTATTTGCGAATGGGCAATTAACTCTTGGAACACCGAAGGGGCAAATAAATCTTGAAAAGCTGAAGGGACAAATAACTCTTGGAAAACTGAAGGGACAAATAACTCTTGGAAAACTGAAGGGACAAGTTACTATTAAAACTTTAAATCAACGATCCATATTGATTTACTATTATAATTTCAACCAACAGTCTGAAAAATTAGCACATCTCCTCATGGAATAATATTATACCCAGAAATGATTTGGACCGAAAAGAAATATATTTTACGGGTGAATAGTACCCCGTGAATAGTAACTCGTGAATAGTACTCTGACACGAAAAGTGCCCCGAATACCCGATTGAACAATATAACCTCCAAGCATCAATTATTATCGAAACAAATATCGATTTCCACTAACACAATGGAACTATAAAATTCATCTTTAATCAACACAAACTTATTCATCATTACTATTATAATTCACAATATTTAACAACCAGGTCATTCCCAGGAAAGAGGGGGCTTTCCGATAAGGATTTCTCCTTATTGGCTCGCAATTAGGTGACCAAACCTCTCCTTGACAGAACTTCTAGACATTGTCAATATTGAAAATAATAATATGAATAACTTTGCCGTCTCAATTATTGATTTAATAATATATCATATTATGCAGATGATCTTTGTAACAATAATTGAATCAATAATATGAGAGATATGATGCGTGAATTATCAGTAGCAATAATTGAGTATAACTGAGTGACTTCTCACGTAAGCATCAATAATCAATACCGTCTGCTACTATGCAACCATGCATATTACTGTACTTTTACTACCAGGTAGTTCAACAGTTTTAACGGTAACACCTCCGCCGTTATTTTTATAGAAAGATAATTTTGTTGTTTTCTAACTACTACAATACTTCCGTTGTAGAGGTTCCACTTAATAATTGTCTTGGTCGTCATTTAATATTCCTGTTAAAACGAATATTCCCCGACCAATCGAATATTATATAACCACTTGTTTACTTTGCAAAATTTGTAACTATTACCCACAACTATAACATTATATCAAATCTACACCATAATATTCAAAAATATATTTCGAGAAAATTATTCATTATTCATAAAAATTGGGGTCTTACATGTAATACCAGGCTCAAGGACTTCTCCTCATCAATAGCATCATCCCTCTGAGGAGAAGGTGAGGAAGAATAAAAAGGTCCCAACTCTCAAAATGTGACATCACGAGTGAAAAAAACTTTATGTGAATGAGGGTGATAACATTTATAACCTTTTTGGGTGGGGGAATACCCAATAAAAATACACCTAAGAGCCTTGGGATCTAGTTTTCCCCGAGTGGTTGATTTATTATGAACATAACACACACAAATAAAAACTCGAGGCAAAGGAGAAGGACTTGTTGTGTGTTTGAGGAAAGAAATGGGACTTCTAATCCCAAGAATTCTAAAGCAGTTAGAATGACATCTCCCCATAAAAATTTAGGCGTGTTAATAGTGAACTTAAGAGTGTGTGCTACCTCTAGTAAGTGTCAATTTTTTCTTTTTGCCACACCATTTTGTTTTGGGGTTTTGACACATGAGGTTTGAAGTATGATGTCATGCTGAGAGAGATAGGATGAAAAAGTATTATTATTACTATATTCTCGACCATTATCATTATGGATAATCTTGGCTTTAGCTTCAAATTGGGTTTGTATCATCTTACAAAAATTTTGAAAATAGTCAAACACCTTATTTTTGGAATGAAAAGAATAAATCCAAGTTATATGAGAATAACAATCAATAAAAGTAACAAACCATCTATGACCATAACGGGAGATAACTTGAGAGGGTCCCCAGACATCAGTATATATAGCAACAAAAAATTCAGAATGTCGACTGTTAATAGCAAAATAAATAGATCGTTTGTGTTTACTTAATTCACACGGTTCACACAAAAAAATAGAGTTTTGTGACACTTCTTAATTAAAGAAGGAAATAAAGATTCTTGCACTAATAAATGAAGATGTCCTAGACGTCGATGCCATTGATGAAAAGAAGTCAGACTAAATTTAGAAGTAGATTGAAGAGCCTGAGTAGCAGTCACATATGTAATTTGAGACATGTTAGACGTGGGAACATCCAAATAATATAGACCACCAACTGCATTACCACTACCAATTTTTTGTCCCATCGCCAAATCCTGAAAAATACAATAAGTTGGGAAAAAGGTGATTGAGCAATGTATTGATTTGGTAAGGCGTTGGACATATAATAAGTTTGCGGTAAATGTAGGAATATGAAGAATAAATGATAATGTTAATAAAAGAGTATAAATTACTGAACCATTATCTTTTCCAGAACAAGTCGTGTATGAGGTAAGAAGATTGGAGGACCCAGTCATATGCTCTGAAGCACCTATGTCAATGATCCAACTAGGGCAAGTAGATGAGACATTAAGAGCACCAGAGTTTATACCTGATTGTGAACAATGAGAAATAGTACCTGCACTATTTTGAATCAACTACCCTTTATTTATTTCAGTAGTATGTATCAGCACTAAAAGTAGTATACACACAAGCCAATCATGTTTGATGATAAAGCATATATTTTTTAACAATCTTATTCATTTATTAATAAAAAGTATTAATTTATTAAAGGCATTTAATTATCTACATGATGCTGCTTTATAATATGTGATAAACTCATAGTTTTAAGCAATATTTTTAGAATAATGATGATGATCATTCTAATGAGATCTAAATTCTTAGAAAGCTTAAAACTAAAATAGTTCCCAATCGTTGGATTACTAAATTGGGGATTAGTGAATCTGGATAGATTGGTACATACGTTACTTACTCATTGGATGAGGATGATTGATCTCATGATCATTTGTGTGGAGACACTAAAGCAAGTATGTAGGTGCTTATTAGAGAATAAGTACACTGAACATGGCTCACTAAGAAAGACCTAATGGAGTTTTACTTGTTTGTTAAAAGGGATTTCTGTAGTGATAGTAGTACAAGTGAATCCGTGTTTCCTTAAATAAATGAGTTTTTTTTACATGGAATTAGATTCCATAATTAATTAAAATAAATGAGTTTATTTTGATTAAAGAATTTGATTAAAATAAAATAGTTTATTTTATTCAAATTGGAGAAATTAAAATAAAAGAGGTTTATTTTGATTTATATTTGAATTAAAATAAATGAGTTTATTTTGATTCAAAATTAGATTTTATGCTAATTAAATTTTTCCATTAAATGATATCAATATATATATATCGAATGTTTATTATTCATGAGATAAATTTATTTATTGATGCTTATGTAGATGTGTATGTTAATAAATGGGATTAATTATGAACTATATTGACCAATGTGATTGAATTTTATTTTAGTTGGACGCGTGAATGTATGGATTTTATTAAATGGGGTCTGCATACCTCGTCTTCTCTATTTTTTTTAATGTAAATTCTATCTCCCTCCTATGTACTTCCCCTTGACTGTTGATCAAGGTTTTTATTTATTTTAAATTGTTTTATAATATGAATAGTTAGAATTATTTTGAAGAATCGGAGATCAAGGAGCACTTGAAGACCCGTTTGTAATGGAGCCCGGGATTTAAATGTAATAGTTATATTTAAATTTAATTCTTGCACCCTAGGTTTGACCTTTTGGTTCACTTGGTGGCTCTAGTGAACCAAACTAGAATAAAGTCCATAATCAAATTGGGTAAAATATAATATTTTATATGTGCATGCTTATACTATATATATATTATATATTATACAAACATGTTTCGCATGTTAATAATAAACCCCTCAAAGATTTTATATTAAGTCCTAAGCGTTCAAAGATATTTGGAATATTGAACGTCGCTGTGAAACCCCGAATTTTATGAAATAAAAGTATTCACTTTTTCTATTTTGGTAAATAGTTAAATTGATAAAAGTTTAAAGTTAAGGGTAATATGTGAAATTTTTTTTTGCAAAGTAAGCAAGTTAATATAAAATATTCTTTTTGTCAGGGAATGTCCGTACGACGGTACAATCATTGGTGGACCCCGCAACGGAATTATTGTCGGATGAAGAAAACGACAAAAATATTTTTATGAAAATAACTTGGCGGAAGTTTTACTGTTAATGTTGAAACACCCGGTGTTAAAAAATGCGATGTCTGCGTGAATTCTTAAAGAATTAGCACACGGTTTTGATTATTGATGCTTATGTGATAAGTCACTCGGTTTTGTTTTATTGGTATTATTAATGTAATAAAATGTAAAAGCTTTTTATATAAAATGTAATACTTTTATAAAGTTATTCGTTTTATTAGGCTAATAATAAAATCTTTTTATATAAAAGCAGAATACTTTTATAAAGTTATCTGCTTTTTATTAGACTATAATTAGAATATATTATATTTTATTATGCATAGTGTTTGCATAAAGGCTGCGTAGTGTTTTTTAGTAAAATCTTTTATAAAGTTATTCGTTTTATTAGATTATAAATAAGATATATTATATTTTATTTAAAAGATTTTGCTTTAAATATGGATAGTCGATTAAAGTAAATCAATCTCGTAGTTCATGAGTTAGTTCTTATCTGGACCATTTTTCTATAAATAAAGTTCATTCCTTCATTATTTCTTACGAATTCACTTGAAACTCTAGAGAGGAAATTATAGAGAAGCTATAGAAAAGTATTACGCTCCTTCCTACTCTTATATTCAGTTTCTTTTACTAAAGAAAGGATATTATTTGTTGTACTCGTTAGGGGTATTCCTTCTTTCTTATTGGTGAAATTCTTTTGTTATTCCATTCTTTATTATTCTGCTTTGGAATAACCAAAGATAATGTGAATTTACCGATACTTGGTGACATTCTCTAATATTCCGCCTTTTTATTATTATTACATTGGAATATCCTGCCTATGCGTTCTGTGGGACCAGTTCCATCTTTATTATTATTACGCTGGAATATCCTGTATGTATGCGTTCGCAGGACACAGTTCCATCTTTATTATATTATTGCGTTAGAAATCGAACCATATTATTAAGCGTTAGAATCCCAGACGAGATAAATCAAGATTTAACGTCGAAGAAGTACTGTTAAGATCTTGGATAGGAAAGAGCATGTCCTACGCACCAAGGTTATACCACAAGATAAGGTTTTATGGAGAAACCATACTATTGAAGAAATGACCTGGGAGTTGGAATCAGAAATGAAAGCGAGGTATCCTCACCTTTTCGAAACACCAGTGCGTATGTCAATTTCGAGGATGAAATTTACGTAAGGAGGGGAGGTTGTAAGACCCAACTTATTATAAATAAAATCAAATTTCCTCTAATTATATTTGTGAATAATAAGGTATTAATTTGATATAATTCTCACGGTTATGGGTGAAATGTGCAAATTTTGCAAAATATCAAGTGGTTATAAAATAATCATTGTTGTTTAGGAATATTCGTTTGGTCGTGGAATATTCTTGTTGTTTTCTGGGAATATTAAATATTTACGGTAGCGATCATTTAGGGCCCCATAACCTAATAATAATTGTCGGATGAAGAAAAGCGACAAGTTTGAGTTTTTATAAATAACGGCGTAGTTTTATTCTGAAGTAACACCGTTGGAATACCTTGGTTTAAAATACGATGTCTACGCGTGGATGCAATGTGATTGATGAATTATTGATCCTTACGTAAAGGCACTACTCAATAATTATTACGATGAATTCTTGCTCAATATTTTATTTTATTGATTCAATAATTCTTTGCGTTGATATTTTATGTTATTGTTGTTTCAATAATTGTCATCAAGACAAGATTCCCATTATCAGATCAATAATTCATATTATTTGAATAATATTATTAGATAGCATTATTGGCAATGTCTAGAAAGTTCTGTCAAGGAGAGGTTTGGTCACCTAATTGCGCGCCAGTAAGGAGAAATTCTTATTGGAAAGCCCCCTCTTTCCTAGGAACAGTCTGGTTGTCATAAATGTGATTCTGTAATATTATTTGTGAATAATTAATTATTGATTCATATGATAAGGAAATATTTATTTTATGTGGATATAAATGTTGGATATATTTATTGTGGTTAAAAATGAAAGAGTTAATGTTGAGGTGTTTTATCAAGATTTTTTTGCCGAATAAAAGGTATTAAAAATTAAACCAAATGTTTTTTGAGATATATTGTGTGAGTTATAATTTTTAATCCAATAGTTGGATCGTTGTAATTTTTTAATATGTTATACATATATAAGTTGAGTATATGTCCACAAATTTTGAACCGTTAAAATGAGCGTATGATTTGTTATGAATTTTAAGAGGTGACCGATTCGTAAATTAGGTTTATAAATGATTTTGGTGGAAAATTCTAGAATTGAGTGGGCCCCACTTGTGGTTGGTGAAGAAATGTACTGAATTTATTTCAAATGTGGTGGGTGGGAATAGTAGCGAGCAGCAAAGCCATCGTGTCAGCAGTCAAGTCTGCTAACATTTTCCTATAAATAGAGGTTAAGTTAGAATTGAAAATCACACCGTAAACAAGTTTTCTCTCTTTCTCTCTAGATTATTGAGTGTATTTTGTGAGTATTTAGATACTTTATGAGTTTTATTCATCGATGCAAGTTTCCTTCACCTTATCTATGATATTCCGATCGTAAGAAATCTTGATATTTTGAGGTAAGGATGTTATTTTCTTCATATATGATATTATTTCTTCAATATCATTATCTTAGAAAGTATTTATCAAATTTGGAACTTTTTGTGCTCGGAGTTATTATTCACGTATGTAGCACTTTCATTCACGAATACGGCACTATTCAATTAAAAATGAAATTTTCTTCTTTTTTGTCCAAGATGTCTATTATGGTTACTATCTTTGATTATATCAATGTTTTGATCTTTATTTTTGAATTCTCGCTTCAAAATTGGTATTTATGAAGTATTATTGATCTTGGATAAACTGTTATACTGAATCCCTACTATTTGTCCTTCCGCTTCAATCGGATTCGCTTTTCTTTAAAATATTTTTCATCATCCTCGGTCTAAATGATGATATTACTAAATATCTTCTACTGTGAAGCAAAAGATAAATGATTAATCGATGAATATCTTTGGCCGTAGTCAAAGATGATGCAGTGTTGAGATGAACATGACTAACTGGTGATACAAATGAATATCTTTGGCTCAGTAGTGCAAAGATGAATATTTGATTAAAGATGTATATTGATTGTTGTTACAGGATAAAATATATATTGATGATGGACTTTTAAATCTTAGAAGATAGTAGAACTCATTCTCTACTTGACTCTTCTAATAGATTCTTCATTTCACTGCAGTTGTTGATCTAAAATTTGTTGGCTATTATATTTTATCGATTTTTCCTCGTTGAAGACTAACGATAATTTGTTGTATATTATCTTAGTCATAATATTCTTTACTGGGCTAGTTGAGCTCACCCTTTTCCTTTTTTGTTCCATTTTTCTCGGGAGGTGAGAACATAGCAGAACTAGTTAAAGTACGGAGTGATGGTTCTAGAAAGATGTTTTAGCAGGTCCTCACTATTTCGTAAAATAGTGTTTGAATAATTGTAACGAGGACTTATTTGAGTGTGGATATTGTCTAGAAGATAATATTTGTATTTAAACTCACAGTATGTGTTATCGTATTTTGCACAACAATTGTATTATTGAAGCTGTAGTTTGCTTTCTGTACCATGTGTTTAGCGACTCAGAATGGGTGTTGTATACCTATTTTGGGGGCGTCTTAATATAACTGAGGGTAAAATAGTTTGAAGAAAATAGTGGGAGATACCAATTTAAAACAAGACCTAAATTATTTTGGTAATTAAATAAAGAATGTATCCTAAAATGTTGTTAATTGCAAATTCATTTACAGAATTTTACAATGTCTTAAATTACTATAATTGTGTAGCATATTAGATGCTGAATTAATCGGACCGAATTAAACGTATTGGTTAAGGAATTTGAGAATGGTTAATTCTCATGGCTGAAAAGCTATCTTATGTCCTTAATACGCCTATCCCTGCAATGGTTGCAGACAATGCCTCTGAGGAAGAGATTACTACTTTTCAAAAGTAGCAATATGATGTACAGTTGGCTCAATGCATCATGCTCTCATCCATGAGTAACGAGCTTCAGCTTCAGCATGAAACTATGGAGGCTCCTACTATACTCATGCACGTCAAGTAGTTGATGGTGAGGAAAGTAGGACTAATAGATATCAGATATCTAAGGAGCTCTTCCGATCAAGAAAGACCGATGACACTACAGTACAGATAAAAGTCCTTAACATTATCAATTTGATTGATCAATTAGACAACAAAGTTACATCGTGGATGGAGAGTTGAGCCAAGATTTGATCTTGCACTCACTCCCGGACTCCTTTCACAATTGTTGTGAATTTTTCATATGAACAAGCTAGATATTAGCTTCGTTGATTTGCTTAACATGTTGAAAAACAGCAGAGATTCATTTTCTAACCAAAAAAGACCAAGTCTTACTGGTAGGGGCCAAAGGATCTTCTAAAAAGAAGAATGATTCAAAGAAGGTAAATAGAAAGGCAAAAGCAAAGGATAATAAGAACAATTAAAACTGATACGGATAGCAAAAGGAGTTTGCTTCCGCTGCAATATGCCTGGACACTGGAAAGAAACTGCAAGAAGCATCTTGCAGAGGCTAACCAGAAGGAGCTTAGTGAAGTTTCGGTTACAAATACAATTTTTTTCATGATTTAAAATAAATTTTTCTTTAAGTCAAAGTTCTACTTGGGTATTGGATACCGACTTTGGTTATCATAAATATTGATTTATGAAGGGACCAAACAGAAGTAGAAAGCTAAATAAAGATAAGTAATCCTATGTGTGGGAAATGAAGCAAAGGTTGATGTATTAGCCATAGAAAATTATAGTTTAGCATTGTCTACGGGCAAATCTATTAAGTCAATAAGTTGTTATTGTATTCCAGTTCTCGTTAGAAACATTATTTCCATTTTATTGTTGGACAATGAAATCATTTGTATTATATTTAAGAACAATTGTTGTTCTATTTATAATAATAATGTTTTTTATAGAACTGGAATATCACTTAATGGATTTTGTATACTTGACTTACGTGAAAATAATTTTGCATATTAAACAAATTAGTATAAGAAAATGAGATGATCATTCAAAGAGTTGAATGTGTGTATTTACTAAAATACAGGTGTGAATTATTTGAAAGGTTCAAAGAATTCAGAAGTGAAACTAATTTGAAAAGTATTGAGATTATTTGATTAGATCAAGGAATAAATACTTGTGCAATAAGTTTCTAGATCATCTCAAAATGGTTTTCTCATAATGGACGCCTCCTGATACGTAATAATTGATTGATGTATTTGACAAGTACAGATTTGTGGGACATCCTAAAGTAAGTTTAGGGTATATGTTCTATAATCCTACTTAGCAAAGGTGTTTGTTGCGAAACACGCTACCTTCTAAGATAAAGGTGTTTATCATTAAAGGGGCTAGTAGGAGGATAATAGATCTTGAAGAGTTTAAGAACCACAAAATACTATAAGTCAAATAAAAGGAACCTGCAGATAGAACTATTGTACCACAACCGAATCGCAAATCTAGAATAGTACCAAAGATACCTGGGAGGTATGGATCAAAAATAGAACATTCGTTTTGATGAAACAATCAAAAGAGTTTGATTTTATCAAAAACAATAATGAACCTAGTGTGTACAAAAGGGTCAGTGGGAGTGTTATGACATTCCTAGTATTATATATTGATATACTATGGATAAGGAATGACATATTAATGCTACATTTGTAAGACCCCAACTTTTTAATGAGTAAAATCAAATTTCCTCTATTTACTATTGTGAATAATAAGGTATTAATTTGATATAATACTTTGGTTATGGGTGAAATGTGCAAAAATTTCAAAATAAACAAGTGGTTATAAAATATTCATTTGTCGGGGAATATTCGTTTGGTCGTGGAATATTCTTTTTGTCGGGAAATATTCGTACGACGGCGCAGCCATTTGTGGGCCCCATAACGGATAACAGTCGAATGAATAAAATGATAAATTTGAGTTTTTACAAATAACGGCGTAGTTATTACTATTAACACTGTTGGAATACCCGGTGGTTAAAATACGATGTCTGGCGTGGTTACATAAAGATGACACCAGTATTACGATAAAGATTGTTGAATTATTGATTCTTACGTAAGAAGGCACTACTCAATAATTGTTACAAAGAATTCTTTTTTAATATTTTATTTTATTGATTCAATAATTATTGCGTTGATATTTTATATTATTGTTGCTTTCAATAATTGTCATTTATTGCATCATCTCCATTATCGGATCAATAATTTATATTATTTGGAATAATATTATTAGATAGCATTATTGGCAATGTCTAGAAAGTTACATCGAGGAGAGTTTGGTCACCTAATTGCGCGCAAGAAGGAGAAATCCTTATCGGAAAGGCCCTCTTTCCTTGAACTACTGTTTTGTCATAATTGTAATTACGTAATATTATTTATGAATAATTAATTATTGATTTATATGATAAGGAAATATTTATTTTATGTGGATATAAATGATGGATATATTTATTTTATGTGGATAAAAATGAAGGAATTAATGTTGAGGTGTTTTATCAGTATTTTGTCGGATTGAAAGTATTTAAAAATCATCCGTTTGTGGATTTCGGGTATTTTCTTATTGGAATTTGGAAAAACTTTCTTCTACAAAGTTGTAGAGAATTAAATTTCCTATGGAAAACACATGAGATTTAAATTTTTCTGATAAAGGGCTATTTATTATGAATTGTTGAAGTTTCAAAAAATAAAATGATTTTTATTAAAAACATGGGTGGGCCCCACTTTTGGTTGGTGAAAATGTGCTGAGATTTTTATTCAAATGTGGTTGGCTTGAATAGTAATGAGTAAAAGCCATCGGTGGCGAGTTAGTCTGTTATATGCGTTCTAAGCATTTTCCTATAAATAGGGTCTTTAGTTAGAATTGAAAATCACACCAGAATTCATAAGTTTGCTCTCTTTCTCTCTCTATAATATTGAGCGTATTTTGTGAGTATTTTAGTACTTTGAGTGTTGCTATACGGTGCAAGTTCCTTCAAAGACTATATCCAAGATTCTAATCGTAAATCTTTGTCTTCATGAGTAAGGGATGTTGTTTTCTTCTTAAATGATATTATTTTCTTCAATGTCATTATGCCAAAATATTGGTCCGAACTTTTTATCAAATTTGGAATTTTTTGTGTTTGGTTACAATTCACGTATCGACACTTATTCACGATATCTGACACTATTCAATAGAAAAATGAAATTTTCTTCTTTTTTGTCCAAGATGTCTATTATGGTTACTATCTTTGATTGTATCCATGTTTTGATCTTTATTTTTGAATTCTGCTTCAAAATGGTTATTATGGAGTATTATTAATCTTAGATAAACTGTGATACAAATCCTTAATATTTGTCCTTCTGTCTCACTGGATTCGTTTTCTTTAAAATATTTTCATCATCCTCACCCTAAATGATGATATTCTTCAATATCTTTGCTCAGAAAGTGTAAAACGACCCCAAAATAGGTCCATTCCATCCAACCCATTCTGAGTCGCCAAATATATGGTACGGAAAACAACTACAACTTTATTACAACAATTGTCGTGCAAAATACAATAACACATATGTTGTGAGTTTGGATACAAATATATACCAACTGTAGCACGTCACAATGACACCTTACATAAAGGTATAATCAAAAACTGTTTTAGAAATTAGAATATTTGGGAAGTGCTCAAGGAAACCTTAGTACATGGGAGGCCATGCTTTTAGGTTATGGTAGATATCATATATTACGAAATTATCCTTGGTTGACCTAATAGACCCCAAAGAAAAATGAGAAGATTACTATCATATTCTTCCCAATGGTGAGTCTTCTCTTGACATATCATTATCTCCACTGTCTCTAATTGGGTATTATACTCCAACCAAACACCAAGATTATATAGGTAGTGCTTGTAAATATACTCAGCAAGTGGATGAGCACAACCATGTCTTATGATGACACGAGGTTGTATGTCATTAGACATCTTGAATGATAGTGGCAAAACACCCTTCCAAGTTAAATTCACCTCACCTCAACATCTATAGACCACCATTCTATTCCTCGCTATCCCCGCTCGACCCAAATACACTTTTATTACACGAAAGGAATTGTGAAACAAAAGGGTGAGCACAACTAACTCGATAAAAAAATATTATGACTAAAGATAAATAAATTATCAATAGTCTTCATCAAGAATAAATCGAGATTTAGAACATATGGTAGATGATAAAACTTTTCAACCATAGTTGCAAAATGAATGAGCAATCCATTAGAAGAGTCAAATAGACCATAAAATCTATTATCTTCTCCATTTAAAAGTCCACCAACAATGTTTTATCCTCATAACATCAATCAACAATTCCTCATCCACAATCACATGTATAACTCATAATCATAATTGTAGTTCTAAATTCCTCTTCTTATCCGGGATTAAGATAATTTCATCACTTGTCTTTACTCGAAACATCAAAGATCATGGTTATACCAAATCACGGTTCTGCTCATAATCATACTAATAAATTCATCTTTGCACCACGACCAAAAGATATTCATCAATCAGCTCATCTTTGCACTACATGCCAAAGATATTCAACAACAAGTCATCTTTGCACTACTGAGCCAAAGATATTCAACAATAATTCATCTTTGCACTACGGGCAAAAGATATGCATCAATAATTCATCTTTGCACTACAAAATTAAAAGATATTTATATATCAAAGAAATACATAATCATTTCAGAAGTTATATAACAATAATTATAACCATGTTGATCAATTCACCTTTGCACTTAAGCTAAAAATATTCAATGGTAAATTTAATGGTCATGATCATACCGGTCAACAATTCAACTTTTGCACTACTGGCCAAAGAGAACCTATAGTCACGATCATACCAATAATCTACCCATCTTTACACTCAAGTCAAAGAGAAATATTATCATTAGGATTATAAGAATGTTATATAAAAATAATATAATCAAAATATGGTTTTAATTTCAAGAGTAAGATTCATAAATCAACGATAATTTGGTCAGAGAAGAAACCAATTTGTCGTGAATAGTACCCGTATTAAATACGTGATATAAATCAGTATACGCATAATAACCTCGACACCTAAAAAAAGATAAAGTTTCATAATAAAATCCATATCAATATTTATAACACCTTAATCCAAATGTTATAAAATCACTTAATAATATCAAAATCTTAATATTCTTAATATTACAACAATATTTAATAATTTCTAAAACTTATAAACAATTTAATTAAATTGTTTACACTTTACTAATTAATGCATTTAATCATCATAAAATGCCAAACTCATAAGATTTCATCATCATTAACCAAAACCCTCATACAAAATCTGCATATACCTCATATATGATTCTCAAAACCAATAAATCATATTTTCCAATTTTTTACTTCACATAACATATTTTAATTCATTTACTCATAACTAGAACATTTTCATGAAAAATACCAAATCAGTTCCAAAATATTTATTTTCTGGGATTTAGAAGAATATAGTCCCATATTGAATATATGTTTTTCTCAGAATTTTTAAAATTCATTTACTATTTTTCACATGGCCAAAACCACCGAATATTTAAACATTTATCATAAATTTTACTTTTGTCCAACAATTTTGAAATTAATACGGTATACTAATATTATATAGATGTACTCCCAATAAAAATTTCATCAATTTTGGAGTTAATCACAAGGAGTTATAAACAGTTACTTTTAAAATAGTATTTTCTCATAAAATCCATAACTCCTAATCTATACATCCAAACATAGCCATTTTTGGACACAATCTACAAAACTCATCAAAATATCAATTCAAATTTTTCCAGAATTTTTGAAGGTCCGAAAAAATACAAAACTGAAAAACATAATCACCCTTAAAAATCCCTTACTATCCCTTACCTCAAAAGAGCAATACTTCTAACTAGAATAACGCTGAACGAAATTGCACCGTATAGCAACACTCAAGATATCAAAATAGTCACAAGAATACACTCGATAATATAGAGAGAGAAATAGAGAGAAAACTTCAGTTTCTGGTGTGATTTTCAATTCTAATCTAAGCACCTTATTTATAGGAAAATGCTTAAAACACCAAAGTAGAAATTTTAATATAATATTAATATATATTTAATAAATTTTCTACGCCCATCTAGACAATCTGATCTCAGCCATCAACACATGTTAAAGATGCCCACAAACATTTAAAAAACGTTTTTCTTATTTAAATTATTTTAAACTTTCAAAAATCAATTATTTCGGAGCTTCGAAACTTCAATAATTCATAATAAATAGCCATTTTATCAGAAAATTTGAGTCTCGGGACTTTTTATAGGAAATTCAATTCTCTACAACTTTGCGAAGAAAGTTTTTCAAATTCCAAATGCAAAATTGACCAAAATCCACAAACAGAGCGATTTTACAGTATAATCAAATTTCGATCGAAAATGGGGTCCACAAACACAAAACATGTGTTAATCATTTAATGCCACAAAATACTCTTCCTCCTCATCATATATTCACATATCGCATTTCATTATAAAATATCACCGTTAATATATTATTAAAATAATATATTTAAATGAATTATTTTATCGAGAAAAAGATAAAATATTAATTTTAACAATTGTTACTTTAAAAATTTTCTCCATCTATATCCACATAAAATGAATATTTTCTTATCATATTAATCAATAATTAATTATTCACAAATAATATTACGAAATCACAATAATGATGACCCGACAAAGCGATTCTTAGGAGAGGGGCTTTCGATAAAGATTTCTCACTTCTTGGTAGCATGATTAGGTGACCAAACCTCTCCTTAGATGAACTTTCTAGACATTGCCAATAATATTTTCTAATAATATTATTCAGATAATATGAATTATTGCTTCGATAATGGAAAATCTTGTGTAGTGACAATTATTAAAACAACGATAATATAAAATATCAACGCAACAATTATTGAATCAATAAAATAAAATATTGAGCGATAATTCTTTAACAATTATTGAGTAGTGCCTTCTTACGTAAGAGTCAATAATTCAAAAATCTTAATGCAATCTGTGTACTTTCTTGTGCACAACAACGTATTACTTTACTTTACCCAACGGGTATTCCAACGATGATAATTGTAATAATTACGTTATTATTTATAAAAACTCCACTTTTATCGTTTTCTTCATCCGATAGCTTATTACATTATGGGGCCCCATAAAATGGTCGCGTCGTACAAATATTCCCACGAAGCGGAAAGAATATTCCACGACCAAACGAATATTCCCAAATGAATAATGAATATTTTATAACCACTTGCTTATTTTGAAAAAATTATATATATCACCCTTAACTTTAACTTTTATCAATTTAACCATTTACTTGAATAGTAATTATAAGAAAAATTGAATACTTTTATTTCATAAAATTTGAGGCCTTACAATCTCCCTCTCTTATGAAATTTAGGTCCCAAAATTTACGTGCACAGTATTTCAAAAGTTGAGAATACTTTTCTTTCATTTGATTCTATCTCCCTGTCATCATGATTTCTCCATTGCTCATCTCCTCGTATTTGGATATCATTCTAGAATACGACTTCAAAACAACGGTTAATTTAACAAATTAACATATCACATAATATCCAGATATTATGGTGACCACCAACAAATAAGCTTAGGTAGGACACACTAGCGAAGGATTTACTCATCTCTCCCTCCTAGTTCTAATCCCGATCTCCTCCAGAGATCATATCCTAAACTCGATACCAAATGTAACGACCCCAAAATAGATCCATTCCATCCAACCCATTCGAGTAGCCAAATATATATGGTACGGAAAACAACTACAACTTTATTACAACAATTGTCGTGCAAAATACAATAACACATATCTTTGTGAGTTTGGATACAAATATATACCAAGCAGTAGACGTCACAATGACACCTTACATAAAGGTATAGTCAAAAAACTTTTTAGAAATTAGAATATTTGGGAAGTGCTCAAGAAACCTTCATACATGGGAGGCCATGCTTTTAGGTTATGGTAGATATCATATGGCCACAGAATTATCCTTGGTTGACCCGATAGACCCCAAAGAAAAAATGAGAAGATTATTATCATATTCTTCCCAATGGTGAGTCTTCTCTTGACATATCATTATCTCCACTTGTCTCTAATTGGGTATTATACTCCAAACAAACACCAAGATTATATAGGTAGTGCTTGTAAATATACTCGGCAAGTGGATGAGCACAACCATGTCTTATGATGACACGAGGTTGTATGTCATTAGACATCTTGAATGATAGTGGCAAAACACCCTTCCAGTTAAATTCACCTCACCCTCAACATCTATAGACCACCATTCTATTCCTAGCTATCCCCACCTCTCGACCCACTACACTTTTATTACACGAAATGAATTGTGAAACAAAGGGGTGAAACCTGACTAGCTCGATAAAAAAAATTATGACTAAAGATAAATAAATTATCAATAGTCTTCATCGATAATAAATCGGAGATTTAGAACATATGGTAGATGATAAAACTTTTCAACCATAGTTGCGTGGAATGAAGCAATCCATTAGAAGAGTCAAATAGACCATAAAATCTATTATCTTCTCCATGTTAAAGTCCACCAACAATGTTTTATCCTGTAATATCAATCAACAATTCACATCCCACAATCACATGTATAACTTCATAATCATAATTGTAGTTCTAAATTCCTCTTCTTATCCGGAATGAAGATAATTTCATCACTGTCTTTACGAAACATCAAAGATCATGGTTATACCAAATCACGGTTCTGTTCATAATCATACTAATAAATTCATCTTTGCACCACGACCAAAAGATATTCATCAACAGTTCATCTTTACTACATGTATCGAAGATATTCAACAACAAGTCATCTTTGCACTTCTGAGCCAAAGATATTCAACAACAATCATCTTTTGCTACGGGCCAAAGATATGCATCAATAATTCATCTTTTTACATTCTACAAATTTAAAGATATTCATATATCAAAGAAATACATAATCATTTCAAAAGTTATATAAACAATAATTATAACCATGTTGATCAATTCACCTTTGCACTTAAGCTAAAAATATTTAATTATAAATTTAATGGTCATGATCATACCGATCAACAATTCAACTTTTTGCACTCTTGGCCAAAGAGAACCTATAGTCACGATCATACCAATAATCTACCCATCTTTACACTCAAGTCAAAGAAAATATCATCATTAGGGTTATAAGAATGTTATATAAAAATAATATAATCAAATCATGGTTTTAATTTCAAGAGTAAGATTCATAAATCAACGATAATTTGGTGGGAGAAGAAACCAATTTATCGTGAATAATACCCGTATTAAATACGTAATCATGCAGTATCGTGCGTAATAACCTCGACACGAAAAGATAAAGTTTCATAATAAAATCCATATCAATATTTATAACACCTTAATCCAAATGTTATAAAATCACTTAATAATATCAAAATCTTAATATTCTTAATATTACAACAATATTTAATAATTTCTAAAACTTATAAACAATTTAATTAAATTGTTTACATTTTACTAATTAATGCATTTAATCATCATAAAATGCCAAACTCATAAGATTTCATCATCATTAACCAAAACCCTCATACAAAATCTGCATATACCTCATATATGATTCTCAAGCCAATAAATCATATTTTCCAATTTTCTTACTTCACATAACATATTTAATTCATTTACTCATAACTAGAACATTTTCATGAAAAAATACCAAATCAGTTCCAAAAATATTTATTTTCGGGATTTAAAAGAATATAGTCCCATATTGAATATATATTTTCTCGAAATTTTTAAAATTCATTTACTATTTTCACATGGCCAAAACCACCGAATATTTAAACATTTATCATAAATTTTACTTTTGTCCAACAATTTTGAAATTAATACGGTATATTGATATTATATAGATGTACTCCCAATAAAAATTTCATCAATTTTGGAGTTAATCACAAGAGAGTTATAAATGATTACTTTTAAAATAATTTTTTCTCATAAAATCCATAACTCTAATCTATACATCCAAAAATAGCCATTTTGGACACAATCTACAAAACTCATCAAAATATCAATTCAAATTTTTCCGAATTTTTGAAGGTCCGAAAAAATACAAAAATGAAAAAACATAATCACCCTTAAAAATCCTTTACTATCCCTTACCTCAAAAAAAGCGATTTTCTAACTAGAATAACGATTTTGAACTCGAACTTGCAATAGTATAGCAACACTCAAGATATCAAAATAGTCACAAGAATACACTCGATAATATAGAGAGAGAAATAGAGAAAACTTGATTTACGGTGTGATTTTCAATTCTAATCTAAGCACCTATTTATAGAAAATGCTTAGAACACCAAAGTAGAAAATTTAATATAATATTAATATATATTTAATAAATTCTCTACGCCCATCTAGACAATCTGATCTCAGCCATCAACACATGTTAAAGATGCCCACAAACATTTAAAAAAACGTTTTTCTTATTTAAATTATTTTAAACTTCCAAAAATCAATTATTTCGGAGCTTCGGAACTTCAATAATTCATAATAAATAGCCATTTTATCAGAAAATTCGAATCTTGGGACTAGTTATAGGAAATTCAATTCTCTACAACTTTACAGAAGAAAGTTTTTCCAAATTCCAAACGAAAAATTGGCCAAAAATCCACAAGCAGGCGATTTTACATTTATAATCAAATTTCAGTCAAGAAATGAGGTCCACAAACACAAAACATGTGTTAATCATTTAATGTCACAAAAATACTCTTCCTCCTCATATACTCACATATATCGCATTTCATAATAAAAAATATCACCGTTAATATATTATTAAAATAATATATTTAAATGAATTATTTTATCAGAAAAAGATAAAATATTAATTTTTAACAATTGTCACTTTAAAAATTTTCTCCATCTATATCCACGTAAAATGAATATTTTCCTTACCATATTAATCAATAATTAATTATTCACAAATAATATTACAGAATCACAATAATGACAACCAGGCAGTTCCCAGGAAAGAGGGGGCTTTCCAATAATGATTTCTCCTTACTGGCGCGCAATTAGATAACCAAACCTCTCCTTAGACAGAACTTTCTAGACATTGCCAATAATGTTTTCTAATAATATTATTCAAATAATATGAATTATTGCTTCGATAATGGAAAATACTGTGTAGTGACAATTATTAAAACAACAGTAATATAAAATATCAACGCAGCAATTATTGAATCAATAAAATAAAATATTGAACAGTAATTACTGTAACAATTATTGAGTAGTGCCTTCTTACGTAAGAGTCAATAATTCAAAAATACTGTGCAATACCGTGTGCTACTGTGCAACAATGCGTATTACTTTACTTTACCCACCGGGTATTCCAACAGTGTTAACGGTAACAATTACGCTGTTATTTATAAAAACTCCCTTTTGTCATTTTCTTCATCCGACAGTTATTCTGTTATGGGGCCCACAAATGGTCTTGCGCCGCATTTAATATTCCCAAGCGGAAAGAATATTCCACGACCAAAAGAATATTCTCCGACAATAATGAATATTTTATAACCACTTGCTTATTTTGAAAAAATTATATATATCACCCTTAATTTTAACTTTTATCAATTTAACCATTTACTGAATAGTAATTATAAGAAAAATTGAATACTTTTATTTCATAAAATTCGGGTCCTTACATGTAGTGCAAAGATGAATGATTACCTAATGAATATCTCTGGCCTGTAGTGCAAAGATGAACAGGTTGAGATGAACATGACCAACTGGTGATACAAATGAATATCTTTGGCCTGTAGTGCAAAGATGAATATTTTATTCAAGATGTATATTGATTGATGTTACAGGGATAAAATATTGATAATGGACTTTTAAATCTTAGAAGATGGTAGAATTCTTTCTCTACTTGACTCTTCTAATGGATTGTTGTTTCCGCTGCAGTTATTGATCTAAAACTTGTTGTCTATTATATTTTATCAGATTATTCCCTGTTAAAGACTAATGATAATTTGTTGTATATTATCTTAGTCATAATATTCTTTACTGGGCTAGTTGAGCTCACCCTTTTCCTTTTTGTTCCATTGTTCTTCTCGGGAGGAGAAAATTTAGCGAGAACTAAATTAAGGTATGGAGTGATGATTCGAGATAGCTGTTTAGAAGTCCTCACTATTTTTGTAAAATAGTGTATCAATAATTGTAATGAGGACTCCTTTTGAGTTTGTATACTCTCTAGTAGACAATATTTGTATTCAAACTCACAGTATATGTGTTGTCATATTTTGCACGACAATTATATTACTAAAGTTGTATTTGTTTCTATACCATGTATTTGATGACTCAGAATGAGTGATGTATACCTATTTTGGGGGCGTCACAGTAATCAGTAAAGATAAAGTTGTCTAAACATTCCTCCATAAATGATTTGGGAAGAGTATCTTAATTGAGGATACAAATCTATATAGATAGATTCAAGAGGATGGTCGACTTAACCCAATGAACGTATATTCATTTGATGCTAAAGCTGTTTAGCATGGCAAACTCCAAGAGATGTATCATGTTGATGAGCCCTGGAGTGTATCTCTCTTAATAAACCCCATAGACTCCTAAAAAAGAGATCGCAGGAGTGACAATCATGTATACAATGAAATATACGAGACCTGATGCTAATCGATCATATTCTTGAGAAGATCACTGTAAGACAGTGAAAAACATCTTAAAGTAGTTAACCAGCACTATGGATGTGGTTAGAATTTATGGTGGGTCTAAATTAAAATTAAAGGGCTTAACAGACTCAAGTTTTTCAGACAGACTGCAAGACGAAAGAAAATCTACTTTAAGGTAAAGGGTTACCTTGAACAGTGGTGTAGTGAATTGAAAAGGTTTCAAACAGCAAAGAGTTGTTGGTTTAGTGATAAAGACAAAGTATATAGCTATAAATGACACTAGAAGGAAAAGCCTTATTTCCGACGAAATTTTCCCTCGAAAATAAGCCTATTCAATCGAAAATAGGTTACTCCCAACGGAATAATCCGTCAGAAATTTGGTCGTATATATACACGTCGAAGATACCATTCATCATGAAATTAAAATTAAACTATCTTATCTTTGATTTAATTTATCTCCGAAAGCGAATTTAAATCAAAATAAGCTATCTCCGACTGAATAAATAGGATGAAACTTTCCATCAAGTATAAAATTCCTTATTTCCAACGAAACTATTCCCTTGGAATTAACCTATTTCTGACTGAAAATTAAAATATACCGGTATTCCGTCGAAAACAAGCTGCAAGTTGATTGTTTGGATGAAAAGTTCATTACAGAACTAGGAATAGTTCCTAAGTCTCATCTTGGATCTAAACATGTGTTGTAACACTTTCATATAATTATAGGAATCATTGAAAGATGGGAAATCACTATAGAGATAGTGGACTCTCAAGAACAACATTACATATCCATTAACTAAAGATTATCCAACAGCAGGATAATCGTCACTTAGAGAAGAAGGGTATATATGAAATACCATGGTGATTGGCTTTAGTGCAAGTGGGAGATTGAAAGTAGTATGCACACAAGCAAATCATGTTTGATGATAAAGCATACACTTTTTAACAATCTTATTCATTTATTAATAAAAAGTATTAATTTATTAAAGGCTTTTAATTATCTACATGATGTTGTTTTATAATATGTGATAAACCCATAGTTTTAAGCAATACTTTTAGAATAATAATGATGATCATTCTAATGAGATCTAAATTCTTAGAAAGCTTAAAACTAAAATAGTTCTCAATCGTTGGATTACTAAATTGGGGATTAGTGAATCCGGATAGATTGGTACATACGTTGCTTGCTCATTGGATGAGGATGATTGATCTCATGGTCATTTGTGTGGAAACACTAAAGCAAGTATGTAGGTGCTTATTGGAGAATAAGTACATTGAATGTGGCTCGCTAAGGAATACCTAATGGAGTTTTACTTGCATGTCAATAGGAATACATGTAGTGATAGTAGTACAAGTGATCTTTGGACTTGAGATCGTCATAGTATCTTGTGTATGATGAGTTATACTTTGACTTATTTCTTAAGACCCTTAGGTTATATCAAAGGTATGCTTGGGTATAATAAGTTATACATGGAGGTAATGTATGATCAATAAAGAATCTATCGCTTCTAGTAAAAGAAGAGAAATGTCATATGTGAGTCGATAAATGACAACCCAGTAGTCATTGGCCAAGGCAGAATGAAATTAGAAAAGAGTTTCTAATTTGCATTATTTGGAATTGTCAATTTAAGAGTCACAATACATATAATTAAATAAAATAAGACTTGATAGTAATTACATGTCTTATATTTAATTGGGATATTGTATGGTGGAAGGATTGAATTGTACGGTAACTATTTACTCAAAGGTTCTTTTATGATTAATGTTGAAATCAATATTATCTGGAAAGTAGTTAATCACTATGGATGTTTTATCCCTATTGTAGAATAAATATTATTTATTTAAATAAATTAATAGCTTAATTTATTTATTTAAATAAGATTAGAATTATTCTAATTGATTTATTCACAACCGGTTTAATATGGAGAACCTAAAGGGCCATACCATAAAAGGAAGAATAATTATTTAAGAAGCAAATAACATAATCGTAATAATAAGTTAAGTATATTTAATTTAATATATGGTGATAGAATAAATTAAATAGCTTAATATTTACTCCCTCCGTCCCAGGATAAAAGTCCTTATTACTATTTTGGGTAGTCTCATGTTAAATGTCCACTTTCCTTTAAAAACTAAACTTTTACAGATTTTTTTCTATTATGCCCGTAGCATTAAATATCTCATACTTTTCTTATTCAAATTCTCTTTTCATATTTAATGACATTATTATGGGCAATTTTGTCATTTTATTCCTCTTCTTAATATGCGTAAAAAGTCCACCAGGACTTTTATGGACGGAGGGAGTATTATTTAATATTTTGGAAATATTAAATATAAATTAATAAGAGAAGTCTTATTATTATTATTTAATTCCTAAAGGAGTTTGGGAATTAATTAATAAAATTACTCTCATATATCCTAATAAGATTAGGAGGCTAATTAATTAAAAGAGTTTAATTAATTATTCCTAATAAGATTGGGAGTTTAATTAATTAAAAGAGTTTAATTAATTAAAATAAAACTTAATTCCTTAATTGTTAAGGAGGGTTGCCAACATCTATAAATAAGAGAAGTCTTATTATGGGTGTGTGTAGCTGACTTTTTCACAACAGACATAATTCCAATAGTTGGGAGATTGAGTACACCCTTTTCTATTAGAGATAGAAAAATTAGGATTTTATCAAATACCCATCTTCTTGAATCTTTCTTCTTCCTTGGTGGATCACCTCTAGAAGCCACACACTTGGGTGGCTAACATTGATCAAAGGAAGGAACCAAACCCGGTGGATTCAAGTTGAACGCGAAAGGATTTATAGGTGAACTTGTACCTGAGGAAACTCGAATCTTAAAGGGTATAATTCTTGTTCTTTATCTTTTCGTTTAATTAATAATTGTGCATAAAGGAAGATTCAGGTATATGGCTTGTAAAATTTTAAAACTCTATTTTATCACGTTTTCACTTATTTTGTGCAATTTGATTGCGTTCATGAATCTTACAAACCTAACAAGCACTATTAATGAAAGTATGGAACTAGATTCTGTCATGATGGGGTAATAAGAGCAAAGAGACTATCCAAGGAAATATCAAAAAGGATAATATAAAGGCTCAAAAAATGGCAGAGAGTTATTCCAGTAAACTAAAGTAGTGCAATTAATTATTACACTTTAAAAACCCAGTCTTATGTTAGTCACTTCAATTAGAAGCAATGAAACTTATATGTCAAAGAGTGCAAACTTTTTAGAAAAAAAATAACAGTACAATAAGCAATCAAAAATTCTATCAAAAAACCCAATACAGAAGCTTTGAAGAACTAACGGTAAGCACCACATGGCCACGCGAACTAACAGTAAGTTCAACACCAAGCAAACCATTGTAGATGGAAAGAGAAGAGATAAATGACCACCTTGAAAGAAATCGCGCCGAAAAAAGTCTCACGCATTGGCCAATGATGGCGCGTGGCGTCAACAACGGGCGTATGAGGTGGCGCGTGGAGGCGCGTGGAGGCGCGTGGGTAAATGGGGGCTGGAGAATTTTTTATGGTGGTGGTCGCCTGGCAGTGTAGAGCCTTATTGTGGCCTCAATTTCTCAAAAGCAACTAATCTTGCTAGGTTTATGAAGAAAAATACGAGTAACAAGATAGTTTCTGTTAATGGAACATAGCTTACCATGTAGAAAGCAATACTCAGAGTTTGGGTTTATAATTCCTTGATAATTTCATCTCAATTACATTGATTTATATACACAAATATATTTATGATAATCTTTAATTACAGCTATGTATACACAATAATTATGGGATATGTGTGACGCCCCCAAATTCAGACCGCTCACGTCTCGAATTCGGTGTATCACGTACTACAAATCTAATGAATAAATAATATCTCATGCAACGAAAATAACATAATAGATTATATTTATTTAATATAATCATTCATGTCCCAAGGTTTCGTAACTTAAACATCTCTTACATACCTTAAACATAATTAAACATAGTTTAGACATAACTAATACATAACACAATTTATGTCTATAATCATAAAACTTCTAAATAAACATGAAGCTACTCCGTGGCTTTGCCCTTGCCCTTATCAGTGCCCGAGGGTTCGTCTTGCTCTGCCTTAACTGAAATATTTTTAGGAAAAGCAAGAATGAACAACAAGTTTGCTCACCAAATAATATAGCAATTATAAGGGTGCTCAATATAGTTTTAATTTCTCATGGGTACAACAATAATGATAGTTCAAGGATAGCAAGAAGTATCAATGGTTCTCAACAATAGTTGCTAAGGACAGAAAATATCAACAAGATTCAATACATAATCATTTCGAGATTTCAAATTTAATGAATACTGAGCAGTCACTAAGGACTATGAACTTCTACTAGAATTACCAGTAATATATTGATAATCCAACAAAAACGAGTCTAACAGGTGATCAGCTTAAAGTACCTTATGTTATGCATATCGTTTAATCGTACTCAAGTGAGCACGTCGGTCTCCCGACAAATATAGTTTCCCCTTCAAAGAAGGTTGTTCATCTTAGTCAATACAAGATTCTGCACCAATCAATTGGTTTGGATCGCTTTCAAATTATAATTTGGGTTTAGCCGAATCAAATGGCATAGACCGCTCTTTAAATGTATTTAAGAACAATTATAAGTTCAATACTTGAAATCAAAGTTCAAGAATATAAACAACTCTATTTTAACTATGAAGCATTATGTCATAAGATAAGAATCATACTTTCAATTGTTTACTTGTACAACCAATAATAGTATAAGCTCAAGTAATTCTCAATAAAGAGTAGGGTTCGAGTACTTGCATCAAAGAAATAAGGTTTAGATACTTGCACAATATTCAAGTCGTGTAAATTAGAAAAGTAGTGTAATCATAGATTCCTTGCATAAAGTAAATGCATAGGTTATGATATTTGCCTCAAGCGTAGTTTAACAACCTTTAGCTTATCAATACTTTTCGAACCCTATTATAACATAATTACGTATATAGGATATTCATTTAGTTATGTACATCTGATATACAAACTTGATACACAAGTTTATTATACATGTACGTACGATTCTAACTTAACCGTATAATCCTATACGTAAGTTATTACGCACTTTACATACACATAACACAAAGTCAGTTTGTAAGAAACTATGAAATCAAATATCATAGCTCGTGAATATCTTTCGGACTTAACGTTTGAAAATTTATAATCACTCGTTAAATATTTGATTCTATCGTTTAGCATGCTTCTTGACACATTGGATAGGGTACTAGTCATGTATTATAGGTTCAAAAAGTTAGGCACTTATTCTGCTTAAAAAACAAATCTAATATCATATAATGAACACATCTAAATGTAGCTTAACCCAAAGTAATCATAGGGATTCAAACTCATAGAAAACACAGTAGTTAAATAAGTCTTACATAATCAGAGTCATCCTGTAAAAGATGGTAACCACCATTGGTTCAGATTAATAGAATATGAGAAGAATAGACAAACATATATTTTAGAGTCTCGTGCTGATAACGTATTATATAATTAGAGATAACACAATAAGAGAATAAGGAGAGAGATTTTATTGTATTCTTCAAGTCTATCAATACATGGATGATAAGCTTCTATTTATAGGCTTTACAAATACATGAATAAAAGATAGAAAATGAAAAGGAAATACAAACTTTATTAGGAGAAGAATGAAAAATTCATCATTCATGTACCAATAAAAAAGGAATAGGAAATGAATGAAAATTCATATTTATAAATATTCATAATGTTATAAAACCTTAACAAAGTATAGAAATATACTCTTATAATTGTTGCATAAATTTAGAGGGAATAAGCAAGAGAAAAGGAGAGAGAGAAATTCTTTAAGAGAGATTCTTCAGAGAGAATTCTCTTAAGAAGTTCCCTATATTTTCATTCACTATCATTCCTTTTATAGGCAAAGCTGAGAGAGGCAAAGCTGAGAGAGGAAAGGAAAAGGAAAGTAGAATCCTAGAAGGAAAAGGAAAGCATGAGGAGGGAATCATTATTATAATACTTCCCCTGATTTCCTACGATAGAAGATTATGTCTCATTAAAAACCATGTTAAGAAAACCCAGTGGGAAAAACTTAACGAAGGGAGAAAGAGTACATATCTTTTACATAAATATCTTAATTGACTGCCTCGTTAAAACCTTGTCAGGAAAAACCCATTGGGATAAAAACCGTGACTAAGGAAAAAAGAATATCTTTCCCTCAAAAGGAATTCATTACTTCTTGATAAAATGTTGTCATAAGTCTTTCAGTCGACACATTCCAATCCTTTTTCGAAGTTTTGTAAACGTTGCATTTGGTAGCGACTTTGTGAATAAGTCGGCTAGATTATCACATGATCAAATTTGTTGCACATCTATATCTTTGTAGCTCATATGTGAAGAAGAATTTAGGTGAAATGTGCTTTGTTCAATCTCCCTTGATGTACCTTCCTCTAAGTTGAGCAATACATGCAACGTTATCCTCATGCAGAATTATAAGAATGTCTTTGATTGATGGTAATTCACATGACTTTTGAATATGCTGAATAATTGATCTCAACCAAACACACTCTCTGCTTGCTTCATGTATAACGAGAATCTCTGAGTGATTTAAAGATGTAGCTGTCATGGTTTGCTTTGTGGATTTCCAGGATGTAGTCGTATCACAATATGTAAATACATAACCTGTTTGTGATCTTCCATTATGTGGATCTAATAAATATCCTACATCGGCATATCCAACCAATCGTGACATTAAATCTCTTGGATAAAATAACCCAAGATCTATACTTCCATGAAAGTATCTCAAAATGTGTTTGATCCCATCGCAATGTCTCTTAGTCGGAGAAGAATTGTATCTTGCTAACAAGTTGACAGCAAAATCAGATCGTGTACAGTTTGCAAGATACATAAGAGCACCTATTGCACTTAGGTATGGAACTTCAGGTCCAAGAACTTTTTCCATTTCACTTAGGCATGGAACTTCAGGTCCAAGAACTTCTTCCATTGTACTTAGGCATGGAACTTCAGGTCCAAGAACTTCTTCCATTGCACTTAGGCATGGAACTTCAGGTCCAAGAACTTCTTTCCTACTTTCTAGAGGCCGAAATGGATCTTTATCAATTTCTAAAGATCGAACAACCATCGGGGTAGTCAAAGGATGAGCTTTATCCATATGAAAACAACAGAGAATCTTTTCAGTATATGTGGATTTATGAACAAAAATTCTAGATGCTAAATGCTCCACTTGTATTCCCAAATAGAATTTTGTCTTTCCAAGATCTTTCATATCAAATTCATCTTTTAGATAAGTAGCAGTTCTTGTGAGTTCTTCAGGAGTACCTACAAAATTCAAATCATCCACATATACAACAATGATGGAAAATCCACTTGTGATTTCTTAATAAAAACACATGGACATACATGATCATTTATATATCCATCTTTTATTAAATAATCACTAAGTCGATTATACCACATATGACCAGACTATTTCAATCCATATAATGAGCGTTGAAACTTCGATTGAATATATGTGACGAGGCTTTTATGATTGACCATTTTCAATCCTTGAGGATTCTCATATAAATCACTTCAAGTGAGCCATATAGGTATGCTGTTACAACATCCATCAGATGTGTTTTCAAACCTTTCATGGTTGTCATACCTATCAGAAAGCAAAAAGTGACTCCATCCATTACGTCTTTGGAGAGTGCGTATTACGATAATCAATATCGATTTTTGTGAAAACCCTTGAGCTACAAATCGGGCTTTATATCTCACAATTTCATTTTTCTCATTTATCCATTTTTTACATACAAATATCCATTTGTTTCCAACCGAGGATTACACCCATGATTGTTTGAACTCTTGGTCCAAATACTTCTCTTTTCAATAGAGATTTTAGCTTTCGGTTTGAATAACATCTTTATATTTTGGCCAATCTTTTTTTTAGAGCATTCTTCCCGTTTTGTGGTTCGGGATCCGTGTGTCGGAATCAAAGTAATATCTTATGCTATAAAGAAAGTATATATATAAATCGATCATGACTTTGCTTGATCTCATATTTTCTCATCATGTACATAATTTATTGAGATCTCTTGGTGTTCATCTCTTATCCCTTCTTTGAGATTTTGAACCTCTTACAGGCTATTCCCACTCTTGGAATATGTCTTTATACGGAGTGGTTTGTACCTCTTACGGGGTTATTCTCACTCTTGGAATAAGTGCTTCTTCGGAGCGGGTATTCCTTCAGGATTCCTTATTTACTTTTGATTATCGTGAGTACGATGTGTCTTTGCACCAACTTGTCTTCCACGCTTACGGTGTGGTTTAGATTCTTTATTACCTTATTTTTTCAATTCTTGAGAATTGATTTTTTTAATAGGTATTTCTATCTCTGTTGGAGTATTCACTGCAGGTGTATATGACTTTATCATTTTTCTAGCATCATTAAATGCATCTAGCATTTGATTTACAATATTTTATAAACAAATAATTCTTTGAACTTCAATTTCACATTGTCCTGTACGAGGATCAAGTGAATTTAATTCTGATGTATTCCATGATATGTCAGAGGATTTTTTTTATTTAAAACTTCCCCTCCTTCTAATGGTGGAAAAACAGATTCATCAAAATGACAATCTACATAACATGCAGTAAAAATATCTCAAGTTAAAGGCTCAAGATATCTGATAATAGAAGGAGAATCAAAACCAACAAAAATACCTATTTTTCGTTGGGCTCCCAGTTTAGTTCTTTGTGGAGGTGCAATTAGAACATATACTGCACTTCCAAAAACTCAAAAATGTGATATGTTGGGTGTCTGTCCAAGAACTAACTGTAGAGGAGAAAATTTATGAAGAGTCGTTGGTCTTACCCGAATGATGACTTCAGCATGAAGAATTGCATGACCCCAAACTGAGGTAGGTAAGTTAGCCCTTAACATTAATGGGCGTGCAATTAGTTGAAGTATCTATTAAAACCATGAAATATTGAAATGGACCAGACAATGGGTGAAGGGGTCCACAAATGTCTCCTTGAATTCTATCTAGGAATTTTGGGCCTTATTTATAAACTTTTACTGGTGATGGTCGAACAATTAATTTTCCTCAAGAACACGCAGCACAAGAAAATTCACTACTGGGAAAAACCTTCTTATTTTTGAGAGGATGACCAAAAGAATTTTCAATAATACGGCACATCATAGAAGTACCTGGATGACCAAGTCTTTCATGCCAAAGCATAAAGGATTTTGGATCTATGATTTTTGAAATCATAAGAGTATGAGACTCAATTGCTCTAATTTTCATAGAATATAATCCAAAAGAAATTTAATGAAGTTTTTCTAGGATATTCTATTTTTTCATAAAATAGTAGAACTGACGAGAAGATCTTCATTAAAGATGGTCTGACACATGTAAAAACATAAATAAGAAATATTATTTATGAAAAACACATACCACGTATAGAACGAAAACTAATAATATTATACATGCAGGATGTTTAATTAAAACAAAAATTAAACTTTATCCCAAAAGATTCTTTCAGAAGGTCCAATAATATCAATAACCTTTTCCTCATTGTTGGTCATTGGTGGATCATCAACAATATCCAATTGATGATTAACAAAGTTTGTTTATACCTCTATTACTTTGTTCTTTTGAGACTCCTGGAATAAATTAACCAGATGCCTCGGCGTACGACAGGTACGCGACCAATGCCCTTTCATCCCACACCTAAAACAAACATCTGGTTTGTTCTTTATCGGTGTTGCATTTTCTTTATTTTTACAGACCCTGACACACTTGCCACTTACGGTGGCACGAATTGTCACTTGTTCTAGAATTTGTTGTTATGATGGCCTCGTTTATTCTTTACGCCCCAAGGCTTCTTATTATATGGCCATCTATAGTCACGTTTATTACTGCGGAATGACGTCTTTATTAATATCCGTGAATGGGGTATCACCGTTGGCGTATTTTGATAGTTTTTTCAACAACAATTCATTATTCTTTTACTGCAACAAGGAGGATAGACAACAAGTCACTGAATTTTGTGAACTTACTCATACTGTATTATTGTGTGAGAATCATGTTGGTGGGATGAAAAGTTGAGAGCGTTTTTTTTTCTTCTAACATTTGGGTTTCAGAAACTGGATCTCCACATAAAGCCAAAATAGATGTTATTCTATACACATTAGAACTATATTCAGTAATTGTCTTTTCTAACTCATTTGCACTAAGGTGCAATTACGCATCAAGTGCCCAAGCCAAATAGTTGTCTCGGATATTTTTAAAATAGAAAAATCTATTTTTATCAAGTTTGACATCTATTCTGCAGGTTAAAAACACAATTTTATTATTTATTAAAATAATAAATAATTGCATGTATGATATAGAAAAATAAACTATACCACAACCTCAAGTGGTGATAAAATGCAAATATAAATAATCTTATATTTATATTATTAGCATATTATTTTAGTAAAAAAATATGAATCGTTAATGTATATATACAATTATAAAAATATATATATACAAAACTGCAAATGGATCTTCACTCGGCATGCGGTAGTTCGCATAGACAGATTATTCCAACAGAATAATAAATAATGGAATAACATAAGAATTTCTGCATACTAGTACGGTCCGCACGTAAGCGGAGTTATTCCAACGAGAATAATAAATGATGGAATAACGGAAGAATTTCACCATGCAAATGCGATAGGCCAAATAGCACAGACGGGTTATTCCCAATGAATAATAAAGAATAATAACTAGATCGGTGAAAATCACCTTAATGACGGGATATTCCAAATGAGAATATTAAATGCGGAATAATAAATAATGGAACCAGTCGGGTGAAATTACACAAGCAAGGATATTCCGGCGAGAATATTAAATGCGGAATAATAAATGGTAAAAAGGTTCCCACTTAGTCTTGTAAGATTAACAAGAATAGATGGTACCATTGTAAATAACAGAATTTAAATGCAATTATAAGAATAAAATTATATTATTGGTGGTATAGCCCAACCAAGAGTATAATAATAAATTGCAAAAATTTAATTTTACCGCCTCGAGGTTGGTTTAGAGCCTAAATCTTTGATAACGTGTTATAAAACCTTAGCAAAGTATAGAAATATACTCTTATAATTGTTGCATAAATTTAGAGGAAATAAACAAGAGAAAAGGAGAGAGATAAATTCTTTATGAGAGATTCTTCAGAGAGAATTCTCTTAAGAAGTTCCCTATATTTTCATTCACTATCATTCTTTTTATAGGCAAAACTGAGAGAGGAAAGGAAAAGGAAAGTAGAATCCTAAAAGGAAAAGGAAAGCATGAGGAGGAATCATTATTATAATACATAACAAATAACATGATGAATCAACATTAATCCAAAATACAATTGGGTTGGGTCCACCCAAACCAAAAAATGTGCAAAAGCACATTGTATTGTATGACCCATATATAGAGGAAATATTTTAATTGTGGACGCACAAAATAAGATAAAGGTTTAACCCACAAAATTAAAAAATAAATTTTAAAAAATCTAAATCTATGTTTGACTTTAAGAAGTTAGTGATATAAATTTATTTATATTTAAAAATAAATAATAATGTAATTAATCGTATTTTGAAATAGTTATAATAATTATATGTCCAAAATCAAATAAATAATTCCCATTAACTTGAATTTGAAAAACATAAAAGATTTATGATATAACAACCTATGTTCTGTATTAATTTACAGATTATGTTATTTTGTCTACTCACAATATGAACGACAAAAAGTCTCATTCAAAAATACCACCAATTGACTTCTAAGAAATTAAAATGAGATTTTTTAAATTACGAATATAGTATAATTAAGCAACAATACAAAAATATTATACTGTTTGTCAAAAAAAAAAATTAACACTGTCTATCCCATAAAAAAATGGTCTAGTTAAACTTTTAAAAGTCAGAACTCACTAATATTGGAGTTAGTAGGAAATTCGATATCGGCTTATATTTTGAAAAAAAATAACTAAATATTAATTTTAAAAATTATCAATTTAATTTTAAAAAATCAAATAAAACCATTTTCAACTAGATAAATACATATCAAAATTTGAGAGTAGAATATTTTTAAATAAAATAAATTATGTTAATGTATGTGGTAAAAAAATCTTAATTCCTAAAATATAGTGACAAAATTTTCCACACTTACAGATGAGAGTGACCAAGTTACTTGATTTCATTACGAAAAGTCGAAAACGTTACCCAGCTGTGGCTGTTGGTTTATGAAATTCTTCTTAGTTTTGGCAGATTATAGATATTATTGGATATAATATTAGTGCTAATTAAATCATGATTATATGAGTGTTTGATAAAATTGAGCAATTAAGATCTGAATTGTTAAGATATCTGAGTGAAATAATATCTAAACATAAAAAGTTGTTTGGTAACTAAAAAGTATAAAATATCTTAA
The DNA here is from genome assembly GCA_020205615.1 of Panax quinquefolius. NCBI lineage: Eukaryota > Viridiplantae > Streptophyta > Magnoliopsida > Apiales > Araliaceae > Panax > Panax quinquefolius. The sequence goes on along the minus strand of CM035170.1, from coordinate 97,072,662 downwards.
TGACACTTTTAAATACTTTTAAATTTAAAAATATCATTTTAAATTTAAAAATATCTCAAATTGATTTTTCAAAACTCAATAATAATCTTAAAATTTAGAATGGAGAGAGTACAATTAATATTAATAGTCTCCATAGATTTAAAAATATCATTAAGAGACAGTTTTTAATGATTTAGATTTATATAGTTCTTTTATTGATTAAGAAACGATAAGAGTCGAACAAAATTTTACCAAATAATTTTATATTCTTACCAAGTCAAATATAGAATTGTTAAGAGGTATTGAGAGGTAAATAAACACTATCTAATATTCTATTATTCACTATCATCTGGATGTTCTGTCACAAGTGAATAATTTCATTAGGGTGGTAAGCCAGGTCGAGTAGCTCAGTAAGTCGAGATTGGTTCGAAAATATGATCCGAAATTCGAATTTAAAGTTGATTCGAGTCGAATCTGATCTATACTCGTTTTCTATTTAATGATACACTAATCGAATTTGATTATACCAGTGTTCGCTCAGATTAGGGTTCAAGTATTTTATTTTTTCTCGAACCATACTCGATACATGTTTGATGGATCATATTCGAATATTGGTCTAGTCCGTACTAACAAGCTAAATATATGATATTTGTATCAATTTTTATAATTTATAAAGTGTAGTATAAAATTGTGTAAACTTGTACTTGAATAAATCAATAAATTGATTGTCAATTTGTTTTACATTATTTGTAATTTCTTTACATAAAAAAAAATAAAAAAACTTTTATGTGTAAACATTAATTAATTCAATAATCAATTTAATATATAGTGGTTCAGTATTAAGTGATATAGTTCATATTCGAAACTCGATTTGAAAGCTCATGAGTAACTCGTTTTGTAAACGAGTCGAGTACTTACGATTACGAGCCGAGTAGGTCGGAGTAATGATCCAAGTCGAATCTGACGCAAAATTAGAAATTCCTTATCGAATGCGAGTCGAATTCGAGCTCAATTTTTTCGAGTTGAGCCGAATCTGAGTATTAAGATATTCATCGAGATTCGACTTGTTTACACCCCTAATTTTCATTGGAAACACGCCTATAAAAAACTCGAATATTTTTTTAAAGTTTTTAACAGTTATTATAGTCAATAAATGGATGTGGAAAAATAAAAACACAAAAAGAAAACTAGGAAGTTGATAATACTTGTCATGTTCTACAAAAAAAAATATTTTTATATGTAAAATTAGTTTGTTCTACAAAGAGACAAAATTCTTGAGTAATTAAACTAACGCCATAGAATTTTTCAACTTCTTTTCTAATTATATTTATTATTATTATTTTCCTCTGAATTTTTCAAGTTCTAAACCGATTTTATTTGTGATATACGTCACCAGCCATGAATGATATTGGGCTTGGCAACGGGATTTTGCAAAACCAAAGTTTGGGCCACCCAATGGGTGTTTAGTCCGATATTTGTGTTAGACCCCACGATTTGGGTCTGGGTGTATTGCACATTTACCACCAGTCCGGCGGTGATATACAATGATGCTGCTTGTCCAAGTAATTTTGGCCGACGGATGTATTTGCAACTTTCTGGTATTGCTAAATGACCAACTATTTTTATTAAAATATTTTTGTCACACAAATATATAATAATTGCCATAATTATATATGTATATCTATATTATAACAATAACAATAATACTTTGATAATAAAAAAATTTTATAAAAAATTGCTTACAAAATAATGTCTAGTTGTTATGACCAGATTCACCCGTATACAGCGTATACAATGAATCGTCCACTAATTACGTTATGTCACGTAAACCGGTTCTTATAAGTTTTTTTGTCACAGTAGCAACACTAATACTATAAATTCTTCGTGGAAGCTTTTGGTGATTTTGTCACGCTTATTTTTTTTTTTTTCTTCATTTTTGTCCCTACAATTTTAAGTATATTACTATTTTGTCATTTTTTATTAGTCCTCCCAATTTTATAAACTTATAATTTTACCCTATATAATCTACACAAATAGTCACCGGGCGCTAGTGTGTATATATAGACAGACAGAGAGATTCAAAAGAAAAGGAGAGATATAAAGGCAGCCATATCTCAGATGAGGGTATCAAAACTATAAAAAAGATTATGGGGGTATGGGGGTTGGGGTGGGGAGTGGGGGTTTCAATATCATAAAAAAGAATGAATGAAGGAGGTAGAGAGTGGGGGTCAGTGAGTCACTGCAAAGGCATGTGGATGGCCCTAAACAAACAAACTAATAACACCAATCCTTTTGGGCATGGGATGAGTGCTCCCACCATCCCCATCCCCATCCCCATCCCCACACCATTCCATTCCTTGAGAAACTGTGACAATAATAATCCACCTAATTCTCCCACTAGCTACCATGGCCAACTACTCCTGAAGTCCTGCCTACATTTTAAAATGATTAAGTTATATTTTAAGATATATTTATAATATTAATTATTGAAAATTTAATAGTAATAGTGTAATACTAAAAATGATAGTACAAAAATAATAATAATTTTTAAATATCATGTCACTTTATATATAATATTAATTGGATATTAAAAAGGATATGTAACATAGCCCCACTTATCTTAATAGATTGATACCACCCCCTTAGGCCTTAGATCATGAGGTAAGGATCCCTGTACCTTCTAGGCTTGTACCAGTACCACTGCCATATATTCTAGCTGTCCAACATAAAGATAGTTCCCCTCCTAGGAAACAACTCCCATTTTTCCATCTTTTTTGTGCAATCGATCTTATATATTACTACTACCGGCTGCTCTGTCTGTATGCCAATTCAAGGATCAATAAACTAGTTAGTAGTACATGAAGCTTTCACTGAAAAAATTACGAGTATGCCACCAGTCCTAACATGCATGTGCATGAAGTGATCAAGAAAAATGATATATATGATTGTTGCTTGTGGTTACAATTAACATAGAATTTTAATCGATAAAATAAAATAATAATTATATATATTTTTTAATTATTTAAAGTTCATATTTTTTTTAAAAATATATAAGAGAAAAAAAATGAAAACATAAAAACTTGCTTCTTTAATGTTTAAATACAATTATCAACTAGTGTCGCCTAATTTATATTTTAATTGACAAAAATAAGTGAAACAAAATACTATAAAGTAAAACATAAAGTTATCAAATTAAGGATAATGTTAGAAATTTTAAAATTTTAATCTCAAATGATATGATTTTAAATATTTTAATAACATTTTATTGCATAATCAATCACATAATATATATACCCCACTAATGTAATAATAACACATTATTTGAGAGAAAAGTTTTGAGAACCCTAGCATTAGACTAAAATGCAAAATTTAACCCTCCTGTTTGTAACTTTTTTACTCAAATGAAAAAGTAACCCTCCTATTTTTAACTCTTTTGCAAAACTCACCCTCCAACTTTTATTTCTACAAAACTCTCCCTCTAAGATGTATGAATCGTGCAAAACTCATGTTTTATGTTTTTTTTTTGTTAAAAACCCTCGTATACTCAAATTATTTCACTACAATTCATCACTTAAGAATTTTACCTTTAAAATACTCCTTTTATTTCATTTAAACAACTTTCAATCAGCAAAAAAAATTCTCACATGCAATACCCAACAAATGTATTTGCAACATAAGATCGTCTAATTCATGCATCTCACTCTTTGTCTCTCCTATATGTTAATCCATTATTATTTAATTTTGGATTCATCGTCTTTGATACAATTTTTTACAGTGTCAGTAATGAAGAAAATTCATATAATCCATTCTAATGTTAAACGAAATATTTAATGATGACGACACATGTTAAAAACTGAGAATAAGATTGACATTTTAATATGAGTTTTGTGTGCGAGATATTTATCAAAACAAAATAATAATCAACTGGCATATAGCAAATGTAGAGAATAAGATATATGTATTAAGCATTAATTTAGGGTTCCAAATTTGATGGTATTGTGAAAAAAAAATTCTAATTAGATGCCGTTTGAGTGAAATAAAATGATTATTCTAAAGTTATAGTTTTTAAGTGATATATTAGATGACATAATTTGACTATGCGATAATTTTTAAATAAAAAATACATAAAAGGTAAGTTTTACACAATTAATACATCTTGGAGGCAAAATTTTGCAAAAATAAAAATTAGAGGGTGAGTTTTGCAAAAAATAATACAAACTAGAGGGTCACTTTTGCATTTCAATCCTAGCATTATTCGTGAATTAATTAAAGAGTAATGCAATGAGTGAATTTTTTTTTTACCATGTGGGGATTTTTAACAAAAAAAAATTTAAACATAAAGTGAGTTTAGCACAATTAATACATCTTGGAGGGAGAGTTGCAAAAATAAAAATTAGAGGGAGAGTTTTGCAAAAATACTACAACCTAGAAGGTCACTTATACATTTCAGTCCTAGCATTATTCTTGAATTAATTAAAGAGTAATACATTAATGAGAGAAATTTTTGATCTCAAATAATATGATATTAAATATTTTAATAATAATTTGTTGCATAGTCAATGACTTAAATTTACTCAATTAATATTATGATTACACGTCATTTTTCGAGACATAAAATTTAAGATCTCTAATATCAACCCACATTAAATCTCACTTATGCATGACAAAAGAAAAGAGGAGTTAGTATAAAGTTAACTTTAATCAATTGATCAATACAATATCGACACACAAATATAAAAATGATCTCTCTACGTATTAACATTATATTAATTAATTTATTAATTTATCATAAAATTAACTTCATTTTCTCTAAGAGAAGGACAAGTCTTTTTAGGATAAGGCTGATGATGGCTTCATTCTTATCTCTCTTTCCCAAAAAGGCCGAAACAAACAAACAAACTTATTTTTGTGCAAACGATTAAAAGAAAGAAAATGCCAAATAGTAATTAATTATGTTGTTGATGTATCTGGTTTAATTAACCCACTGAATCTGAAATTAATTAATAATATTGCTAGAGCTCCTGCATGTCGCCCACGTATCCTTGTCATATTAGCCATCTCATCAGCTCTTTTACTATAAAATTAACATCAATTTGTTTAATTTTAAATTAATACTAACAATTAACAAAAAAATCCATCAAAATAACATGATTTATGAAATCAATAATGGAGTATGTATGCATTAGTAAATTTCACTTCATGGTCCCAACATCCAATCCAATCCAATTTGAACTCCACAACTCAAATCAAGAAAATCTATCGACTATATATATATATATATATATATATATATATATATATACCAACATCAACAACTAATTACTAATTTGTAGATAAACTTGAAATTAATCATCAAAAAGAAAAATTGAAGGATAGATAGGGTGAAGGAAAGAATTTTATTTCATCACACCATTAAACTTACATCGTCTCAACTAAGAAATACAACTAAAAACCAAAGCAGATTCGAAACACAATATTCAAATTTACAAAAATCTAATCAACAATATTAATAACAATTAATGCGGGCAAGCAAAATATATAATCACACCCTCTCCCTCTCCCTGTCCCTCTCATCACACATATATATATATACACTTTGCATATATATATATATGGATAACTCGAGGCTTTTTATATAGATATATATTACAAAAATCTATATCTTCCCCTTCAATTTTTCATCACCATCAACTCTACCACTTCAATCACCATCATGATCGATCTATGTAAGAAGATCATTGACCCACCCAAGATCAGGTCCACCTGACCCATTCTCATCAGTGAAACCCATGCTCGAGCAATCTCTGCTAAAAAAATGACCCGCCCCGGAAGGAATAGGAGTTGAAGGAGACAGAATGAACTGCTGCTGATCGTCCCCACTGAAATTGGATACATCTATCCACGCCATTTCTCTGTTATTTTCACCTCCATGCGGCGAATTTTCACTCACAGTCATCGACTCCAAAGAGCTCATCAGCTCGGTTAGAGCATCTTTATAGCTCAAAACCTGATTCAACTCTACACATCCCAACCGATCCCCAAAACGAGAAATCGCTGAAATCCCGCCCATCTGCCAGGATTTCACTGGAGAAACCGGCGGAGACAGCGATGGCGACATGGGTGGAGATAAATGGGACATTCCGATTAGGGTAGAAGTAGGAGAAGCTGTCACGCAATATTGACCGTACCCACAACAATGCTGCCCATTATTACGCTGGTATTTACTGTCGGCGGCAACCGGAGAATTCACCGTGGATTGGTAGTCATCGTTACAATGAGAAGGCAAAACTCGGAGCTGTTTTGGAGTATGAGCAAAAAAGCAGATCTTCCTCTTACAATTCTCACCGTCTTTGCACGCCTCGGTCCTGTAGCGAGCCGGGTGAAGCCAACACTCAAACACCCCGTGGGCGAACTCGCAGTTATCTCCCCGGCTGCAGCCGCCGCGGCGAAACTCGGAGCAGACGGTGCCGGAGTAATGGTACCTTCTGGGATCCCTCCGGCGAGCTTTCTCGCCGGAATGGGCGAAAGGACAGTCGGTCCAGTCGTGGCTGCGGCTGCGCGAGCAGCGGCGCACCTTGAACTCGTAGATGCGAAAATGATCGGAAGAGTAGGGGTCGGCGTCATCGTCGTCGAAGCAGTTGTTGTGGGGGAGGAATTTATGGAGGAGGGTTTCATCGGCGGATCCGGGAGAATCCAAAAACATGTCGGCGGATGAGCGGCGGGAGAGGAGTTTGCGAGGAGGTATGTCGATTTGGCGGAGGGTTTTTTTGGAGAGGAAGAGTTGGTGGCAGGGGTGGAACTTGTGTTGCTGATCGGCACAAACAGTACCGGCCATTGCTGTTGTTATTGTTGTGACTTGTGAGGAGATGAGAGAGAATTAAAAGGGAGGAGTTATAATTAGGTGATTGTGGTAGACATGAGAAATGATTATTTAGATGGGCTGGAGGGTTTGGATTTGATTGATGAATGGAAATTGGAAGGGATAGAGATATATAGTGGAGAGAGAATTAATTAGTACGTACGTACGTACGTACGTATAAGAGATATGACGAGGATGGTGTGAGGGTATGGGGGAGGAGGTGCGTGGCTTAATAGTATTAGGCCTTGGCATGCAAAATGAGATATGTGGCAGCTTCACATTTTGCACTCCATGCAAATGTCGTCTCGTCTCCATCATTCATTCATTCTTTCTTTACACAAATTATACTATTAAACTCAACATTTTTTTTAATTACTTTTTTTGTATTCTCAATTAATAATAATAATATTAAACTCAACATTTTTTTCCATTACTTTTTTAATATTCTCAATTAATAATAATAATAATAATAATAATAGAGAACGTACGTACGTACGTACATTAGCATGCATCATATATGGTGTTGTTGTCACAGGAGGTAGGACGACACGACTGTTATTTTCAGTTACGTTTCCCTCTTTTTCAAACTAAAACTATTTCAGATGAACGCCTTGCCTTGTTAACAGGAAAAATATGACTTTTTTTTCTTTTTTAATTAATAGTTTTTGACAATAATTTTTGTTAAAAACATTATTGATATCTTTCCATATATATAGGTTTAAATTTCAAGCCATTTATTTTGAGCCTTATATATATATATATATATATATATATATATATATATATATATATATATATATATATATATATATATATATATGATGGTACTTGTTATAAAATATTATACATAAATAATTAGAGCCGTAAATGAATCGAGTTTTGTCGTGCGCTCAAATTCTTTAAAATTTCACTAAATCGAGTTGATTCTACTTGAATTTTAATTTATAAACTTTGAGTTTTTTCAAAAATTAAACGAATCGAGTCGTAAAGAGTTTAAAATTTAATGTATAAACTCAGCCTATTTAGTATACTAAATATTTTTAATTGAGCATGAGTCAAGTCTAGTTAAGTTTAAGTCCGATTTATTTATTTATAAAAATAATTAATTAAAAGATAGAAGATTGGGGATTGTTTGAGTCAGGTGCGCAACACCACATTGATTCATCAGTTCAACTCGCTTAATTAAACGGGAAAAGAATTTGTTTGAATTTAATTTATTTAACGATCGAGCTCAGCCTAAATTGAATCTAATTCTTTTGTGCTCTCACTGTATTAAATATTAAGCAACCTATGTTCGATGATTAGTCATATATATATATATATATATATATATATATATATATACACCAACCAACTATTTGAGACATTAATTGGAAAGAGAAAACAATTTTATCAAATATCACGAGTAATATTATAGAGTACTACATGCATCTTAAAAGTTAAAACTTCTAGAAAATTGTAAACCAATAATAAATATTTTTTTATATAAAAGTCGATTATTATTATGGAATTGAAGTTTTTAGTATTTATGTACAAATATTAAAAAATAATTGTATAATATTAAATATAATATAATATTAATTGTCTATATTATTTTTGTATTAAAAAAAGAAAATATTATTTATTAGATAAAAATAATAAAAAACTAAAATTATATTTAATATTTAAAATAATATTAAAAATAAACAATTAATATTTACTTTAAATTTTAAAATATCTTATATTAAGAGACAAAAATATTTCTCTAAAACCTCTAATATTCTACTCATAAAGTTGGGTTTCTTGTTTCAAGTTACTACTCCAATACGCAGGCTTTTTTGTATTGGACACTGACCTAGCACATGTCAAGCTTCACTGTTTTCTTCAAGAGGGCTACTCCCACGTGGCACAACTGCCACGTGGGTCAGCATGCATGGCATTGCCCTTGTGATATCCAAGTATATGGAGCAAATGATGGATTAATTGGTCGTCCTCACAGTTTTACAAATAAGCCCAATAATTCTACCAGTAATCATGATATTGGGTTCAAAAATAAAATTGACAATAGCCTAGCCAACATGGTAAAACAGAATGCAGGTCAAAAAGAAGCCAGACCAGACCAGACCATATTCCCCCTCCCTCTGAAGAAGAGGGGAGAGCCAAGAGTTAACAAATTTATCCCCAGGATTTTCCAAGGAGAAAGAAAGGACTACTGAAACCTTACAACAATGCAGGAAATATCATCCCTGCTTTTCCTAGTACGAGCCTCCAATGCCAAATGCTTTGCCGCTAACTGTGGATCATTTATGCTTTTGATAGAATCCACTGCTTCTTCGTTTGACATCACCTGCCGGAAGATCAAGAGAAAGGACAGACTCATATAACAACCAACTTCAGTCCCAATCAAATGAAATATCAGCAAGTAATAAAAACAACAATGACATCAACAGAATGACTAACCTTCCATAACCCATCACTTGCCAAAATAATGAACTCAGTGTCATCATCTACCATCTCCACTGCAACATCTGGTTCTGAACTAAGATGTCTCTTCAAGCTTTTGTCACCAAATGCTCTGGCCACTGCCAGTTGCCCATCAACTCGAGGGACATCACCTGAGATCATCTCAAAGTTTGACAACTATTATAAGACTTGGTCTGATCCAAGATTATGACATTCATCCATACTTTTGTTTGACCAGCTATTTGTGCAACTGAAGAATAAGGTAACATATGAATGACTCGTCAAAAAATGGAGACAAAGTGAGAAGCTAGCAGAAATAACATTGTCAGACTGAACTTTATTAACAGGAAAATGAAAAAGGAAATGGTCCAGAGTTAGTACTATGAAGATACGGCTGACCATATGGTGTCTCAAGGCCCTTAAATATCTAGATTTTAAAAGACCTTTCGTCTGGTTGACACAAACATGTTTCATAAATAAATAGGGCATCACTGCAAATACTCCACGGGCTACTAACCTAAACCCAAACAATGAACTGTCATCGACAGAATGAACACCATACAACAAAAGCTACGTTATTCTAAATGTCAAATAAATATATAATACCTGGAAGGTTTGACACAAACCCGCCCTTGCTCTCAATTGTCTTTTTCTCCCTGCTTGGCTCGTGATCAACTGAGAGTTGTTTGGCCACACCTTTCTTGTATATTACTGCCCTAGAATCACCCACATTGGCAACTACAAGCTTTTCGCCATTGATCAGTATTGCTGTAACTGCAGTTGACCCTCCCTTTCCCAGATGAACTGATTGCTCTAATATATCCTTATCAGTCGTATGATAAGCTCTTCTGATGGCACTCACTGGGTCAATCCAAAAATCACGCTGCATACCCAAAAAAATAATCCATGTAAGAGTCAATAAACAGAAAGGAAAAGTTTTTATAACAGAGAAGGGGTGGGGCAGAGAGTGATAGATATACTGGAAAAGCTTAACAAAAGGAAAATAATTGAAGACTCCCTGCGAAAATGCAGGTGATGATTATAAGCAGCCCGTTTCTGAGGGATAATTTCAAATGAATAGATAACAAGGTCACCTCTTTCAATATGTTGGTAAACAGGTGTGTCTGCAAGTAGTGTGCAACATTATGGCCCATGTGCCCATCAAAAATTGCAAATAAACCTAACTCATTATCATTCAATTGCTTCAATTCAGAAACTAAGCAATCTTCCATGGCATGGTTTGATTTTCCTTCCACAAGGTGATGACCGTGAGTTACAAGCTTTCTATGCTTGCCTTTTCCTGTGTCTGGACTTGCTGGTGTGGCTATTGAGAAGCAAGCCTTTTCCTGAAAATGGTATAACCAACCAAATAAGTGTTTAGTTATTTACCAGATGTGTGATATATGGAAAGCCTATATTGAGAAGTGCACACAGATGCTGTGAACAAAAGCAATTGTGGAAAACATTATTGTCTGAATTAAAGAAAACACAAACGCGTAGTACTATTAAAACAAAATATGATTTAACCTTCAACTTTTGAAAATAAAAGCATTCGTCACCAGGTTCAACATGTTGAATTTGGCATGGAAGTGCTCATATTACTGATGACAAACCTACTTACCAGTTAGTGACAGCAGGTTTCGCAGTTTCCACCATCAACAGTACACATGTTTATACCAACTTTTGTTAAATATGTTATGATTTAAACTATGTTTGCACTAAATTTTTCATTCTTTCTGATTACTACTCTCATTTTTTACTTGGAATGTGTTTCACTCTGACCACCATGAACAAGTAAGATACCTAATTCCAGCACATATATATAGAAGACGATGGAGCTTGGAATCAGTAAGAAAAAGAAATACAAAAAATTCTGGTCATCAGTAACTGTGCTTTTATCAGCTAAAAGCATCATACCACCGACGAATAGAGTGGTTTTACCATAATACATATTCCAATTATAGATTTATGAAAATAGTAAGTTTAAATTGCTCGTATATTGTCATACCAAAAGAAAATTTAGAAACATAAAAGATATGAAGTTACCTGCAGATTTTTTAGTACGGAAAAGTGAGTGACATTTATCTTTCCGCTTTTAATCAGAAATTACCAAACTAATGACTTACTGGTTACTATTATGACGTATTACTAAGTTCAGTCGTTATGATTGTTATGCTTATTATTGTCCACCACGTGGTGCAGAACTATTTGCAAGCCGAATACCAATCACCATATATGTGCACGAGGCAATATCTGTTAACTGAAACAACTAGAAGTTCATATGTCTCTCCTTCTCTGGCCTCCATAGTTATCTTGGATACTTTA